>JACEEZ010019416.1:0-7500 GCA_016584305.1 Chionoecetes opilio
GATAGAATAGCAGTATAAAAAGTCGGATATGTCCTTCACTTCCTCTTGTTTCGATTAAGACCAAGAACAAGTGAACGGTTTTTGGGGGAAGGTAAGAGCGTGATGTGTTTTTCAGTAGCCAGTGGTCGGTCGTGTTATAATACCAGTGACCTTGAACGTGACAAAAAGGACAGACAACGTAACCCACTGGCACGTTTATGTTTATTCCAGCAACCGAGAAACAAGTTAACAGTGAGAAAACAAAAAAATATCACGTGTTATAATATTATTGGACACGGTTGAGTCACTATACCTGGCCAGGATAGACAGGTACAGGTACACACAGGTATGTTTGGTTTTTGTTTACCTTGAAGTCAAAGATTATTCTGACCGGAAATTACTGTTCATTTCTATTACTTGTATGCAGTTTACCTCATGTGTCAAGAGTCTTAACTTTATATTCATGAAAATGTTGTTCTGGAATTCTAGTTTAAACGCAATAACAATGACATCAATAATAGTAATAATGATATTTTCCTTTCATGTTCTTTGAGATATTTTGAGGCTCTTGTGTCATACTTGAGTTTCTATTAATGCTTAATACCTGATGATAGCAATGATAATTAATATTAACCTTGAAAGCATTAATAGAAACTCAAGTAAGACACAAGAGCCTTAAAATATCTCAAAGAACATGAAAGAAAAATAGAAATAGCTTAGGAAAAAGTAATATCCCATGATGCACGTACTAAACGCCCGTAAATCATAAGGCCGATGTAATTCCCTTTTTCTCGCCTTTTGTTTTTTTCCCGCCACTCTTAAGGTCGGGGTTGAGAGCGACTGTCTTGGGATCCAACTCCACTCATGCGGGATTTGATTAATTTCATCTACGTTTAACCTCCTTAATAGTATACTTATTATACTATTCCTCTAACCTTTTGTGATTATTATAAAGGGAAGCGAGTGTTTTCATATTATTATAAAGGGCAGCGAGTGTTTTCATATTATTATAAAGGGAAGCGAGTGTTTTCATATTATTATAAAGGGAAGCGAGTGTTTTCATATCATTATAAAGGGAAGCGAGTGTTTTCATATTATTATAAAGGGCAGCGAGTGTTTTCATATTATTATAAAGGGCAGCGAGTGTTTTCATATTATAAAGGGCAGCGAGTGTTTTCATATTATAAAGGGCAGCGAGTGTTTTCATATTATAAAGGGCAGCGAGTGTTTTCATATTATTATAAAGGGCAGCGAGTGTTTGCATATTATTATAAAGGGCAGCGAGTGTTTTCATATTATAAAGGGAAGCGAGTGTTTTCATATTATTATAAAGGGAAGCGAGTGTTTTCATATTATTATAAAGGGAAGCGAGTGTTTTCATATTATTATAAAGGGCAGCGAGTGTTTTCATATTATTATAAAGGGCAGCGAGTGTTTTCATATTATTATAAAGGGCAGCGAGTGTTTTCATATTATTATAAAGGGAAGCGAGTGTTTTCATATTACTATAAAGGGCAGCGAGTGTTTTCATATTATAAAGGGAAGCGAGTGTTTTCATATTATTATAAAGGGCAGCGAGTGTTTTCATATTATTATAAAGGGAAGCGAGTGTTTTCATATTATTATAAAGGGAAGCGAGTGTTTTCATATTATTATAAAGGGCAGCGAGTGTTTTCATATTATTATAAAGGGCAGCGAGTGTTTTCATATTATAAAGGGAAGCGAGTGTTTTCATATCATTATAAAGGGAAGCGAGTGTTTTCATATCATTATAAAGGGCAGCGAGTGTTTTCATATTATTATAAAGGGCAGCGAGTGTTTGCATATTATTATAAAGGGAAGCGAGTGTTTTCATATTATTATAAAGGGCAGCAAGTGTTTTCATATTATTATAAAGGGCAGCGAGTGTTTTCATATCATTATAAAGGGCAGCGAGTGTTTTCATATTATTATAAAGGGCAGCGAGTGTTTTCATATTATTATAGAGGGCAGCGAGTGTTTTTCATATTATTATAAAGGGCAGCGAGTGTTTGCATATTATTATAAAGGGAAGCGAGTGTTTTCATATATTATAAAGGGCAGCGAGTGTTTTCATATTATTATAAAGGGCAGCGAGTGTTTTCATATCATTATAAAGGGCAGCGAGTGTTTTCATATTAACATAAAGGGCAGCGAGTGTTTTCATATTATTATAAAGGGCAGCGAGTGTTTTCATATTATTATAAAGGGCAGCGAGTGTTTTCATATTATTATAAAGGGCAGCGAGTGTTTTCATATTATTATAAAGGGCAGCGAGTGTTTGCATATTATTATAAAGGGAAGCGAGTGTTTTCATATTATTATAAAGGGCAGCGAGTGTTTTCATATTATTATAAAGGGAAGCGAGTGTTTTCATATCATTATAAAGGGAAGCGAGTGTTTTCATATCATTATAAAGGGCAGCGAGTGTTTTCATATTATTATAAAGGGCAGCGAGTGTTTTCATATTAATATAAAGGGAAGCGAGTGTTTTCATATCATTATAAGGGCAGCGAGTGTTTTCATATCATTATAAAGGGCAGCGAGTGTTTCATATTATTATAAAGGGCAGCGAGTGTTTTTCATATCATTATAAAGGGCAGCGAGTGTTTTCATATTATTATAAAGGGCAGCGAGTGTTTGCATATTATTATAAAGGGCAGCGAGTGTTTTCATATTATTATAAAGGGAAGCGAGTGTTTTCATATTATTATAAAGGGAAGCGAGTGTTTTCATATCATTATAAAGGGAAGCGAGTGTTTTCATATTAATGTAAAGGGCAGCGAGTGTTTGCATATTATTATAAAGGGCAGCGAGTGTTTTCATATTATTATAAAGGGAAGCGAGTGTTTTCATATTATTATAAAGGGCAGCGAGTGTTTTCATATTATAAAGGGAAGCGAGTGTTTTCATATCATTATAAAGGGCAGCGAGTGTTTTCATATTATTATAAAGGGCAGCGAGTGTTTTCATATTAATATAAAGGGAAGCGAGTGTTTTCATATCATTATAAAGGGCAGCGAGTGTTTTCATATCATTATAAAGGGCAGCGAGTGTTTTCATATTATTATAAAGGGCAGCGAGTGTTTTCATATTATTATAAAGGGAAGCGAGTGTTTTCATATCATTATAAAGGGAAGCGAGTGTTTTCATATTATTATAAAGGGAAGCGAGTGTTTTCATATCATTATAAAGGGCAGCGAGTGTTTTCATATTATTATAAAGGGCAGCGAGTGTTTTCATATTATAAAGGGAAGCGAGTGTTTTCATATTATTATAAAGGGAAGCGAGTGTTTTCATATTATTATAAAGGCAGCGAGTGTTTTCATATTATAAAGGGAAGCGAGTGTTTTCATATTATTATAAAGGGCAGCCATGTTTTTCATATTATAAAGGGAAGCGAGTGTTTTCATATTATTATAAAGGGAAGCGAGTGTTTTCATATCATTATAAAGGGCAGCGAGTTTTTTTCATATCATTATAAAGGGCAGCGAGTGTTTTCATATTATAAAGGGCAGCGAGTGTTTTCATATTATAAAGGGAAGCGAGTGTTTTTCATATTATTATAAAGGGCAGCGAGTGTTTTCATATTATTATAAAGGGAAGCGAGTGTTTTCATATTATTATAAAGGGCAGCGAGTGTTTTCATATTATTATAAAGGGCAGCGAGTGTTTTCATATTATTATAAAGGGCAGCGAGTGTTTTCATATTATTATAAAGGGCAGCGAGTGTTTTCATATTATTATAAAGGGAAGCGAGTGTTTTCATATCATTATAAAGGGCAGCGAGTGTTTTCATATTATTATAAAGGGAAGCGAGTGTTTTCATATCATTATAAAGGGCAGCGAGTGTTTTCATATCATTATAAAGGGAAGCGAGTGTTTTCATATTATAAAGGGCAGCGAGTGTTTTCATATTATAAAGGGCAGCGAGTGTTTTCATATTATTATAAAGGGAAGCGAGTGTTTGCATATTATTATAAAGGGCAGCGAGTGTTTTCATATTATTATAAAGGGCAGCGAGTGTTTTCATATTATTATAAAGGGCAGCGAGTGTTTTCATATCATTATAAAGGGAAGCGAGTGTTTTCATATTATTATAAAGGGCAGCGAGTGTTTTCATATTATTATAAAGGGCAGCGAGTGTTTTCATATTATTATAAAGGGCAGCGAGTGTTTTCATATTATTATAAAGGGCAGCGAGTGTTTTCATATTATTATAAAGGGCAGCGAGTGTTTTCATATCATTATAAAGGGCAGCGAGTGTTTTTCATATTATAAAGGGCAGCGAGTGTTTGCATATTATTATAAAGGGCAGCGAGTGTTTGCATATTATTATAAAGGGCAGCGAGTGTTTTCATGTCATTATAAAGGGCAGCGAGTGTTTTCATATCATTATAAAGGGCAGCGAGTGTTTTCATGTCATTATAAAGGGCAGCGAGTGTTTTCATATCATTATAAAGGGCAGCGAGTGTTTTCATGTCATTATAAAGGGCAGCGAGTGTTTTCATATCATTATAAAGGGAAGCGAGTGTTTTCATATCATTATAAAGGGCAGCGAGTGTTTTCATATCATTATAAAGGGCAGCGAGTGTTTTCATATCATTATAAAGGGCAGCGAGTGTTTTCATATTATTATAAAGGGCAGCGAGTGTTTTCATATCATTATAAAGGGCAGCGAGTGTTTTCATATCATTATAAAGGGCAGCGAGTGTTTTCATATTATTATAAAGGGCAGCGAGTGTTTTCATATGTTTCTCTTGCTTGCATTAGAATGTATTGAGCCGCGTATATTGATTGGACAAAACGTGTTCTTTTTTTCTTAACTTAAGCTTTTTTTTCGAAGACTTGTATGCCCGTCCTTTGTGTGCCAGATTCACACGTCAGACTCGAGTGTTGTTGATCTAATGGTGTGATGGGATTATAGGTTTACTATTCAAGGTTGGAAATTTCGAATGTGAGTATAAGTTTTTGCCTATTGGTATATTATCAATGATTTTTTTCTCTCTCTGTCTTTCAACTTCATTTTTCTTATTCTAGTGTTAAACAGCAGGCCTTTATTCTCTTATATCTATTTTGTCTTCAATTGCAAACGAAAAAAAAAATAGATCCTAGCAAGTTTTCCTTTTTTGAAGTTGAAATACTAGTTTTATCTTTATGAAGGGATTAAATTGGGATCATAAATTAAATTCATTATACTTCTCTTGTGAATTAAACGAAACTTCCTGTTCATAATACCACAAATTTTCGCTCATATCATGTCGACAAGTTTAAGATGCATTTACTTTTTTTCTTATTGTTTTTCCTGTAAGCCTTATAAGGAGCGGCATATTACGGCTCTGTCATCACCACCTGGGCGTAATTACCGACTTCCGGCCCTGGAGAAACTTACCTTTGCTTTTATGTATAGTTAATGAGTGTGAGACGCGCCGTGATTAGGGTGTACCTGCTTTTTACCTTTGCTTGACCCCACCTTAATTGTGTGTGTGTGTGTGTGTGTGTGTGTGTGAGTGTGTGTGTGTGTGTGTGTGTGTGTGTGTGTGTGAGTGTGTGTGTGTGTGTGTGTGTGGGTGTGTTGGCAAGAAGGGTGGGAACGTTGAGGAAAAGTTGTGGGATTATGTGAAAGACGTAGATAATTATTGGTATAAAGTTAAAGTCGATGATACACATTGTATTTAACACAGATAAACTTTATAAAGATAATGGGAAAAATGTAAATAATAAGCATGGAAATAATGTAAAGATGAAGTTGTAGTTGTAGAAGTAATAAAGTTGTAGTTGTAGAAGTAATAAAGAAGTAGTTGTAGAAGTAATAAAGTTGTAGTTGTAGAAGTAATAAAGAAGTAGTTGTAGAAGTAATAAAGTTGTAGTTGTAGAAGTAATAAAGTTGTAGTTGTAGAAGTAATAAAGAAGTAGTTGTAGAAGTAATAAAGAGTGTTGTAAAGTAATAAGAAATAGTTTAAAGTAAAAGGTAGTTGTAAAAGTAATAAAGTTGTAGTTGTAGAAGATAAAGTTGTAGTTGTAGAAGTAATAAAGAAGTAGTTGTAGAAGAAAAAAGTTGTAGTTTAGAAGATAATAAAGTTGTAGTTGTAGAAGTAATAAAGGTAAGTGTTTAGAAGTAAAAAAGTTAGTTGTAGAAGTAATAAAGAAGTAGTTGTAGAAGTAATAAAGTTGTAGTTGTAGAAGTAATAAAGTTGTAGTTGTAGAAGTAATAAAGAAGTACTTGTAGAAGTAATAAAGAAGTAGTTGTAGAAGTAATAAAGAAGTAGTTGTAGAAGTAATAAAGTTGTAGTTGTAGAAGTAATAAGAAGTATTGTAGAATAAAGAAGTAGTTGTAGAAGTAATAAAGAAGTAGTTGTAGAAGTAATAAAGTTGTAGTTGTAGAAGTAATAAAGTTGTAGTTGTAGAAGTAATAAAGAAGTAGTTGTAGAAGTAATAAAGAAGTAGTTGTAGAAGTAATAAAGAAGTAGTTGTAGAAGTAATAAGATGTAGTTGTAGAAGTAAAAAGTAGTTGTAGAGTATAAAGAGTAGTAAAAGTGTTGTAGAAGTAATAAAGAAGTATTGTAGAAATAATAAAGAAGTAGTTGTAGAAGTAATAAAGTTGTAGTTGTAGAAGTAATAAAGAAGTAGTTGTAGAAGTAATAAAGAAGTAGTTGTAGAAGTAATAAAGAAGTAGTTGTAGAAGTAATAAAGAAGTAGTTGTAGAAGTAATAAAGATGTAGTTGTAGAAGTAATAAAGTTGTAGTTGTAGAAGTAATAAAGAAGTAGTTGTAGAAGTAATAAAGAAGTAGTTGTAGAAGTAATAAAGATGTAGTTGTAGAAGTAATAAAGAAGTAGTTGTAGAAGTAATAAAGAAGTAGTTGTAGAAGTAATAAAGAAGTAGTTGTAGAAGTAATAAAGAAGTAGTTGTAGAAGTAATAAAGAAGTAGTTGTAGAAGTAATAAAGAAGTAGTTGTAGAAGTAATAAAGAAGTAGTTGTAGAAGTAATAAAGTTGTAGTTGTAGAAGTAATAAAGAAGTAGTTGTAGAAGTAATAAAGAAGTAGTTGTAGAAGTAATAAAGAAGTAGTTGTAGAAGTAATAAAGAAGTAGTTGGGAGAAGTAAAAGAAGTAGTTGTAGAAGTAAAAGAAGTAGTTGTAGAAGTAATAAAGAAGTAGTTGTAGAAGTAATAAAGAAGTTTGTTTTAGAATAATAAAGATAGTTTTTAGAAAAAGTATTTTGAAAATGAAGTAGTTTTTAGAAGTAATAAAGGTAGTTGTAGAAGTAATAAAGAAGTAGTTGTAGAAGTAATAAAGAAGTAGTTGTAGAAGTAATAAAGTTGTAGTTGTAGAAGTAATAAAGAAGTAGTTGTAGAAGTAATAAAGAAGTAGTTGTAGAAGTAATAAAGAAGTAGTTGTAGAAGTAATAAAGAAGTAGTTGTAGAAGTAATAAAGAAGTAGTTGTAGAAGTAATAAAGAAGTAGTTGTAGAAGTAATAAAGAAGTAGTTGTAGAAGTAATAAAGAA
>JACEEZ010019416.1:12500-15000 GCA_016584305.1 Chionoecetes opilio
CGTACAATTTTGATCTCTAAAAAGAAGATAATACAATTTTGATCTCTAAAAAGAAGATAATACAATTTTGATCTCTAAAAAGAAGATAATACAATTTTGATCTCTAAAAAGAAGATAATACAATTTTGATCTCTAAAAAGAAGATAATACGTACAATTTTGATCTCTAAAAAGAAGATAATACGTACAATTTTGATCTCTAAAAAGAAGATAATACGTACAATTTTTATCTCTAAAAAGAAGATAATACGTACAATTTTGATCTCTAAAAAGAAGATAATACGTACAATTTTTATCTCTAAAAAGAAGATAATACGTACAATTTTGATCTCTAAAAAGAAGATAATACAATTTTGATCTCTAAAAAGAAGATAATACGTACAATTTTGATCTCTAAAAAGAAGATAATACAATTTTGATCTCTAAAAAGAAGATAATACGTACAATTTTGATCTCTAAAAAGAAGATAATACAATTTTGATCTCTAAAAAGAAGATAATACGTACAATTTTGATCTCTAAAAAGAAGATAATACAATTTTGATCTCTAAAAAGAAGATAATACGTACAATTTTGATCTCTAAAAAGAAGATAATACAATTTTGATCTCTAAAAAGAAGCACAAATATAACTAAGACAAAACTCTCACATTATTTAACGTAATCAATTGTATCTTTCTTATAACTCACCTGATCTTTAATACCTTAGTATCTTTCGCCTTTTACTGAGTCTTTCTTTGCGTCCCATTCATTAGGACCCATAATTCCCAGCCTCCCTTGACCCCCCCATCTGTGCGGCTCAAGGAGGGAGGGAGTGAGGGTTGAGGGAATGAGGAATGGGAATGGGGGAATGGGAATGGGAATGGGGATGGGAATGGGAATGGGGGAATGAGGAATGCTGGGAGTAATTTAAGATCCCCTGGAAGTCTTGGGGGAGGGGGGGGGAGACTGGCACCATCTAGCGACAGGTATAGGTGTTTTTTTTTTTAAGGAGGCGAAAATTCAATGCTATCTTAAGGTCTCATGCTTAAAGTTATACCTATGTTAACCTGATAATATGGTTAACTATGATAAAATACAGCTGAAATTTATTTGAGCCATAGTATTCCCTTCTTCTGGCATCAAATGTCAGTCAGTAAGCAGCAAGGGGGCAGGATTTTTCACCTCGTTAAAAAAAAAAACGGAGTATAATGAGTGTGTGGACAGGTGGCTTCGTTTACCGGACATCTCACAGCCGTAGAGGAAAGTGGTCGTTTATTGATGTCGTTTATTAATGTTTTAACTTACAAGAAGACAAAGATGGAGTAATATATTTCAAGTTCCCTTTCATTGTACTCCCTTGATTTATTTGTGAGTCAAGTCTTAGGTTAAGTTACGTTTAGGTTATAAGTTTAGTCAAGTCAAGTTAGTCAAATCTTAGTGTTAGTCTCCTTGACTTATCACTTTCCAAATGGTAATAATAATGAAGATGAACTCCATGATAAAGCAAAATTCTATTCATGAGAACTTTAGAGGTCAAAACGCGTCAAGCAGCGATAAACTAGAGATAATATTGCAGGTAGATAATGTACTTGAGACATCACGATAAGAAGAGAAGCCTTAACATAATATTTAAATCATAATATATTCATGGATGTTTACAGGGAAGGCAGGAGGAAGGAAGGGAGGGAAGGAGGAGAGGAGGAGGAGGAGGAGGAGAGGAGGAGGAGGAGGAGGAGGAGGAGGAGGAGGAGGAGAGGAGGAGGAGGAGGAGGAGGAGGAGGAGGAGGAGGAGGAGGAGGAGGAGGCGTGGAGATGAGTCAGCCTGTCACGAATGTACTGACGTCAGGTAATTGCTTCCATAATGAAGTAAAGATAAAAAACTGTAGACTCCCACAGGTAATGGAGGCTGAGGAGGCTGAGGAGGTGTGTGTGTGTGTGTGTGTGTGTGTGTGTGTGTGTGTGTGTGTGTGTGTGTGTGTGTGTGTGTGTGTTTACTTATATGGAAAGATTGTACAAATTGCTGTTTGTTCTTGGTGAATGTTGTGTATATATTAGGATTAAAGCATGTAGAGAGAGAGAGAGAGAGAGAGAGAGAGAGAGAGAGAGAGAGAGAGAGAGAGAGAGAGAGAGAGGAGAAGAGAGAGAGAGAGAAAGCTTTATCATACTGGCGGGGATAAAGACATGGTAGTATTAATCTTTACCCACAAGTACACATCACAGGTATGACAATGGACACTCATGGGGGAACTGTCTTCACCTGTGTAAGCAATGGCGTCTGATTATCATGAGAAGGATTGAGATTATTCACTATAATATCAAGAACACAATTGTCCGCTCTTATATGTGTGTGAAAAATGCAGAAGTAGTTTTCATATTCTCTCTCTCTCTCTCTCTCTCTCTCTCTCTCTCCTCTCTCTCTCTCTCTTCTCTCTCTCTCTCTCTCTCTCTCTCTCTCTCTCTCTCTCTCTCTCTCTCTCTCTCTCTCTCTCTCTCTCTCTCTCTCTCTCTCTCTCTCTCTCTC
>JACEEZ010019416.1:17500-20000 GCA_016584305.1 Chionoecetes opilio
AAGGTCTGAAGGATTGTGAAGAAGGTCTGAAGGATTGCGAAGGGAGGTCTGAAGGATTGCGAAGGGAGGTCTGAAGGATTGCGAAGGAAGGTCTGAAGGATTGTCAAGGAAGGTCTGAAGGATTGCAAAGGAAGATCTGTCAAGGCGGGACGGGATATGATACTTTTTTTTTCCTTCTATATTAAAAATGTAATAGTTGTAAATAAAGTTAAAAAAAAGAAAAAAAGACTGAAGGGGCAAGGCAGTATTAGGGAAGGCAGGAAGGGTCCCATCAGGGCGGGGCGCGGCAGGGCAAAGTACCATGCAGGAGTACCACGATGACGCAGGTGCGACACAAAGGGCGGGGTGTGAGGAGGTCATGCTACTTACCTGGCCGGGCGGAGAGGTCAAGTCAGGGTCAGGAAGGTCAACCAGTAGCGAGGTGTACTTTTGGAAGACTCACTTTTACCAGCTATAGAATATGTTATGATAGATTTTTGTATTTCTTAGCCCTTCCATAACCCCTTGAGGCCCAGATCTTTCATTGGCTATAAAAAAAAAGTTAATTGTTAGCTATAAAATTACAAAAAGTAACTGAATGTACCAAATTAGCTAGTTGACAAGGATATTAAACAAGTCATATCTATAAAATATTGCTTATATTCACTAAAAGTTGTCTAATGGTACCCAAATTACAATGGAAAATACGCTCTGGGCCTCAAGGGGATAAACTGAATATATTGACGGACTTTTTCAGTTGAGTTTCAGTTTACTACCTACAGAATAAGTCATGATAGGTTATTGTATTTTTTTTGGTCTTCTATAAACTGAATTGACTTACTTTTACAGTTGAGTGCCAAGGAAATACACCTCATTTTTCTCCTACGTAACAATGCTTTTTTAAGTTTCTGTTTTTTCTAAGATTATTTGATAAAAATTGTTTAAAAATGTGGATTATTCCGCCTGTCGTATACGAGAATGTGTGAATAGTCTATTTTTATGTGTTTTCTTATACTAATTTAATCATCTTATAGGAGGCAGAGCGTGTCTATGTAATTTAATAGACGCAAAAAAAAAATTAACAAGTAAAAAATAACAAGTAAAAAATAACAAGTAAAAAATTAACAAGTAAAAAATTAACAAGTAAAAAATAACAAGTAAAAAATAACAAGTAAAAAATGAACAAGTAAAAAATGAACAAGTAAAAAATGAACAAGTAAAAAATTAACAAGTAAAAAATTAACAAGGAAAAAATAACAAGTAAAAAATTAACATGTAAAAAATTAACAAGTAAAAAATTAACAAGTAAAAAATTAACAAGTAAAAATTAACAAGGAAAAAATAACAAGTAAAAAATTAACATGTACAAAATTAACAAGGAAAAAATGAACATGTAAAAAATAACAAGTAAAAAATCTGCATTATCCCCCGTCCTTTACGCCGAGACACTCTTAATTGACGCTGCGACACGACGCTAAGATCTTTTTTGAACCCTTTTAATCCTCGCTATGAAGGCCCCGTGATCTTTTTTACGCTCACGTCGGGGGCGTCTCTCCCTCTTAGCACGTGTGGCCCCCCAGTGTGTCCCGAGCGGTCTCTGAATGGCCCTGGCAGCTCCGCATTCAAGGCCGCGCGGGACCCCTCCTTCAGGCAGGTCTTGGGGCGATGCTGCGACACTTAGTTCATGTGACATTTTTCTAAACTTTTCTAAACTGCTAATGACGTATTTGTTTGTTTAGCTGGCTCTCTCTCTCTCCTCTCTCTCTCTCCTCTCTCTCCTCTCTCCTCTCTCTCTCTCCTCTCTCTCTCTCTCTCTCTCTCCTCTCTCTCTCTCTCTCTCTCTCTCTCTCTCTCTCTCTCTCTCTCTCTCTCTCTCTCTCTCTCTCTCTCTCTCTCTCTCTCTCTCTCTCTCTCTCTCTCATCTCCTCCTCTCTCTCTCTCATCTCTCTCTCTCTCCTCTCTCTCTCGTCGTGATTATGTTTTCCTTAATTCTGCTCTCCTCCTCTATCCATCTTAATTCTTCCTCCTCCTCCTCCTCCTCCTCCTCCTCCTCCTCCTCCTCCTCCTCTCCTCCTCCTCCTCCTCCTCTCCTTCCTCCTCCTCCTGCTCCTCCTCCTCCTTCCTCCTTCTTCCTCACCTCTTCTGCCTCCTCTATCTCCTTCTCTTCCTATTCTCTCCCTTCCCTCTCCTCCTTGCCTCCTCCTCTCTTCTCCCTCTATCTCCTCCTTTTCCTCCTCCTCCTCCTCCTCCTCCTCCTTCTCCTTTTCCTCTTCCTTTTCCTCCTCCCCCTCCTCCTCCTTTTCCTCTTCCTTTTCCTCCTCCTCCTCCTCCTCCTCCTCCTCCTCCTCCTCCTCCTTTTCCTCTTCCTTTTCCTCTTCCTTTTCCTCCTCCTCCTCCTCCTCCTCCTCCTCCTCCTCCTCCTCCTCCTCCTCCTCCCCCTTTCCTCCTCCTCCTCCTCCTCCTCCTCCTCCTCCTCCTCTTTTCCTCTTCCTTTTCCTCCTCTCCTCCTCCTCCTCTTCCT
>JACEEZ010019416.1:25000-80000 GCA_016584305.1 Chionoecetes opilio
ATTGTATAAGGGTTTTCGACTGTATTGTGTGATGAGTATAACGTTTTGTCGCTTCGGATTATAATGGGAATTTTAGCCTCAGGGTGCGAAATACATTTGTCGTTGTGATTAATGTATGGAATGTATGTATGTATGTTGTTATGTGTGTGTGTGTGTGTGTGTGTGTGTGTGTGTGTGTGTGTGTGTGTGTGTGTGTGTGTGTGTGTGTGAAAGAGGGAGAGAGAGGTGGGCTTTCGTGTATGTGTGAAGATTTTTTTTGAGGGAAAGATAGAAAATCATTTTAGAAAGTTGATAGGACATGCTATTTTCCCTCTCTACTCTCTCTCTCTCTCTCTCTCTCTCTCTCTCTCTCTTCTCCTCTCTCTCTCTCTCTCTCTCCTCTCTCTCTCTCTCTCTCTCTCTCTCTCCCTCTCTCTCTCTCGTCTCCTCTCTCCTCCTCTCTCTCTCTCTCTCTCTCTCTCTTCCTCTTCTCTCTCTCTCCCTCTCTCTCTCTCTCTCCTCTCTCTCTCATCAATCTTTGCCATGCTTTCCATATCAATACTTCTCCTTCGTTTCTCACCTTCCCTTTCCTTAACCATCTCCTCCTAAACATTCTCTTCTTCTCCTCCTCCTCCTCCTCCTCCTCTCCTCCTCCCCTCCTCCTCCTCCTCCTCCTCCTCCTCCTCCTCCTCCTCCTCCTAAGCAGCCTCATATATTTGCAAGACACAGTGTTGAATTGCCTTATATGTGCATGCGTTTTTGGTGACCCTTCATCTCCATACCTGGACACGGCAGCCTCGGGAACACACCTGCCTCTCTCTCTCTCTCTCTCTCTCTCTCTCTCTCTCTCTCTCTCTCTCTCTCTCTTCTCTCTCTCTCTCTCTCCTCTCTCTCTCTCTCTCTCTCTCTCTCTCTTTTTACCCCTTTTTTTTATATTGTGATGGCTGTGAAATATTACTTTGTCATTATAATCACTGTATGTTAGTCCTTTAACTCAGTCATGCAAAGAAAATATCCCAAGCAAAACAAAATATCACCTAAAGTAACCCCACAAATTTTTTCTCCTGTTAAATATGTCCTGTTAAATCTGTAAAAAAAAAAAAAAAAAAAAAAAAAAAAATACTACACTTAAAATAGCCCCACAATTTTTTTCTATAGTTAAATCTGGGTCTTAGAAAATCATTATAGGACACATTGTAAGCCTCAGTACCTATACGTGAGTTCCTATTCACCTTTACCGCGTCGCCTTGTTATGCCTGAAGGAGGAGACTGAAGGTGTGTCCGCGGCGCCTCAAGCCTCACCAAGCCTCGCCCCACCTCGCCAAGCCTCGCCAAGCCTCGCCCCACCTCGCCAAGCCTCGCCAAGCCTCGCCCCACCTCGCCAAGCCTCGCCAAGCCTCGCCCCACCTTCGCCAAGCCTCGCCAAGCCTCGCCCCACCTCGCCAAGCCTCGCCAAGCCTCGCCCCACCTCGCCAAGCCTCGCCAAGCCTCGCCCCACCTCGCCAAGCCTCGCCAAGCCTCGCCCCACCTCGCCAAGCCTCGCCAACCCTCGCCCCACCTCGCCAAGCCTCGCCAAGCCTCGCCAAGCCTCGCCCCAACCCGCCCCGAACGCACATTCCCGTTTTCTGGAAGAGTATGTGGCGTTTACTCATGAACACGTCTGGTTAGGTTACGTTACGTTACGGTTAGGGTTGGTTAGGTTTCCCTGGTATCGAAAGGGTAACTTTGCGTGGGAATCACAATGAGGATATTTACGAGAACGTCCTTTGTTTAGTTTCGGAGCTACAGCCAAGCGTCTTCACTCAGAAACCACATACTCGCATAGAGAACGGGAATATGCCACCCGCTTCGCCCCGCTTCGCCCCGCTTCGCCCCACTTCGCCCCGCTTCGCCCCGCTTCGTCCCGCTTCGCCCTGTTTCGCCCCGCTTCGCCCCGCCACGCCCCGTTTCGCCCCGCCACCATCCTATCACTTTAATTGCACGTTTTGTCGCCGGAGAACGATTGCGTCAGATAAGCGAGTATTTACACGTGAAATGCCTATGGTAATTACCGGTGTATGGATCGTATATTTGAGATTTATATCGTACTTTGAAGGTTAATGGGTTATTGGTCTATTGTGATGCTCGTCTATGGGAATAATGTAGGGTAGTTCGTGGGAAAGTTACCAAGGTACTTACTATAAGGCAAGTAAGGTAGTGTATAAGGAAAAGGAAAATTATGAGTAAAGTAATAGAAATAGAAGAAGACAAATAAGGAAGAAAATGTAAGGAATTGTCTTTGATATCTGAAAGGTAAAATGACTTAGTAAAATATAGAAAATAGTGTGGAATTTATGGCAGGTTTGGGTTTTTTTGGGTTTTTGTGTGTTTGTGTGTCTTTTAACAATTTCTCCCATCAAACTAACAATTTTTCCCATCAAACTAACAATTTTTCCCATCAAACTATCAATTTTTCCCATCAAACTAACAATTTCTCCCATCAAACTAACAATTTTTCCCATCAAACTAACAATTTTTTCCATCAAACTATCAATTTTTCCCATCAAACTAACAATTTTTCCCATCAAACTATCAATTTTTCCCATCAAACTAACAATTTTTCCCATCAAACTAACAATTTTTCCCATCAAACTATCAATTTTTCCCATCAAACTAACAATTTTTCCCATCAAACTATCAATTTTTCCCATCAAACAATTCATTTTTCCCATCCATCTATAAATTTTTCCCATCAAACTATCAATTTTTCCCATCAAACTAAAT
Organism: Chionoecetes opilio; assembly: GCA_016584305.1. Taxonomy (NCBI): domain Eukaryota; kingdom Metazoa; phylum Arthropoda; class Malacostraca; order Decapoda; family Majidae; genus Chionoecetes; species Chionoecetes opilio. The sequence goes on from JACEEZ010019416.1 coordinate 27,743, forward strand.
ATCTTTCCCATCAAACTAACAATTTCTCCCATCAAACTAACAATTTTTCCCATCAAACGAACAATTTTTCCCATCAAACTAAATATCTTTCCCATCAAACTAACAATTTTTCCCATCAAACTATCAATTTTTCCCATCAAACTATCAATTTTTCCCATCAAACTAACAATTTTTCCCATCAAACTAAATATATTTCCCATCAAACTAACAATTTTTCCCATCAAACTACCAATTTTTCCCATCAAACTAAATATCTTTCCCATCAAACTAACAATTTTTCCCATCAAACTAACAATTTGTCCCATCAAACTAAATATCTTTCCCATCAAACTAACAATTTTTCCCATCAAACTATCAAATTTTCCCATCAAACTAACAATTTTTCCCATCAAACTAACAATTTCTCCCATCAAACTAACAATTTTTCCCATCAAACTAACAATTTTTCCCATCAAACTAAATATCTTTCCCATCAAACTAACAATTTTTCTCAAACAAACTAAATATCTTTCCCATCAGACTAACAATTTTTCCCATCAAACTAAATATTTTTCCCATCAACTAACAATTTTTCCCATCAAACTAACAATTTTTCCCATCAAACTAACAATTTCTCCCATCAAACTAACAATTTTTCCCATCAAACTATCAATTTTTCCCATCAAACTAAATATCTTTCCCATCAAACTAACAATTTTTCTCATCAAACTAAATATCTTTCCCATCAGACTAACAATTTTTCCCATCAAACTAAATATTTTTCCCATCAGACTAACAATTTTTCCCATCAAACTAACAATTTTTCCCATCAAACTAACAATTTCTCCCATCAAACTAACAATTTTTCCCATCAAACTATCAATTTTTCCCATCAAACTAAATATCTTTCCCATCAAACTAACAATTTTTCCCATCAAACTATCAATTTTTCCCATCAAACTAACAATTTTTCCCATCAAACTAAAAAAATTTCCCATCAAACTAAATATCTTTCCCATCAAACTAACAATTTTTCGCATCAAACTAACAATTTCTCCCATCAAACTAACAATTTTTCCCATCAAACTATCAATTTTTCCCATCAAACTAAATATCTTTCCCATCAAACTAACAATTTTTCGCATCAAACTAACAATTTTTCCCATCAAACTAACAATTTTTCGCATCAAACTAACAATTTTTCCCATCAAACTAAATATCTTTCCCATCAAACTAACAATTTCTCGCGTCAAACTAACAATTTTTCCCATCAGACTAACAATTTATCCCATCAAACTAGGCTGAAGAGTAACCTAGTGTGTGTAAGCATATGGTTCTTTTTTAATGATAGTTGTGTTTTATTTTTGTTATTTTATCTTTGTGGTTCGTTATTTGGATCGAAGAGGTGAAAAGTTATCCTCAGTTGCGACCCCACACACACACACACAAACACACACACACAACCCCACACACCACACACACACACACACACACACACACACACACACACACACACACACACACACACACACACACACACACACACACACACACACACACACTGCAGCTTATCTCTTATGAAACTCAAACTGACCATAAAAATCGTATCAAATCACCAGATAAAAAAATAAGATAACATGAAACAGGTAAAAGAAATCGTCAGTCAAGAAAAATTGAGGTCATATTTTGCCATCACCACCACCACCTCTCTCTCTCTCTCTCTCTCACCTCTCTCTCTCTCTCTCTCTCTCTCTTCTCTCTCTCCTCTCCTCTCTCTCTTCTCTCTCCTCTCTCCTCTCTCGCTCTCTCTCTCTCTCTCTCTCTCTCTCTCTCTCTCTCTCTCTCTCTCTCTCTCTCTCTCTCTCTCTCTCTCTCTCCTCCTCTCTCTCTCTCCTCCCCCCCTCTCTCTCTCTGGAAACACAATTTTATAAAACACACCCTCTGAAAACCTCTTATTCGGTGTCGTCACGCGAAGTGCAGAAAAAGGTAAAAAAGGAGAAGGAATACAGTCCGTTCACACACTGACCACGACAGACAGCATGACCCCACCGCACGCAGCGAGAGAGAGAGAGAGAGAGAGAGAGAGAGAGAGAGAGAGAGAGAGAGAGAGAGAGAGAGAGAGAGAGAGAGAGAGAGAGAGAGAGAGAGAGAGAGAGAGAGAGAGAACAAAACACCAGCACAACCCAAACCCAAGTGGCCTTTACGGTATAATCTCAGTCGGGTTGATTCTGGCTGTCGATATCAGCTGGATTATTGGGTTGAGATACTAAATTGGGTAAATTATAGCTTCCCTTGTGCGTGCCTCCGTCAGAGCTACCTGGCCGTCTTGCCCTTACCTGACACACACCTGACGCACACCTGACGCAACACAGACGCACCACGCAACACACACGCAACGCACACCACACAACGCACACCACGCAACGCACACCACGCAACGCACACCACGCAACGCATAGATGCACCACACACCCTCTATACACCTGTAACACCACACCCAACACCACATACAACACCACAACATCACACCACATGGTAGACAACACCTTTATTTTCACTATTTTGTGTATTTATCGATGTTTTGATTGTTTTGAGTGTGTTTTTTTTTTATGGTTTTTGTGTTTTGTTATTATCTGGAGGTCGCTCGAAGAGGTCACCCAGATTCGTACGTGATGTAGTAATGAGCGGTAAGGGTTTATGCTGCCCTGTATATCGCCCCCAGCATCTGATAGGTGGGGGTTAAGGGGGTGAGAGGGTTTGCAGGGGTGTTAGCTGGGGGTGAGAGGGTGTACAGGGGTGCTAACTGGGGTTGAGAGGGTGTACAGGGGTGCTAGCTGGGGGTGAGAGGGTGTACTGGGGTGCTAGCTGGGGGTGAGAGGGTGTACTGGGGTGCTATCTGCGGGTGAGAGGGTGTACAGGGGTGTTAGCTGGGGGTGAGAGGGTGTACAGGGGTGTTAGCTGGGAGTGAGAGGGTGTACAGGGGTGCTAGCTGGGGGTGAGAGGGTGTACTGGGGTGCTATCTGCGGGTGAGAGGGTGTACTGGGGTGCTAGGTCTCTGTAGGGGGTGATAAAGCAAGGTAGGGTGACAGGGAGGTGAATGGTGATGTTGGGGATCTTTATTGGTGTGGAGGCTGTTGATGTAATGGTTGTAACTTTTAACCTGAATCTTATCTACAGCTTTTTTTATTACCTTATATTTTTGATTAGGTAAAAGAGATTTCTCAGTAAAAGGAAGACAGGAGTCAAAGAAAAATAGATGACGAGAGAGAGAGAGAGAGAGAGAGAGAGAGAGAGAGAGAGAGAGAGAGAGAGAGAGAGAGAGAGAGAGAGAGAGAGAGAGAGAGAGAGAGAGAGAGAGAGAGAGTAATGGAAAAGAAAATGGAAAGGTGAGAAGTAAGTAAAGGCCATTTTTACCTTTTTTTCCATTTTTCCTCGCTTTCCATTTCACCTTGTTCGCACATTTTTTTTTTTTTTTTTTTTTTTTTTTTTTTTTTTTTTTTTTTTTTTAACATCACAAAGGACTGGCCAAGGGCAAAAATGGGGGGGGGGGTGGACCAATTTAGTTCGGACCCTCACCTCTCACCCTTTCTCCATCCCTCCCTCTGCCATCCCAACACACGTGACCAATATTTTCACGCCGCTGAGGAAAACAGAAGTAGATGGTACAAACAAATAGTTGTATGTATAAGACTTCGAGTAGAAGGCAATCTCTTCTCACCATTTTTATAAAAGTGAGAATATTTCGACATCAAGTCTATTTTTCCGTTTGACTTGTGTATCATATTAAGAAAACGACCTGATGCTTACACTCCAAATTACCCTGTGTGTTATCATATGTATTTCTTTGTGTCTTACTCTACATGCTGGTTATGAGAGAGCAATGGAAGGACATATTTTTTGATGCATCGTTAAAAATGTTGAGTCTGTGCACTGTTATAAGCCGAACGGGATATCTTTTACCTACCAAAATAAATCCTGACTCGGATGTGACTTTTTGAAAACGAAAACGCAGTATTTTTCATGCGAACGTCCACACACAATATGAAATGTTTGTGAATGACGTTAACTTGGGGAAGCAGCCTTTTTCGTAGACACTATTAGTACAACAAATGGTCAATAATAGTAGTTATGGTGGTAGTATTAATAGCAGTGAAAATGGTAGTAGGAGTGATAAAATTTCGCACAATAGAAATACTGAAAATATCAATAATAATTTTATCTCTATTTTTATCGACTTCTATTTTCATTTCATTTTCCTTGCGCCTTTCATTCATGTTTCCCTTTCTTCATTCTTTCACGACTTATTCCTATTCATTGACGTGAGCTTACCTGTACCTGTCATCAACACGCCCACGCACCGTTGCTTCACCTGGCGGGAAATAGACACCGGTGTACCAAGATGTCAAATGTCATGATACAAATTATTACATTTTTCTAAATCTACTGCCTGCATTTACCTGTTAACCTTTCCAATTATTTCTCTCCTTGTGTTAAAATGTTCCTGTGTTGTTTGAATCCATTTTCCTGCCATGCAGTACTTATTATGTTTTACGTTTGAATGCTCATATGAAAATGTTTTATTTGTCTTCGTGAAAATATTCTTTTGTTTCATTTAAGGATGGCACAATATTAGTTTTCATGACATTTCCTGATAGTTTTGTCTTGATATAACGAGTTTGCTTCACACGTTTTTATCCCAAAGGCAAATTTTCCCTCGCAGGTAAATTTCCCTTCATAGGTACACCATGTTCCCAAGATATTTTTTTCCCACACGGGCATAATATTTCCTACTGATGTAATATTCCGGCAGGTGTCTCATTCACAGATGTATTTCCTGTGTATTTTATAACGTGCCGATGTGTAGGTGTCTCCTCTATCAGGTATCTATATTTCCCTCATTAGTCGTATTTACTTTACAAATCTTTCCTTACCTACCACTATTTTACCTCTTAAGTCTCATCTGAAGTGAACTCAAGATTTCAGTTTTGTCTTCATGTTGACGTTATCCTCGCACGTGTCCACATCTACACCTCATCCCGCGGTGCCCCTATGCCCACCTATGCCCTCCTATGCCCACCTATGCCCACCTATGCTTCAGTAAGCCTAGCACTGCCCCTTCTGCCCTGATTGGCGGTTTGTGGCGACTCATCACTCGGAAACACTCCATGATTGAGGGATCAGACTCTCTTACAGCCTGATTTACATACATAATTGCTACCTAAACCCCCTGAACTATCCTGCCGTACTCTCACCTTCTTCCCCTTCACCCTCCCTTCCTCCCCTTCACCCTCCCTTTCCCTTCACCCTCCCTTCCCCTTGACCCTCCCTTCCTCCCCCTTCACCCTCCGTTCCCCTTCACCCTCCCTTCCCCTTCACCCTCCCTTCCCCTTCACCCTCCCTTCCCCTTTACCCTCCCTTCCCCTTCACCCTCCTTTCCCCTTCACCCTCCCTTCCCCTTCACCCTCCCTTCTCCCCCTTCACCCTCCCTTCCCCTTCACCCTCCCTTCCCCTTCACCCTCCCTTCCTCCCCCTTCACCCTCCCTTCCCCTTCACCCTCCCTTCCTCCCCCTTCACCCTCCCTTCCCCTTCACCCTCCCTTCTCCCCCTTCACCATCCCTTCCCCTTCACCCTCCCTTCCCCTTGACCCTCCCTTCCCCTTACCCTCCCTTCTTCCCCCTTCTTACCACCTCCTATCTACTCTCTTCTGCACCTCCCCTTCCCCCTTCACTCTCTTCTATTCCTCCTGTTCCTCCTTCGCCCTTCTTTCTACCTTGTACTTACCTTCTTACATCCCTTCATCTTCCTCATTTCCTCCTTTCCCCTTCTTTCGACCATGTACTTATCCTTCTACACCCCTCCATCTCCTCTTCTTCCATAGTCCACTGACCTTTCTACCTATTTCCTTATGTGCCTTCCCGTATCTCCTTCTCCTATTCCTCCGGCTCCTCTTCTCTTTATGTCCCTGTTACATCTTCTCTTCCTCCATAGACCACTGACCTTCCTACCCATATTGACGTAATCAGAAAGGCCGCCGTGGATCGTGAGCTCCTAATGCAACCCACTGACCAGCTCCATCACTATTAATAAGCGACCATCACCGCCATGTCACTATTATCACTAACACCATCACCACCACTATCACGTGCCTTACATAATAACTACCTGGGGTGACCCTACTGTAGTCTGTTTTTTTAATGAAGCGAAAAATCCTGCCCCCTTGCTGCTTACTGCTGATATTTGATGCCAGGAGAAGGGAATACTACGCTGCTTCTTAATTTCAGTTGTATTTTATCATAGTTAACCCTATTATCAGGTAAACATAGGCATCATTTTAAGCATGAGACCTTAAGATAAAGTGAAATTTTCGCCTCGTAAAAAAAAGACTACTACTACTAACTACTACTACTACTACTACACTACTACTACTACTACTACTACTACTAGAATTCCTTGTAGTATAGTTCGTAGTATAGTCAAAAGTATGACGTTTAGACTCACTTGGGTATACTTTACAGGCTTACTTATGTACTTGAGGTTGTTCTCTTCGCTCACACCAACAACCCATTTACCATAAACAGAATTACTGACCTAAACACACCCCTTCAGACGCACCTTATAGACTGGCATGTTAGCGTGACTACTATGCCTCCCTCTCTTCCCTCCCTTTCCCTCCCTTCCCTCCCTTCCCTTCCCTTCCCTCCCTTCCCTTCTTTTCATCCTTCCACGTCCTTCCCGCACGCCAATTATCCCCAGGAGAGGCCGGGAGATAAGGAGAGGGTCGAACAGCCCTTCTTCAGCGGTAACTCACCCGAGGATTGCGTCAGTTTATAAGGTCGAATTACTGGTACTGCCCTTTCGACCTAGCTTCGGAGGGGCGGGACGGGGGATGGACAGAGAGAGAGAGAGAGAGAGAGAGAGAGAGAGAGAGAGAGAGAGAGAGAGAGAGATTGCAATTACTGTCACCGTCTTAGTCACCTCAAGAATTTATTTTAATCTCTATCACATGCTTTTCCATCCTTTCTACCCCACGCAGCCTCAACTTCGTCTCCATCTTCCTGAATCAAAACGTCTCTCTTCTCCCTCAAAACGTCTCTCTTCTCCCTCAAAACGTCTCTCTTCTCCCTCAAAACGTCTCTCTTCTCCCTCAAAACGTCTGTCTTCTCCCTCAAAACGTCTCTCTTCTCCCTCAAAACGTCTCTCTTCTCCCTCAAAACTTCTCTCTTCTCCCTCAAAACGTCTCTCTTCTCCCTCAAAACGTCTCTCTTCTCCCTCAAAACGTCTCTCTTCTCCCTCAAAACGTCTCTTCTCCCTCAAAATGTCTCTTCTCCCTCAAAACGTCTCTCTTCTCCCTCAAAACGTCTCTCTTCTCCCTCAAAACGTCTCTTCTCCCTCAAAACGTCTCTCTTCTCCCTCATCATCCCCAAATTTCCCTCACTTTGGAAACGAATGAACATGCCTACATCATCTTGTTGTCCTCGTGAAGCAATAATAATAACAATAACAATAATTATAGTCTCGCCCGGAGGCATACAGACAAAAACAAAGCAACAAGGACAAGCCAAGGAGGTCACTTAAGTACTAGAGCAAAAACAAAAACAAGAACATGCATTCGTATACATTTATCCTGGTATAACTATTGTATATGACTTGCCATCTTTTCTCTCGCCTTCAATTTGTACCGGTTACTATTGCTAATTTTCCCTGATGTGAGTAAGGCGTCAGGGGGTGGGGGGACGGGGGAGGGAGGGGGGTTCTTCAGGTGTGTGCAGGTGAGGGAGGGGGTTCTTCAGGTGTGTGCAGGTGAAGGGGGGTTCTTCAGGTGTGTGCAGGTGAGGGGGGGTTCTTCAGGTGTGTGCAGGTGAAGGGGGGTTCTTCAGGTGTGTGCAGGTGAAGGGGGGTTCTTCAGGTGTGTGCAGGTGAGGGAGGGGGGTTCTTCAGGTGTGTGCAGGTGAGGGGGGGTTCTTCAGGTGTGTGCAGGTGAGGGGGGTTCTTCAGGTGTGTGCAGGTGAAGGGGGGTTCTTCAGGTGTGTGCAGGTGAAGGGGGGTTCTTCAGGTGTGTGCAGGTGAAGGGGGGTTCTTCAGGTGTGTGCAGGTGAGGGAGGGGGGTTCTTCAGGTGTGTGCAGGTGAAGGGGGGTTCTTCAGGTGTGTGCAGGTGAAGGGGGGTTCTTCAGGTGTGTGCAGGTGAGGGGGGTTTCTTCAGGTGTGTGCAGGTGAGGGAGGGGGGTTCTTCAGGTGTGTGCAGGTGAGGGGGGGTTCTTCAGGTGTGTGCAAGTAACGTGAGAGGTAAATTACAGGTGTCTCACGCCCCGCCGGAAACACTGGGTCTCACGCAACTCTAAATAGATTTTTAAAAAAACATGCATTTTCTAAAGAATTTTTTTTTCTTGTATATTTGAACGTGTGCATGTATATAATTATGTGTTTACGATTTTTTTTCTTTTTTTAGGGCGGGCTGTATGCTGGAACGTATGTATATAATGAGTATTATGTAATGTATTATAGATAGTATGTATAAAGAACATGTATTTTCTTAGGGTTTTTGTTCTTGTATGTTTGAATGTATGTATGTATTTATGTGTTTACAATGTTTTTTTCTCTGATTTGGATCTCATTTTCGTGGATTCTTCATTCTTGCATCTTATTTTCTCTTACAGCCAAATTCCCAACATCCGACCTCCAAACATCCGACCTGTCCAAACAACCGACTTTTTTCACCACCACATTGTGTCTTGTTTTGGCCATTTATTTTACTTTCTACAGTGAATAATGTCGTCTACAAGTGCTAAACGTAAGCGTGTTGTGTTGAACATTGAACAGAAAGTGAATATTATAAGGAAAGTAGAACAAGGTGTTCCTAGACAAGATATATGTCGGGAATTTAACATCGGCAAGACGACTGTGGTGGACATTTTATGTACATCCGAACATCCGACTATTCCAATTATCCGACCTACCTTCGGTCCCCCCAAGGTCGGATAATTAATACTTAGCTGTATTCTTAGTCGTATTTTTCTCTTTTCTTTTAGGGGGTGATACGGGATTAACTTAGTCCTCCCACTCCAAATTTTGTCCATTCCCTCTCTCTATCACTCGAGTTTTCACTATTTTCCTGCATCCCTTTCACTCCCTATTACTCCCTCTCACTTTCTCCAAGCATCCTTTAGGCCACTTTCACACCAAATCTTGCTATTCGTTGTTTATTTTACTTTTTCTTGATGTTTTGGATATTTCAAGAATCTCTCTCTCCTCTCTCTCTCTCTCTCTCTCTCTCTCTCTCTCTCCTCTCTCTCTCCTCTCTCTCCTCTCTCTCTCTCTCTCTCTCTCTCTCCCCCCCCCAAAGCTAGAGTAACCAGCAATATATTTCAATGTTTCGAACCATCTGAATTTTGTGCCGAAACAGGCGAACCAGAAATGATTTACAAAGCACGCAAATTTACCTAAACGAATGACAGGCAGAAAAAAACTCCAACCAACAACTTGCACATACAGCCAATTATATCCTGTTGTTTCCGTTGATTGGAGCTCGTCGACGGTAGTGGTGGTGGTGGTGGTGGTGGTGGTGGTGGTGGTGGTTTATATGATTTTTATTCATTCGTAAATTTCAAGTTCAAAAATTCATACTTTTATCTCTTTTTTTCCCATCATAACCCGTTTTGATGATTGTGTAAAAAGTGAAGCATACGGTTTTTTCTATATGCAGAAAATTATAGAGTAAATTATCCTTATTTTATATATATATATTATAAAGACGTGGTTTTTTTTCGTTTTTGAGTCCGACGAAGAGAAAAATCTAGAAATTTTAAGCTCCTCTCTTCCTTATGTCTTTCAATTCATGGTTTTTATATAATTTTTATCGCTATACCAAAATAAATCACTCAAGGACACATTAACACATTACATTATAGTCAACAATGATTAGCCACGCCTTCATTTCCTCTCGGTTTCCACATCACAACACAACATCTAAACCACATCTTTAGTCACACACCCAGCAGCCACACCCATCCCTACCACATCCCCACAGCCACCCTACTGACCACACCACATCTATCCACCACATCATCTGCCATTACTCATCCCTACCACATCCCCATACAGCCACCCTACTGACCACAGCACATCTATCCACCACATCATCTGCCATTACCTATCCCTACCACATCCCCATACACCCACCCTACTGACCACAGCACATCTATCCACCACATCATCTTCTATTACCCATCCCTACCACATCCCCATACAGCCACCCTACTGACCACACCACATCTATCCACCACATCATCTCCCATTACCCATCCACATCTCACATATCTCCTTTCAGTCACATCACCCGTAACCCCTTTCAACCACATCCTTTAACCAGACCACATTCTTATTATCCACGAGGACCACAACCCACACCACAACCCCAGAACCCATGAACACCACCAACCCCACCAACCTCTCTGTTCCCTCGTTCGTGCCCCCAGCGTTCCATCCCTGCGGCTCAAATCCTGCAGCGGTAAAGTAGGGAAATGGACGGTAATTTGCAGGATAATTAGGTGATTAGGTGATTCTAGGCCGGTTGTATAAAGCTTCCCAGACTGAAGTTACCCCCTGTCTTGTGTCCTGTAACCCTCCAGGCCCGCACGGAATTGAGATTGGTATTTCCTCCTCCTCCTCCTCCTCCTCCTCTCCTCCTCCTCCTCCTCCTCCTCCTCCTCCTCCTCCTCCTACTATTCGACCTCTATCTCTGCAGTATCCTTTTGTATTTCATGTCCACTTTTGTATCTTCCTCCCTCCTCCGTGCCCCTCCCGTGCCCCTCCCGTGCCCCTCCCATGCCCCTCCTGTGCCCCCCTCCCGCCCCTCCCTCAGTCCTACGCGGTCAGACGATGCAGCACGACTGGCGGAAATAACACAGTAAAGTCCGAGGGGTGAAATGCCGCCGTGGAGGATGGACGTCAGCGGGTAATTTGGGAGTCATGAGGTGTATGCGTTCGTGTGTGTGTGTGTGTGTGTGTGTTTGTGTGTGTGTGTGTGTGTGTGTGTGTGTGTGTGTGTGTCTGTGTGTATGTGTGTGTGTGTGTGAGAGAGAGAGAGAGAGAGAGAGAAAGAGGAAGAGGGATTGCAATAGTAGTAGAACACGATATTTTCACTCGTATGTAAGATTTCTGCACGTACTATGCCTGCCTTAACATCCTCATACCCTTCTCTCTCTCTCTCTCTCTCTCTCTCTCTCTCTCTCTCTCTCTCTCTCTCTCTCTCTCTCTCTCTCTCTCTCTCTCTCTCTCCCCCCCTACCCCCACGGCCTCACTTCAGGGGCGGATGAATGAGAGGCCGTCGTGTTGCCCTCAGCGACTGGCCGGGTGAGGGCGGGAGAGGTTCTTGGGCTACCTGTGTGCTTGCCCCCGGCCGGCATGTGCTTGCTTGTTGCTGAGAGTCGGGCAAGACAAGACCCGGGGTATGTGTGTCGCTCTTGCTGTTGGTGTTTGTCTTTTTTTGTGGAGTGTTTGTGTATGTGTGGTTTTTTTTTCTGTGTGTGTGTGTGTGTGTGTGTGTGTGTGTCGTTGTGTTATCTTTGTGATGTGTGTTTTCGCCTCTTATCCGTGCTTGTTTTTGCTGCTGACTTTTATTGAAGAGAAGAAGAGTGGGGGATAGAGCGAGGAAGATGTGAGAGAGAGAGAGAGAGAGTAGGTATCTTGGAATTCTGTTTAACGTTACGATAACAAAGTTGTGTAAGTGTTATCTGGCCTTGTACGAGAGAGAGAGAGAGAGAGAGAGAGAGAGAGAGAGAGAGAGAGAGAGAGAGATGAGGAGAGAGAGAGAGAGAGAGAGAGAGAGAGAGAGAGAGAGAGAGAGAGAGAGAGAGTAACAAAAAAAGTAAAGTTTAGTCAAGGAAAGGAGCAAGACAAAAGAAAATTAGGTGAAAAATATGAAAAGAGATAATAAAAAGAGAAAATAGAACAGAAAATGAGAGAGAGAGAGAGAGAGAGAGAGAGAGAGAGAGAGAGAGAGAGAGAGAGAGAGAGAGACGCAATAAGACACACCTAAACCCAACACACCACCCGGTACAGAATAACTCCCCTACCCTAGCCTATCATCACTATATAAAGAGTGAATATATTTTTCCTCCGATAAGTATTCCGCTTCACGCCTAGAAGGACAGTGCGAGGCGGTCTTCTGGCAGGCAGGTAAAGGCCCCTACTGACTTTACTCTACTCCTACTTACTTTACTCTACTCCTACTTACTTTACTCTACTCCTACTTACTTTACTCTACTCCTACTTACTTTACTCTACTCCTACTTACTTTACTCTACTCCTACTTACTTTACTCTACTCCTACTTACTCTACTCTACTCCTACTTACTTTACACTACTCCTACTTACTTTACTCTACTCCTACTTACTTTACTCTACTCCTACTTACTTTACTCTACTCCTACTTACTTTACTCTACTCCTACTTACTTTACTCTACTCCTACTTACTTTACTCTACTCCTACTTACTATACTCTACTCTTACTTTACTCTACTCCTACTTACTTTACTCTACTCCTACTTACTTTACTCTACTCCTACTTACTTTACTCTACTCCTACTTACTTTACTCTACTCCTACTTACTTTACTCTACTCTTACTTTACTCCACTCCTACTTACTTTACTCTACTCCTACTTACTATACTCTACTCCTACTTACTTTACTCTACTCCTACTTACTTTACTCTACTCCTACTTACTTTACTCTACTCCTACTTACTTTACTCTACTCCTACTTACTTTACTCTACTCCTACTTACTTTACTCTACTACTTACTTTACTCTACTCTTACTTTACTCTACTCCTACTTACTTTACTCTACTCCTACTTACTATACTCTACTCCTACTTACTTTACTCTACTCCTACTTACTTTACTCTACTCCTACTTACTTTACTCTACTCCTACCTACTTTACTCTACTCCTACTTACTTTACTCTACTCCTACTTACTTTACTCCTCCTTTTACGTGGCTGTCCCCGGTTCAAAAAGGCATCGTGTGACTGGGCCTTAAGGAGGGCTTTTGTAAGTGGTCATATTTTCCCTACCTGTCCTCCCGGGAACTTGCAATTCAGAAGGTGATTGTCTGAAGGACACGACACTTACCTGCAGCTTCCTTGCGTGTGAGAATCTGATGAGGAAAGTGAGGAGGAGGAGGAGGAGGAGGAGGAGGAGGAGGAGGAGGAGGAGGAGGAGGAGGAGGAGGAGGAGGAGGAGGAGGAGGAGGAATGGATGAATATGATGATACGAACAGAAATGATAAAGAAATAAGAAGCTGGAAGGTTAAAATGAAATACAAGAATAATAGATAAGTATGAAAAATGACTGAGATAAGAACGTAATAGCCAAAAAAGTCAGAGAATGGGAATGTAAGATGATGAGTAATAGAAAAAATAAAAATAAAATAATAATCATATGAATATTGAAATAGAAGACCGAGGAGAAGCAAAGGAGTAAAAAATAGCGAACGAATAAAGGAATAAGACAGGGAAGAACAGTAAGAGGAAGAGGTTGATAATACCTGTTGGGGAGCTTGGATTGCATGCACCTGTCGGGGTCTCGAACCTGGGGTCATTACCTTCGTCGGGAGCGTGTATGTGTCACTATGTACCTGGGGAGTGAGATAGGGAGGGGAGGGGATATGAAGGAGGGGGGAGGGGAGGGAAGAGGGGTGAGATAGGAGGGGGTATAGGTTAGGAGAGAGGGTAGGAGTGGTGGAGGGGTAAGATAGTAGAGGGTGAGATGGGGAGGGGATAGGGAAGAGGGGAATGGATTGGTGGGAGTAAGAAGGGGTGGAGTATTGAGCAAGGTGGGGAGGGGTGTGTTGGGGGGGTGGGGGAAGGAGGGGTGTAAAGGGTGTACTTACCTGGCGGGGATGTTGTTTTCCCACGCAACAGCTTCCTCTCCCGCGGTTGTGTTGCGTTGGATGACCTGTCGTGTTGCATTATTGTGTTGTGATGCGAGGATGATTGTGTTGCTTTTGTGTTATGTGGTTATGTGGAGATCGTTTTTTGTGTGTATGTGCTGGTTTTTGTTGTTGTTTACTAAATGGTTGTGTTGCTTTTGTGTGACTGTGGTTGTGTTTGTGTTTTCTCTGGTTTGTGTTGCGTTTGTGTGTCTGTGTTTTTGTTTACTCCATGGTTTGTGTTCTGTGTGTTACTATATTGTTATTATTGGACTATGTTGCGTCCTAGTATTCATAAAAAAAACTCACTTTTGTCTGACTAACTAAACCTGTATATAAATAACACTTACCAAAACTATTTACGCACATAATGGCGAAAACCATAAATCAATAGAAACACAACATAAACCTTTGCACAAAACGACACAAGGGTCATATTATACCCTTGAATCAGTGCAATTAACTTGATATTCGTTGAGTGAGTGATGTGAACGTCAATCCAATAATGCGAAGGTTGCGATCAATTAAATGTCATCGGATTGAGACGTGGCAGGTGAGTCCCCCTCTGTCCCCCTCCCCTTGTCCCCCATTTGCCCCCCTTTTACCTCCCTCTGCCCCTCCTCTGGCCCCGCTGGCACAGGTAAGGCAGACACACGTGGGCGGGGACTGATATTATTTTATTGCGAGTGAGTGTGGGCGTGAGAGGAATGTTGAAGGGAGAAGCTGTGGAGGTTAGAGGGTATATAGAAAGGTGGAAGAACACACAATCGTTGTATATAAGTGGGAAAAAAGGAAAAAAAGGAAAATATAAAGATGGAAGAACACACAATCGTTGTATATAAGTGGGAAAAAAGGAAAAAAAGGAAAATATAAAGATGGAAGAACACACAATCGTTGTATATAAGTGGGAAAAAAAGGAAAATATAAAGATGGAAGAACACACAATCGTTGTATGTAAGTGGGAAAAAAGGAGAAAAAGGTAAATCTAAAGATGGAAGAACACACAATCGTTGTATATAAGTGGGAAAAAAGGAAAAAAAGGAAAATATAAAGATGGAAGAACACACAATCGTTGTATATAAGGGGGAAAAAAGGAAAAAAAGGAAAATATAAAGATGGAAGAAACACCAATCGTTGTATATAAGTGGGAAAAAAAAAAGGAAAATATAAAGATGGAAGAACACACAATCGTTGTATGTAAGTGGGAAAAAAGGAAAAAAGGTAAAATTAAAGATGGAAGAACACACAATCGTTGTATATAAGTGGGAAAAAAGGAAAAAAAGGAAAATATAAAGATGGAAGAACACACAATCGTTGTATTAAGTGGGAAAAAAAGGAAAATATTAAAGATGGAAGAACACACAATCGTTGTATATAAGTGGGAAAAAAGGAAAAAAAGGAAAATATAAAGATGGAAGAACACACAATCGTTGTATATAAGTGGGAAAAAAGGAAAAAAAGGAAAATATAAAGATGGAAGAACACACAATCGTTGTATATAAGTGGGAAAAAAGGAAAAAAAGGAAAATATAAAGATGGAAGCACACAAAATTAATGATAGACGTAGGAAAAATGGGAAAAAATGTATTTGTCAGTACAGATGAAGAGGGAATTGGGGAAGACTGGAGGGAATATAATAGAACTGCGATGATTTAGAACAGAGAGAGAGAGAGAGAGAGAGAGAGAGAGAGAGAGAGAGAGAGAGAGAGAGAGAGAGAGAGAGAGAGAGAGAGAGAGAGAGAGAGAGAGAGATAGCATCAGCCATCCCTCCACAGGTAAACAACGGGACCAGGTCATCCCATAGTCCCAGGTCACCCTCCCCCCTACCCTTCACTTTGCCCTCCCGCTTTGTAACCTTGTTTGTCTCCACGCAGGGAGGGAGGGAGGGGGGCAGGGAGGGAGGGAGGCAGGGAGGCAGGGAGGGAAGGAGGGAGGCAGGGAGAGAAGGAGAGAGGGAGGGAGGCAGGGAGGGAAGGAGGGAGGCAGGGAGGGAAGGAGGGAGGCAGGGAGAGAAGGAGGGAGGCAGGGAGGCAAGGAGGCAAGGAGAGAAGGAGGGGAGAAGAGAGGGAGAGAAGGAGGGAGGCAGAGAGAGAAGGAAGGAGGGAGGCAGGGAGAGAAGGAGGGAAGGAGAGAGGGAGGGAGAGAAGGAGGGAGGGAGGCAGAGAGAGAAGGAGGGAAGGAGAGAGGAAGGGAGGCAATGGAAGGGAAGTTAAGGAGGGAATGGTTCAAGGTCTTCTATATCAGCTTGTTCTTCGTAATAAAAGGCAAAAAAAAGTAGAAAATACGTAATTGCGGACGTATTAACTAATGAAGTAAAAAATTATAGGTTGTGAAAGTGATGTGAAAATTAGGAACGTAACAATTAATAACAAGTATATATTGTTATTATTTGACATTGTTATTATTATCATTTAGTAATTTTTTAGATTTTTTTTCATAGCATTCATTATATAAGAGAAGAGTATAGATCCTTTTCACTAGTTTCCTGAGTGGCAAATTGTTGCATTTATTATACATCAGATAATTAGTTCATTTACATTTGGTCTTAATTTGCAGGTGAGAGGTGTATCAGTGGAGGCATAATTAGGGGGTGTTCCCAATTAGTGGCTTCATTAGGGTGTGTGCGGCGCGGGAGCCTCGTAAGGGCGTGGAGGCTCAGGTGATACTGTGCTGCTCACCTGTGCTGCTTGCCTCAGGTGCTGCCCTCAGGTGCTGCCCTCTGGTGGGTGTCGCGTGAAGTGTGCTGTTGTGATGTCATGTCAGTCTTGGAGATGTTATGCGAATATTTTATGGCGTATCATCGACGTAATTTTGTTCTATATAAATATAAATAAGTTCTGGTGTGTGTCGCGTGAAGTGTCCTGTTGTGATGTCATGTCAGTCTTGGAGGTGTTATGCAAACTTTTTCTGGCGTATGATGTATTTTTTTATCGATATGAATGAAAATATACAAATCATGGATAAGATAATAAAAAAAGGCAGCTAGATATCGCCTTAACTGTTCTCCCTTCCTTCTTAAGTCATCTTCTTCATGTCAGTCTTGCGGGTGTTATGCAAACTTTTTCTGGCGTATGGTGTATTTTTTTTCTATATGAATGAAAATATACAAATCATGGATAAGATAATAAAAAAAGGCAGCTAGATATCGCCTTAACTGTTCTCCCTTTATTCTTAAGTCTTCTTCTTCTTCTTCTTCATGTCAGCCTTGGAGGTGTTATACGAACTATTCCTGGCGTATTATCGGTGTAATTATTTTTCTGTATATGAATAAAAACATGCAAATAATGGACAAAACAATAGAAAAGGCAGCTAGATATCGCCTTGTTCTCCCTTCCTTCTAAAGTCTTCTTCTTCTTCATGTCAGTTGGGTGTTAACGAACTTTTTCTGCGTATACGTGTAACTTCTCATAAATAAAATTGCTACCAGTGGCTTAACCGTAACACAAAACCTAATAGTACACGTTTTTTTTCTTCCTAAATCGCTGGTAACGAATACTATAGTACATACAACCCTGTACAGTATAGTTTACGTATAACTACTATAGTACAGCGTTATTTTTGTCAGTAATCCTGGTCAAAAGAGTTTCATGGCGACTTCTTATGGCGTATTATCAATGTAATTTTGTGCTATATAAATATAAATATACAAAAAAGTGACTACCTGTAAGTAAGTAAGTAAGTAAGTAAGTAAGTAAGTAAGTAAGTAAGTAAGTAAGTAAGTAAGTAAGTAAGTAAGTAAGTAAGTAAGTAAGTAAGTAAGTAAGTAAGTAAGTAAGTAAGTAAGTAAATAAGTAAGTAAGTAAGTAAGTAAGTAAGTAAGTAAGTAAGTAAGTAAGTAAGTAAGTAAGTAAGTAAGAGAAGTAAGTAAGTAAGTAAGTAAGTAAGTATAAGTAAGTAAGTAAGTAAGTAAGTAAGTAAGTAAGTAAGTAAGTAAGTAAGTAAGTAAGTAAGTAAGTAAGTAAGTAAGTAAGTAAGTAAGTAAGTAAGTAAGTAAGTAAGTAAGTAAAGCTGGTCAAGTGCGTGTCTATATCTCATGCATCTTCTTAAGTACACTTTACTCTAATCCACTTAATCCACCGCAACACAAGAGCCTCAGTAATCCCTTTATCCACTCACCCCAACAAACACTTACCTTCGAATCAAGCTAAGAGGGATCAGAACCCATTCCTTCGGGGGAGTATCCAGTAGGTTTTGACGCGGCAGGACAGTCTTCCCGCCCCACAGAAGCACTCGACGATGGGTCCTCCCGCTGGGCAAGACGGGAAGATCGACCTTAGATTAGCCTCCCCGCCTCCCCGCCGCCAGACCGTCACCCCGCTCGACCCTCTTCACCCATTCACTCTATTCAGTCTATTCACCTTCTTCACGTTCTCTTTAGAGCTTCTTCCTTCTTTGTTCTCTTTCTCATTACTGTTGTTTATCGTTCCTTTCCTTCCTCTTGTCCTTCTTCTTCTTCTTCTTCTTCTTCTTCTTCTTCTTCTTCTCTTCTTCTTCTTCTTTCATTCTTCCTCATGTTTCTTGTCCTTCTTAGTTTTCTTTTTTGTTGCTTCTTTTCCTTTTTTTTCTTTCTTCTCCTATCTTATTCTTGTCGTTCGTGTTCCTCCTCTTTTTCCTCCTCCTCCTCCTCCTCCTCCTCCTCCTCCTCCTCCTCCTCCTCCTCCTCCTCCTCCTCCTCCTCCTCCTCCTCCTCCTCCTTCTTATCATTGTAGAGCGATTACGTAACAGACGTGAATGAGAATGATAAATAACCTCCTCATTATCACAGCTTTACCATCATTAGCATCATTACAGGTGTCCTCTCTCTCTCTCTCTCTCTCTCTCTCTCTCTCTCTCTCTCTCTCTCTCTCTCTCTCTCTCTCTCTCTCTCTCTCTCTCTCTCTCTCTCTCTCTCTCTCTCTATCTATATATATATATATATATATATATATATATATATATATATTTATTTCACTATCTATCTATATATCTATTTATCTCTCTATCTATCTATCTATCTATCTTTCCTCTCATCCTTTTTACTTCCCTGTTCTCTTCTGTACGTGTCAACCTCTTCAGTCACCTCAACAACCCCCCAACCCACCTCAACCCCTTTCTAACCAACCTCAACCCCCTTCTAAACCACCTCAACCCCTTCTAATCCACTTCAACCCCTTCTAACCCACCTCAACCCCCTTCTAACCCACCTCAACCCCCTTCTAACCCACCTCAATCCCTTCTAACCCATCTGAACCCCTTCTAATCCACCTCAACCCCTTCTAACCCACCTCAACCCCTTCTAACCCATCTCAACCCTCTCTAACCCACTCAACCACCTTCTAACCCACCTCAACCACCTTCTTTACAGTGACGTAACAACATTCACCTCCTTCGAAAATTTACAAAGAGTGGTACAAAGTTTATATAGAAGAAATTTTTATGATAATGGTCTTTGGTATGCTATATAAAATTTAATGACGCCTTGTATTTATTGCTTTGCTGGCTTATCACTCTTCATAATTAATTTGGTCGAATTCAAGTGTTCTTATAGCGTTTTTATGTCTCAGTAAAAAATGTATGACCTCATCGGAATGTCAATTATTAGAACGAAGACCCTGAGAAATATAACGCAAGGAAACAAGGATCTAATTATTTCTCAAAACTGATACCAGAAAATCGCTCCTGAAAAAGATGTGCTAAAAGATCTTGAAACATTCTTTGCCTTAGATTCATGAAAATATTCCGAGAAGAAAATTTGTTAGGTGAACTAGAGGACAAAAACTCGTCAGCGCTTCCGTCTATCCACACTGTTAAGAAAGCCAGGAGAGAACGAGTACGAATTTTAGTAGTAGTAATAATAATAATAGTGATGGTAGTAATAACAGGTTGAGAGAGAAGAAGAAACGGAGGATGAGGAGGAGTAACATGAGAGAGAGAGAGAGAGAGAGAGAGAGAGAGAGAGAGAGAGAGAGAGAGAGAGAGAGAGGAGAGAGAGAGAGAGAGAGAGAGAGGAGAGAGAGAGAGAGAGAGAGATAGACTAAGAACTGAGAGAATACGAAGAGAGAAATAAGATCCTTGAGCCTATCTAGACACTTGAAGTACCAACCTGACAAGGTTATTGAGTATACAAAGGCGCCAACGCAGGACGAACTGGTGGACTCGAACCGCTGACGAATGCTGACGAGAGGAGAGGAGAGAGAGAGAGAGAGAGAGAGAGAGAGAGAGAGAGAGAGAGAGAGAGGAGAGAGAGAGAGAGAGAGAGGAGAGGAGAGAGAGAGAGAGAGAGACGAGAGAGAGAAGAGAGAGAGAGAGAAAGAGAGAGAGAGAGAGACTAATTGGACGAGGAAGACGAAGAGAACACAGAGAACTAGGATAATTACGAGAAAGATAAATATGACAAGGAACTGAAGGAAGACAAAGAAGAAGAAGAATATAGCTAGAAAGAGGAAGAAGGAAGACAAAGAGATGAAGAAACACAATAACTCATACCAAATAAAAGAAACTAGGATAAAATAGACATGGTAAAGGAGAAGGAAAAAGAGAAGAATAATGATATAGTTAGAAAGAGGAAGAAGAGGAAAATGAGAGAAAAAAGAGAGAGAGAAGAACCACAATAACTCGCACCAAATAAATAATAAACCAGGATAAAATTAGATGAATTAACAGAGAACGAAGAAGACGAAGAGGAGTAATAAATATCGAATAAGGAATAAATATAATAACTACGAACAAGAGGAATAACTAGAAAGAGGGAGAAGGAAGAAAAAGACAAGAACACAATTACTCACACCTAGAAAAAAAAACTTGGATATAATTAAAGGTTTATGGAACTGTCGCCGATGGGAATTTTCGCCGAAACACCAAACTAGAACTCTCGCCGACGTGGAAATGTTGAACCTAACCTGGACATTGGCACCTAACTTAACCTAACTGATCAAGCTAACGATACTATTTCATCCCTGAATGCAGAAACACGGGTACAACTTTATTAAATGTATATATTGGGTCCTGAAATATCAAGAATTGGAACACTCGACGACGGCGGCGAGAATTCCTATCGGCGACAGTTCCAGGTACCAAATTAGATGACTTGAAATTAGATAAAAAGAATACGAAAGCCACCGTAACCACAAGGCGTCCAAGGCCAACTTAAGAAAAATGGAGCCGAGTACAAAGGGCGGCGCCCCACGGACTGCGAGGAGCCTTTGAGGGGCGGCGAGGCATAACATATAATGGTCTTTTAATTTTGTCCTCTTCAAACGGACTCACTTAATAGGATGACGAGGCTTGTAGGTACCTGTGTGTGTGTGTATGTGTGTGTATGTGTGTGTGTGTGTGTGTGTGTGTGTGTGTGTGTGTGTGTGTGTGTGTGTGTGTGTGTGTGTGTGTATGTGTGTGTGTGTGATCATTACTGCGACTCAGGTTCTTTTTTGTTATTTATCCTCACTAACACTCTCTCTCTCTCTCTCTCTCTCTCTCTCTCTCTCTCTCTCTCTCTCTCTCTCTCTCTCTCTCTCTCTCTCTCTCTCTCTCTCTCTCTCTCTCTCTCTCTCTCTCTCTCTCTCTCTCTCTCTCTCTCTCTCTCTCTCTCTCTCTCTCTCTCTTAACTCAGGTTGACCTCACCTACTCATATCTTCAAATACTTTTCTTTCCAATTTTCCTATGTCTGTTCTTGTACGTATATCTTTCCATCCCTTCTTCCCTCCCTCCCTCCCTCCTTCCCTCCCCCCTCCCTCCCTCCCTCCCTCCCTCCCTCCCTCCCTCCCTCCTGGCCACAACAACAACACCTTTCCTCACTTTTCCTCAGGATTTGAAGAACTCTTTCCCTCGCCAGTAAAGATGAAGGAAGGGACAGAGAAGAGAAAACTAGAGAATATATCGAGACGGAAAGAATATAAAAGATGGAAAGAGAGAGAGAGAGAGAGAGAGAGAGAGAGAGAGAGAGAGAGAGAGAGAGAGAGAGAGAGAGAGAGAGAGAGAGAGAGAGAGAGATAATTGAGGAATATATGATAAAAGTCAGAAGCTGGAAGAGGAGGAAAAAAGGAAAAACTAATGACGTTTTATTATATGGAGTGAAATATGGATGTTAAAGTGATTGATTCAAATCCTAGTTCTCCAAATGAATGTGAAATATATGTGTTATTGCAGCCATTTGTGTGATTGGTATATAGTAATGTCTGTATGTTATTTATGTACCATTAGGCAACTCTACATAAACGTGCATTTACTGAAATCACAGTAAATGGCTGTTATTTAGTTAATTGCAAGGATTTTAGCTTCGATAGAAAAATATATATCAGTAAGGGATATTTTATGAACTATAGAATATAATGTATAAGGATCTATGTGTAGGGTAATGTATAAATTATCGTTTTGTATATATTTTGTAACCTTCAATATTCACGGAGTATTTTTCTTTTCCACGACCAACTTGTATCAGTGCTATGTTAATGTTCATCTTGCATGGATATTAGATTTCTTAGCTTTCTCATCTGTCTCATCATTTACTATTTTCTGGCGTCTTCTGTCTATTTTTTTTTTTTTTGTTGCAATGTATTTTTTACCATAATTTAGCGGTTTTTAAGATTAGACGGATATTAATGGATATAAGAATGAGATTTTCTTGTATATTTACGTATGTTATCTGTTACTCTTATGCTTATCTCTCTCCTGTCAGTCTGTCTGTCTGTCTGTCTATATGTCTGTTTGTACCTCTCTCTCTCTCTCTCTCTCTCTCTCTCTCTCTCTCTCTCTCTCTCTCTCTCTCTCTCTCTCTCTCTCTCTCTCTCTCTCTCTCTCTCTCTCTCTCTCTCTCTCTCTCTCTCTCTCTCTCTCTCTTTCACATTCTTCCAATCATCACAATCATACATTCCTTTTCCAATCCTCCATAATCGTATTTTTACCCCACTTTATGCATTCCAATCCTCCTCCTCCTCCAATCCTCCTCCTCTCCTCCTCCTCCTCCTCCTCCTTCCCCCCCTACTACCTCCCCTTCTTCAGGTAATGACGCGCCCCCCAATCCATCTCACTTAGAGCGGTGGTGTCGGGAAGGGCAAGACGCTACGGTGCTCTGATGCGGGTGTTACGGGATGGATGAGTGGAAAGGGTGATGGATGCCGCCCTTGGAGTACTCTCGAGATTTCCAGGTTCTTCTTCAGGTAATTTGTAAAGGGCAGGAGGGAGGGAGTCAGGAGGAAGAAAGGAGGAAGAGAGAGAGAGAGAAGGAAGAAAGGAGGAAGAGAGAGAGAGAGGAGGAAGAAGGAAGGAAGAGAGAGAGAGAAAAGGAAGAAGGAAGGAAGAGAGAGGGTAGTTGAGTGTATAGGGAAGGAGCTGTTGGAGTGTTAGGTGTAGGTGTCGTCCTTGTGTATACCGTGGTTTTATTCCTTGAGGACTTATGATGGGTGAAGGAGGTGAGATGGGGGGGGGTGGAAGGAGGTGAAATTGGGTGGTAATTGGAGTTTATATCGGTGTTGTGAGGTTTTTTATTTCCATCATCACCAACTTCATCACCAACTTTCTTTTCCCAAATCAACCACTAACATATTTCATTCTTTTCTTTTGTATTTTACCGCAGAAATCGTCACTTCTTTTATTTTTACGTTATTACCTCCGCCAACGAAGTTGGAGGGGTTATGTTTTCACCCCAATCTGTCTGTCTGTCTGTCTGTCTGTCTGTCTGTCTGTCTGTCTGTCTGTCTGTCTGTCTGTCTGTCTGTCTGTCTGTCTGTCTGTCTGTCTGTCTGTTTGTTAGTGTACAGGATTTCTCGAAAAGTTACGAATAGATTTGGACCAAACTCGGTATCCCAAGTCTATTTGGTATAAGGAAGGACTGATTTAATTTTGGATGAAATCTATTGACAACTGTTGCCATGGCAACCAATTGATGAAATATTCGGCAGGAGGTATGCGCTCATACTGAGTGCATATATATATATATATATATATATATATATATATATATATATATATATATATATATATATATATATATATATATATATATATATATATATATATATGTATATATATATATATATAATATATATATATATATTTTTTTTTTTTTTTTTTTTACTTTTTTATGTGCGGGCGGAGGTATGCGCTCTACTGAGTGCCCCCCCCCTAGTTTTATCATGTATTTTCATTCTTTCCCTTATATTTTTCCGCAGAAATCGTCACTTCTTTTCTTTTTACGTTCTTCTATCATGTATTCTCACTTTCCCATCGATCATAATTCAACTAATCTTTCCTCATATTTTCGTATACGTTCTAACTTTCTCTTAACTAACTCTCACGTGAGTTAAAGATTCGTTCCTTTCTTATAGCTTTCCTTACTTTTCCACTTACACGTGAGCTTTAATCCTGAAAATCGCTAAGTTATGATAAGATTACATTGCTGCAGAAAAATAAACAGTAGACGACGGAAAAACGTGACAGTAGACGACGGAAAAACGTGACAGTAGACGACGGAAAAACGTGACAGAAGACGACGGAAAAACGTGACAGAAGACGACGGAAAAACGTGACAGAAGACGACGGAAAAACGTGACAGAAGACGACGGAAAAACGTGACAGTAGACGACGGAAAAACGTGACAGTAGACGACGGAAAAACGTGACAGAAGACGACGGAAAAACGCGACAGAAGACGACGGAAAAACGTGACAGAAGACGACGGAAAAACGTGACAGAAGACGACGGAAAAACGCGACAGAAGACGACGGAAAAACGTGACAGAAGACGACGGAAAAACGTGACAGAAGACGACGGAAAAACGTGACAGAAGACGACGGAAAAACGCGACAGAAGACGACGGAAAAACGTGACAGAAGACGACGGAAAAACGTGACAGAAGACGACGGAAAAACGTGACAGTAGACGACGGAAAAACGTGACAGAAGACGACGGAAAAACGTGACAGAAGACGACGGAAAAACGTGACAGAAGACGACGGAAAAACGTGACAGAAGACGACGGAAAAACGTGACAGAAGACGACGAAAAAACGTGACAGTAGACGACGGAAAAACGTGACAGAAGACGACGGAAAAACGTGACAGAAGACGACGGAAAAACGCGACAGTAGACGACGGAAAAACGTGACAGTAGCCGACGGAAAAACGCGACAGAAGACGACGGAAAAACGTGACAGTAGACGACGGAAAAACGTGACAGAAGACGACGGAAAAAATGTAAATAGATTGATGAGAAAGCGAATGAAAAAAAAAACGTTCCCTCTTTTTTTTTTTTTTTTTTGTTGTTGATATATTGATAACTCGTAATACACTTTTTTCATCACTATTTTAGCTTTATGATCAGAAAACTGTTTATTTTCTATACATCATTAATTTTGTATCCATAACCACCCTGTTGGTATACTAATAATACCATATAACTAACTCCTTGATACTATAGAAGGTAAATATATTGGGTAGTTTGGCAGCCATGTCTGATAGCACACGTCTCTTCCTTCTCCTTTTAGCTTTCTTCGTCTTCTTATTTCTCCTCTCACGTGAGTTAAAAATTCCTTCCTTGCATTTACCTTTCCTCATCCTTCTGGACGTTGCCGTTGCATGTCCATCTCCAAGCTTCCTCAAGTGCCTGCCTTTATCTCTGTGATGATATATTGCAGTAGCCAGACATTTGCATAGGCGCTCCTTCAAGTGATGGATAACCGGGTAGTTACTGGGATAAGATGCACTCGAGGAGAATTGAGATGAATGTCTGATTATAAACAGTTTCTTGACTTAATCAGAAACACGAGTAATTTTAGTCCATTCTTAGGTTACCGAATATGAATCGTAAGAGGGAGGGAGATTAGTGAGTTGGGAAAGGAGGAGGGAGTGGAGAAGAAGGAGGAGGAGGAGGAGGAGGAGGAGGAGGAGGAGGAGGGAGTACAGAAGAAGGAGGGAGTAGAGAAGAAGGAGGAAGAAGAGGAGGAAAAGAATGTTGAACGAGTAAAAGTTGGAGTAGTAAAAGCAAGGAGGAAATGGAGGAAAATGATCAAACGAAGAAGGAGGAGGAAAAATAGGATACTAGAAGGACAAGACAGGTGAGCATTCCTTCTTGACTGATTACCTGGCTGATTGGCGAATCCATCTTGCGATTAGTCAAGGAATTGGCTTTGAACGAGGCTTTGGGGACGTCTCACCTCTCCTGATTGATTTAATTACCGACAGAATGATCCATCAGTTCATTAACAAACTCCTGGATGAATGATTAACTGATTCGCGATTGGGGTTGAAAAGCAAGTTCGTATTGCCTTCAGAATCGATGTTGCTGATTGTCAAAAAATTAATCTCATTTTGTGATTGGATAACGGTGTGGATTAGCTTTTTCCCCCCTTTTTGATAGGTGGAAAGATGTATAGCTTGATTAATGATTGGTTTAGTGATTGGTAGACGATGAATATTTTTGATTGGTTGAGCATAGTACACTTTTAGTACAGACGCCACACAATGCTAATCATTTCACACAAACACGTCAAAACTAACATGAATACGTATTGTAATTGATAGACACACGCCACATGACAAAACATCTGATATTTCCATTGACTCAGCAAGTAAATAACGTGATTTTCATACGACATCATTGGACCATACAAGAATATATGTTCCTATTAGCGTTCCCTTAAGTAAATAAGACACTGCTTATTGGCCACGCTGTCATTCGTAATTAACTATATGCGAGGCGGAAGTATGAATGGAATATTATATAGGGTTGTCCTCTTATTGATTATGCAAGTCAATGCAGAATGTTTGATTTATACACTGTAAGGCTTTATTACTTATAAGACAGATGGTCATTAAGGTTAAGAATAGCAGCTGCGGAATTATTTGTTATGTAAAGCTATTAGTGTACACAGGTGAACCGGAACTCACCTGGGAATGTGCAGAAACTATCAACATATTGGTATAGTTAACGTTTTCTTGTTGTTTTCTTTTTGTTATCGAAGTTTAGTGTTTATAAATTCAATTGTGGTATTAGTAGTGATAGTTACACACACACACATACACACACACACACATACACACACACACACACACACACACACACACACACACACACACACACACACACACACACACACACACACACACACACACACACACACACACACACACACACACACACACACACAATCACAATCATAGACACACATACAAATCATCTCTATACATTACACAAGCTTCTTAAGGATCATATACATATATTTTCATTTTTCCGCTTTTGGTGAGGACATATATTTTTTCTTCTCTTCGTGTTTTTTATTTCTCTCTCTCTCTCTCTTTACCTCGAATGCAAAGGTAAGCTGGCAGTGCAGGCATCAGGTTGCTCTCTGAATATTCATGTAGAGAGAACAATGGTGTGTGAATTATGGGCGCCTTGCCTGCAAAGTTATGGCCCCGTGTTGCATATGCAGATACCCAGTAGCAGATGTTGTTGTTGCCTGTTTGTTTGTGTGGGTTGTTGTTGTTATTGATGTTACTGATGATGTTACTGATGTGGTAGACTAGACTAGATATATTACATGGATGTATCGATATCTAAATACACGTGACTATTAATAAATGTAAATGAATGTGTAGAATTGTTCCTTTCATCTGTAAATAGACAAAATATATTTCAACAGATGACTGGTGATATTAGATTTACCGCCAAAAAATATTGTGGAAGTGAATTATGCCACGTGAAACAGCATGTAAGGAAATCAGTGAATCCAAAAGTGTTGCTGTGTGTGTTATTACTACTACTAAAATTCGTACTCGTTCTCTCTTGACTTTCTTAACAGTGTGGATAGACGGAAGCGCTGACGAGTTTTTGTCCTCTGGTTCACCTAACAAATTTTCTTTTCCCGGAATATTTTCATGAATCTGAGGCAAAGAATGTTTCAAGATCTTTTAGCACATCTTTTTCAGGAGCGATTTTCTGGTATCAGTTTTGAGAAATAATTAGATCCTTGTTTCCTTGCGTTATATTTCTCAGGGTCTTCGTTCTAATAATCTGAGATTCCGATGAGGTCATACTTTTTTTACTAAGACACAAAATCACTATAAAACACTTGAGTTCTACCAAATTAATTATGAAGAGTGATGAGCGAGCAAGGCAATACAAAGCGTTCTTAATACATCACATGAATAACTTTTTATGAAATTTTCAAAAAGCGAGTGTGTTGCAGCCAAGACTGATCACCTGAGCCTCCTCCAGCACCTTCACGCCCAGATCTTTCCTTTGCGATAAAAAAAATGTATGTTGTTAGCCATAAATTACAAAAAGTAATTGAATATACCAAATTAGCTAGTTGATAAGGATAATAAACAGGTCATATCCATAAAACATTACTTAAATTCATTAAAATCGTCAAATGGTACCCAAATTACGATGGAAATTACGTTCTGGGCCTCAAGGGGTTAACACATCAATGAAATTTCTTACTATGAAGTTTTAAAAAAGCGAGTGTGTTACAGCCAAGACCTGAATCACCTGAGCCTCCTCCAGCACCTTCAGGAGGACCGGCGCCTCTGCCTCGTAATCAGGTTCCTCCTTACGATCATCAACCGCGCCCCTGGGACCCTCTCATACCCTCACCCTCATACCCCATATACCGCAGACAGCCCTCGCCCTTGGACACCTCATACCTGGCACGTTCCCTTTGTATCACGTGTTGTGTCCGGGGGATGAAGTGTCCGCGGCGGTGGCTGGTGTCCTTGGGTCTTTCCTCACCTGTTTGGGGGTCTTTCTGGTTCTTTCCTCGCCTCGCTTGGGGGTCTTTGTGTCTGTCGGGTCCCATGCGGCGAGGAAACACTAAGAACCTGGCGAGTACTGACGAAGGGGCGTGGCAGTGTGACCCTCAACATGGGGAGTGTCACGCCCTTGCTGCCGCCGAATCACTGGGAGGCGGTGGTGGTGGTGTCGTATTCTTTGGCACTATTCTTCGTATTCGTGGCACTTTCTTTGTTCTGTGGTGCTTCCTGAAGGTGTTACGTCAGGGCATTGATACTAAAGCTTCATCATCTGCCTTGTATTGTCTGTAGCATTATCGTCTCCTTCAGGTGATGATTAACCTTTTTTTGTTTGTCGCTGTTTTTCCCGCCAGGAGTCAAACGTAGACAAAAAGAAATTAATTAAGGAAAAAAAAAATCCAACGCAAAGTACGATTGAATATGCACTTTAGTCTTACAGAGAAATAATTATCTAAAACAATTTAATATCAGATTGGATATTATAGTACAGGAAGGCAAACAGGAAATTTGTCTACAAAAAAAAACAGGAAAAGTAGGAAAAAAAAATACGAATCGACTCAAGAGCTTTAATCGTTTTTTTTTACATAGATTAACCGATAGTTAGATAGTCAGTCAACCAGTCAACCAGTCAACCAGTCCCCCTCTCCCTCGTAAAGGTGAGTGGCGCCCCTTAAAGCCCACCTTAACACCAGGTAATAACATTTAATGGGTTCCGATTGCCGTTACGACCAACAGACTATCTTGAATTGAAGGGGAAAAAAATATAATCCTGTGTATCGGTGATGTTGATGCTTCTTTTTACTCAGACCTTCGCGATAAGTAGAGACTCAGGTGTTGTAGAAGCATTAGTAGTAGTAGTGGAAGTAGTAGTAGTGGTAGTAGTAGTAGTAGTAGAAGTTGTTGTTGTATACTCTATTTCTATTTAACGAGGTGAAAAATCCGGCCCCCTTGCAGCTTACTGACTGATAGTTGATGCCAGGAGAAGGGAATAGTACGGTTCTTCTACATTTCAGCTGTATTTTATCACAGTTAACCATATTATCAGGTAAACATAGGCATAACTTTAAGCATGAGACCTTAAGATAGAATGGAATTTTCGCCTCGCTAAAAAAATAGACGATAGTTGTTATTGTTGTTGTTATTGTTGTTGTTGTTGTTGTTGTTGTTGTTGTTGTTGTTGTTGTTGTTGTTGTTCGTAGTCTTCTCCATCTTGAGGGAAGGAAGGTAATAGAGGTAAGAGCGGAAGGTGTCCATCAGAGACAATAACTCACCTGTTTTTGTGGCGAGGAAAGGTAAGGTGAAGCAGAGGAGCAGGGGAGGGGGACCGGTGGGGAGGGAAAAGGAGGAGGGGGTTCCGGCGGGCAGGGAAAAGGGGGAGGGGGAGGATAGAGGGGTGGGGGATAATATAGAAGGGAGGGAGGCAAGATAGAGGGGAGAGGGACAATATAGAAGGGAGGGAGGCAAGACAGAGGGGAGGGGGGAAGATAGAGGGAGTCGAGAGTATGATGCAAATAAAAGGAATCGAAAAAAAAAAGTAAGAAAAAGTTTGGACATTTTAGGACACCATCATACTACCTAAATTTCATCACTTATTTTATACTTTCATTTATTAGAACATTTTGCGTCATAGATATTTGCTAGTATACGTTGTACTAACCTGTTTTTGGTGATAATTGTTCTTAGGTTAGGTTAGGTTAGGTTAGGTTAGATTAGGTTAGATTAGGTTAGGTTAGGTTAGGTTAGGAGGTGGCATGATGTTCTGAGGCATGACAGATAAGTGAAAGGGCGCTACAGGACCTCTCGTGGCGTCAGGCTAAAGCTAAAACTCAAGCGGCATTTATCTGAAGAAAAAATATATATTCTTGGCTTATATACATCACAACACGGCGGGGCATTCACATCAGTAAATAGCCAATCAAAATTCTTTCAAAAAACAATCCAGGGAAGCTCGGCCAGGACAAAAAGCATCACCATAACCTATAAGACCTAAGGAATAATGATCATATGGTCGAAAATCATGGTCTGAGAGGTAGCATCAGCTTAGGGACATAGTAATGAAACGAGTTTTTTCGAAACGATCAGGCTGAAAGGGAGTCGTGACAGCATCGTTCATACCTTTAGTGTCGACCTATATCGCGATGGTAATCTTATCTCGGTAACGGAAAACATCGGGAGAAGAGAGGGAGTGAAAAGTGAGACTTTGGGAATGGGAAGGAAGGAAGGAAGTTATGTATATAGCTGACCGTCAGGCTTGAAGGAAGGAGGGGGCGCACTGAATCTGACAGTGGTCGAAGGGGACTTACTGAAGGTGGGGGTGGACTGAATCTGAGTTGGGGGTTGGACGAAACTGAGGGAGAAAGGAGGGACTGAAATAAAGTGGGGTGACTGAACTGAGGTGGGGGTGGACTGAACTGAAGGAGAAGGAGGTACTGAATAAGTGGGTTGGACTGAACTGAAGGAGGAAGGGGGGACTGAACTGAAGGTGGGGGTTGGACTGAACTGAAGGTGGGGGGTTGGACTGAACTGAAGATGGGGGGGTGAGGGACTGAACTGAAGGTGGGGGCTTGAGGGACTGAACTGAAGGTGGGGGTTGTGGGACTGAACTGAAGGTGGGGGGTTGAGGGACTGAGCTGAAAGTGGAGGGTTGAGGGACTGAACTGAAGGTGGGGGCTTATCTGTGTCTGTCTGTCTGTCTGTGTGTCGCTGGTGAATGGCAGGCCCCCCGTCACACCTGTTCTGTAAAGGTATTAACTTATCCACTTGTTATCACTTAATATGTAAATTCCACCATATATTGTGTCTTAATAGAGTTGTAAATGGAATCATGTTCTTCCTACTGACTTTGATAGTTTGGTCATGTTCTAAAAAGAGGGAGGAGGAGGAAGAAGAAGATTAGGAGGAGATGGGCTGATCTTCCTTGCAATTTATTAGAGAAGAGCTCCATACATTCCCATATCTCATTAACTTATATCAAAAACCTGTGAATTGAAGCACGGTATAAAGTATTTTAATCAATTTTAATGTATTTCGTCTAGGAATACTTAAATTTCACTGGGATTAGGTATTTAGAAACAAGAGTTAGAAGTATACAACAATAAAAGGCATCACGGTAGTAAATTTTTTTTAATGTACATAAAAATAATTTGGTTTTAATGTGATTGGTTTGCGTCTGTTTTTTATTTACTGTTATTGACGACGATCCATTTTGCTTATGTGTTCCTCTCTCCTAATAATGACTATCTCCCTTCTCTTATGGGTCTTATTATGGCTTCCTCTCACCTCCCACTCTTCCACTTCCTAACCTCCCATCCCTTTTACAGCTCATTTCACCCTCACCACCCTCACCACACCCTCATCTCATCACCTTTTGGATTCACCTCTCATCACTTTTACGGCTCATTTCACCCTCACCACACCGTCATCTCATCACCTTCTAGATTCACCTCTCATCACTTTTACGGCTCATTTCACCACCTCATCCATCATCGTCACTCTCATCACTTTTAGTATTCACCTCCACCTCACCACACCGTCATCTCACCCTACAGTCATTTCACCATCACCACCCTCACCACACCGTCATCTCATCACCCTCCAGTGCATTCCCCTCACCACCATCACCACCCTCACCACCATCTCACCTCGTGCATTCTCATCACACCCTCCCACCGTCATTCCCCCTCACACCACCCTCACCACCCTCACCACCGTCATCTCATCACCCTCCAGTGCATTCCCCTCACCACCCTCACCACCCTCACCACCGTCATCTCATCACCTCCAGTACCTTCACCTTCAGTACAGTTACCTCACCTCCCTTCAGCGCCCTCTCACCGCCCTCCTGCAGAGTCTTTATCAGCCACTTTAGGCGATGTGTTCCGGGGACGGTGAGGCGAGGGCACCGCTGGTCACCTTGAGAACTGAAGACACAGGACTCATTACCTTTTTACCTGGAGATTTAGCTTACCTGTGATGCTCCTCTCGTGTTGTTATGATTGAAATGATGCAATAATTTTCGTGTTTTCATTGTTTCTATTTGTTTTCATTTTCTTGTTCCATGATAAGATAGAGTGACTTATCATGCGTTCCAATCCAAAACACCAATTCGATTAAGTAGCACAGGCGCGACATTTAGCACGTTATTTACCGTTTTCTGCCGTTTTTTTGTGCTTTTTGTGTTGGAAACGAGATTTTTGATCCAGTAAATGGGCTAAAGAGTCAATTTAAGGAATGTTAAAAAAAAAAATACCGTTTTTCTTTGGGGTTTGTGTTAGAAACGAGACTTTTTATGAAGTAAATAATAAAAGCGTCAATTTAAGGAATGTTTCTTTAACCCCTTCACGCCCAGATCTTTCCTTGGCTATATAAAATTGTCTGTTGTTAGCCATAAAATTACGAAAATTGACTGAATATACCAAATTAGTTAGTGGACAAGGATACTAAACAGGTCATATCTATAAAACATTGCTTATATTCATTCAAAATCGTCTTATGGTACCCAAATTGCAATGGAAACTACGTTCTGGGCCTCAAGGGGTTAATAATCCCGCCGAAGCAAGGATGTGAGGCGAAGAAAAGGCAGCGACGAAAAGGCTTGAATGCCACACCCGATAAGGATTCCAACCCCGGGCGAGAGGTAGTAAAGATACTCTACCGCTTTATGACGTCATTCTTTGGTTTATTGAGCTTCTGTTCACAGTATGCAAATGAAGAAGCCTTTGTTTCACGCATCACACTTCGGGGATTTATTTTTTATATACCTACTTAACCCCTTGAGGCCCAGAACGTAATTCCCATTGTAATTCGGGTAACATCAGACACTTTATAATGAATATAAGCAATATTTTATAGCTATGACCTGTTTAGTATCCTTTCCACTAACTAATTTGGTATATTTAGTTACTTTTCGTATTTTTATAACTAACAGACGATTTTTTATATAGCAAAGGAAAGATCTGGGCGTGAAAGGGTTAATGAATATAAGCAATATTTTATAGCTATGACCTGTTTAGTATCCTTTCCACTAACTAATTTGGTATATTTAGTTACTTTTCGTATTTTTATAACTAACAACAAACGGTTTTTTTATATAGCAAAGGAAAGATCTGGGCGTGAAGGGGTTAATGAATATAAGCAATATTTTATAGCTATGACCTGTTTAGTATCCTTTCCACTAACTAATTTGGTATA
The DNA here is from genome assembly GCA_016584305.1 of Chionoecetes opilio. Lineage (NCBI taxonomy): Eukaryota > Metazoa > Arthropoda > Malacostraca > Decapoda > Majidae > Chionoecetes > Chionoecetes opilio. Next base: position 61,564 of record JACEEZ010019416.1, read on the forward strand.
TTAAGTAACTTTTCGTATTTTTATAACTAACAACAGACGAATTTTGTATATAGCAAAGGAAAGATCTGGGCGTGAAGGGGTTAATGAATATAAGCAATATTTTATAGCTATGACCTGTTTAGTATCCTTTCCACTAACTAATTTGGTATATTAAGTTACTTTTCGTATTTTTATAACTAACAACAGACAATTTTTTATATAGCAAGGGAACGATCTGGGCGTGAAGTGGTCAAGTCCATTTCTACTGGTGGTGATATTTAGTGTCTTTTTAGTGGCATATTATGAGGCTTTCTTTCATATTTTCTTTTTTTATCTATATACACATGGAGCATACTTATCAAGACCATAATTTACGTACTACATTAAGGGCAAAGGAAAAACGATGCTACGGATACACTAATTATCGAGTGTCATTATTCTCCAGTGAAATATTTATATAATTAAAACATAAGAGTTCTAATAAACCTATCAAGCCCGGCACGTTAATCACCATGGCTGGGTATTTACACTAATAAACCATAGTCATTTCGAGCATGATTAATGCCACGGACAATATAGTATAAAATTTGAGTAGTTTGTGAAGGGTGAAAATGCAGTTTAGGAGGATAATTTTCAGCCCTGCCTCCCTTCCCCTGCCTCTCCTACCCTGCCTCTCCTATCCTGCCTCTCTTACCCTGCCTCTCTTACCCTGTTTATCTTACCCTGCCTCTCCTACCCTGCCTCTCTTACCCTGCCTCTCCTACCCTGCCTCTCCTACCTTGCCTCTCCTACCCTGCCTCCCTTCTCCTGCCTCTCCTACCCTGCCTCTCTTACCCTGCCTCTCCTACCCTGCCTCTCCTACCCTGCCTCTCCTACCTTGCCTCTCCTACCCTGCCTCCCTTCTCCTGCCTCTCCTACCCTGCCTCTCTTACCCTGCCTCTCCTACCCTGCCTCTCCTACCCTGCCTCTCTTACCCTGTTTATCTTACCCTGCCTCTCTTACCCTGCCTCTCTTACCCTGCCTCTCCTACCCTGCCTCTCTTACCCTGCCTCTCCTACCCTGCCTCTCCTACCCTGCCTCTCCTACCCTGCCTCTCTTACCCTGCCTCTCCCACCCTGCCTCTCCTACCCTGCCTCCCCTACCCTGCCTCTCCTACCCTGCCTCTCTTACCCTGCCTCTCTTACCCTGCCTCTCCTACCCTGCCTCTCTTACCCTGCCTCTCTTACCCTGCCTCTCTTACCCTGCCTCTCCTACCCTGCCTCTCCTACCCTGCCTCTAATACCCTGCCTCTAATACCCTGTTTATCTTACCCTGCCTCTCCTACCCTGCCTCTCCTACCCTGCCTCCCTTACCCTGTCTCTCTTACCCTGCCTCTCTTACCCTGTTTCTCTTACCCTGCCTCTCTTACCCTGTTTATCTTACCCTGTTTATTCCCTTGCCTTGTCGTTTTTACCCTGGGCTCAATGTGGAAGGGACAGATTGGAAGGGGAAGCGTATATTGTCCACTTCCATTTACCTCTTCAACCATTTTATCCACATTCCTCCACCTTATGATGTTCCCTTCCACATGCCTTCCACATCTCTCTTTTAGTCACTTCATTTAGTTTTTTGTCTTTAGTCTCATTTAGTCACTTCATTAAATTTTTTGTGTCTGCTTTAGTCTCATTTAGTCACTTCATTTAATTTTTTGTCTTCTTTAGTCTCATTTAGTCACTTCATTTATTTTTTTGTGTCTTCTTTAGTCTCATTTAGTCACTTCATTTATTTTTTTGTCTTTAGTCTCATTTAGTCATTTCATTTAGTTTTTTGTCTTTAGTCTCATTTAGTCACTTAATTTAGGTTTTTTTGTCTTTAATCTCATTTAGTCACTTCATTTAGTTTTTTGTCTAGTCTCATTTAGTCACTTCATTTAGGTTTTTTGTCTTCTGTAGTCTCATTTAGTCACTTCATTTAGTTTTTTGTCTTTAGTCTCATTTAGTCACTTCATTTAGTTTTTTGTCTTCTTTAGTCTCATTTAGTCACTTCATTTAGTTTTTTGTCTTTAGTCTCATTTAGTCACTTCATTTAGTTTTTTTGTCTTTAGTCTCATTTAGTCACTTCATTTTTTTTTTTCTTCTTTAGTCTCATTTAGTCACTTCATTTAGTTTTTTTGTCTTCTTTAGTCTCATTTAGTCACTTCATTTATTTTTTGTCTTTAGTTCTTAGTCACTTCATTAGTTTTTGTTCTTTAGTCTCATTTAGTCACTTCATTTAGTTTGTTTGTCTTTCCTTTAGTCTCATTTAGTCACTTCATTTAGTTTTTGTTCTTTAGTCTCATTTAGTCACTTCATTTAGTTTTTGTCTCTTTAGTCTCATTTAGTCACTTCATTTAGTTTTTTGTCTCCTTTAGTCTCATTTAGTCACTTCATTTAGTTTTTTGTGTCTGCTTTAGTCTCATTTAGTCACTTCATTCAGTTTTTTTACTTCTTTAGTCTCATTTTGTCACTTCATTTAGTTTTTTGTCTTTAGTCTCATTTAGTCACTTCATTTAGTTTTTTGTGTCTGCTTTAGTCTCATTTAGTCACTTCATTTAATTTTTTGTGTCTGCTTTAGTCTCATTTAGTCACTTCATTTAGTTTTTTATCTTCTTTAGTCTCATTTAGTCACTTCATTTAGTCTTTTGTGTCTGCTTTAGTCTCATTTAGTCACTTCATTTAGTTTTTTGTGTCTGCTTTAGTCTCATTTAGTCACTTCATTTAGTTTTTTGTCTTTAGTCTCATTTAGTCACTTCATTTAATTTTTTGTGTCTGCTTTAGTCTCATTTAGTCACTTCATTTATTTTTTGTCTTCTTTAGTCTCATTTAGTCACTTCATTTATTTTTTTGTGTCTTCTTTAGTCTCATTTAGTCACTTCATTTATTTTTTTGTGTCTTCTTTAGTCTCATTTAGTCACTTCATTTAGTTTTTTGTCTTTAGTCTCATTTAGTCACTTCATGTAGCTTTTTGTCTTCTTTAGTCTCATTTAGTCACTTCATTTAGTTTTTTTTGTCTTCTTTAATCTCATTTAGTCACTTCATTTAGTTTTTTGTCTTCTTTAGTCTCATTTAGTCACTTCACTTAGTTTTTTTGTCTTCTTTAGTCTCATTTAGTCACTTCAATTAGTTTTTTGTATCTTCTTTAGTTCATTTAGTCACTTCACTTAGTTTTTTTGTCTTCTTTAGTCTCATTTAGTCACTTCAATTAGTTTTTTGTATCTTCTTTAGTCTCATTTAGTCACTTCATTTAGGTTTTTGTCTTCTTTAGTCTCATTTAGTCACTTCACTTTCCTCATAATTCCCCTTCAGTATTTTTCTATCCGCTTTCCCACAGTTGGTTTTCTCTTCTCTCTCTCTCTCTCTCTCTCTCTCTCTCTCTCTCTCTCTCTCTCTCTCTCTCTCTCTCTCTCTCTCTCTCTCTCTCTCTCTAATGTCCCCTATGGCATTCCTACTACTACAAGTCTCCCCTTATTCGCTTCATTACTCTCTCTCTCTTCTCTCTCTCTCTCTCTCTCTCTCTCTCTCTCTCTCTCTCTCTCTCTCTCTCTCCTCTCTCTCTCTCTCTCTCTCTCTCTCTCTCTCTCTCTCTCTCTCTCTCTCTCTCTCTCTCTCTCTCTCTCTAACCAAATTTCCCTCCCAGTCTTGACCTTCTTGACCTTCATTCCATCCTCTTGCTCTTTGACCTTTGTCCTTGATACCTTCCTTTCTCTTTATTTTTCATCCTCGATCACTTCTGGCGCTCTAAACACCTTATCAACCTTTTTAGTCTACTTATGATTCTCTCCCACACGTTTCCCTGGCTAGTTTTCCTTCTTCCTTATTCCTCTACACCTATATCTTTTTTTTCTCTCACACCATACTAAGTTTCTTTTATATACCTTTTATCTACGAGTCAGGAGTAAAATATCGTAGCTCTCCCTCGCAGTCCCTTTGTTGGTGCTAATTGTCTTGTAGTTCCCCCGTAATGATAGAAAATGGGATAATAACCTCGAAGAAAATGGGGTAATAACAGATGCTCACTTGTCACTGCTCTGCTCGGGTCAGCCGCGGCCCCGCTTGGCTTACGTTAACCCCTTCACGCCCAGATCTTTCTTTTGCTATATATAAAAAAAATGTATGTTGTTAGCCATAAAATTACGAAAAGTAACTGAATATACCAAATTAGTTAGTGGACAAGGATACATAACAGGTCATATCTATAAAATATTGCTTATATTCACTAAAAATCGTCTAATGGTTGCCAAATTACAATGGAAATTTCGCTCTGGGTCTCAAAGGGTTAACCTCTGCGTCACATTGAAAGGGGGGAAAAGGCGACACTGATTCCTGGATGACTTATAAGCTTAATTCTCAAACTTTAAGACTTTTTATTTTGTTTTCTATGATTTAAACTTTTATAACAAAATTGAACTGACATTTGAAACCTTTGCGTAATATTGAAAAGGGGGGAAAAAGGCGACACTGATTCCTTGATTATTGTTTTTAAGTTTAATTCTCAAACTTTAAAGGCTGTGTGCGTTGTGTTTAAGTTTTCTATGATTTAAACTTATATCAAGACAATGAAAGGATATTTGAAACCTTTGCTTCATATTGAGAGCGGGAAAAGAAGGCGACGCTGATTCCTTGATCACTAGTTTTTAGCTTAACCCTTTGAGACCCAGAACGTAATTTTCATTGTAATTTGGGTGCCATTAGACGCTTTTTAGTGAATATAAGCAATGTTTTATAGAAATGACCTGTTTAGTATCCTTGTCCACTAACTAATTTGGTATATTCAGTAACTTTTCGTAATTTTATAGCTCGACAACAGACATTTTTTTTATAGCAAAGGAAAGATCTGGGTGTGAAGGGGTTAATTGTCAAACTAAAATAGTCTAAAGCCTTAGTTTTTTTAGGTTTTCTATGACTTAAACTTATATTAACCCTAAAGCGAAGACTGACGTTATAGTTACGTTCAAAATAGAAGGATGTGTTGTAAGAAGCTAAGAGTTTATGGAGTGACTGCCGAGTGCTACAGAACGGTCACGATCTGCCGAGTTATCCCTGCGGTAACAAATCTGTTTTTTCTTTTGATTTGGCGCCTCACATTGTTTATATTATTAGAGCAGCATGTGATCGTGGGACAAGGAAGGGAGGAGAGGAGGAGGAGGAGGAAGGAGGAGAAGAAAGAGAAGAGAGTAAATGGGAGGAGAAAGAACTATTTTTTTTAAAGTATCCTTTGCTTTGTATACAATCCTTCAGAGTCCTTCACGGGCCTCTTCGCTCCTTCACGCATCCTACAAGAGTCATGGGAGGGTATTAGAAGTCCCACAGTATTGCTATAGTATTCCTAGGTTTTTATAAGTACTTTGTATGAGTGGCTCAAATAGGGATTAATAATAATAATAATAATACTGAAAATAATAATACTGATCGTTGTATTGAAGTAATGATTAATCTAGCAATGCCTATCATATTGTTATGTCTTGTAGTAAGTTTTGTCTTATTTGTGGTTTTTAAGGAATATCTGGAAGAATCATGTCATTGTGAATTGGCTGCAATAGGGACTTATAATCATTGTAACCGTAAATTGACTCCAGATTCGTGCTCAGCATGCCCGAAAACTGCTAGGAACAAATTTTCAAGTACATCTATTTTTCAAAAAATATTGCAAATTTTGCAAGGTCTTGATTTTTTTGGAAAATCACGTTTTTTTCAATAACTATAAAACTATGGCAGATACGTGCAAGAAATATAAAGTAAGTATGAAATAGTTCAAGGGCTATCATTTGGCGTAAAGAAAAAAAATATTGATTGGTAAATAACCGAGAAAATAGCATATTCGTACATTTATACATAATATCAATTTTCTCGACAACCATGAGGTGTTTTGAACAACCGATTACTGCATCATGTAGAACACCTCAATATGAACCTTTGTTACTTCGATAAGTTTTTTTACGAATCATAGTTTTGCGGCAAAATAACAATAACCTGATTTTCGTCAATTTTGGAATATATTTGAGCAGCCAGAAATCCGAAAATATTTTTCAAAAAATAGATTTGCTTGAAAATTTGTTCCTAACAGTTCTTGGGCATGCTGAACACGAATCTGGAGTCAGTTTTCAGTTACAATCATTAGAAGTCCCTATTTCAGCCAATTCACAATGACATGATACTTCCAGATATTCCTTAAAAAACACAAATTAGACAAAACTTATACAAGACATAACAATATGATAGGCATTGCTTATAATTATAGTTACGTTTGAATAGGTCACACATAATTTAAAATGTTTAGCTTTCTGCCATATATACATGTAATATATGCAACCAAATAAACAAGAAAACGTTTTCAGATTTTTTTTTTCAAAGGATATAAAGATTTAGGCGTTAAAAGGGTTAAGACAGTGACATGAAGGCGAGAGTTGTAAACAGTTCGTTGCGTCTCTACACTGCGTCTCCTGCCCCCCCCCCCTCCCCCTTCCACCACACACACACACACACACACACACACACACACACACACACACACACACACACACACACACACACACACACACACCACCACCACCACCCCCACCACCACCACCACCATCACCACCACCACCACCACCACCACCACCACCACCACCACCACAAATACCACTCCCCCCCACCCCACACACACACCTGCACGACCCTGTAGACGCGAGAGGCTTTGTGGTCAACATTAGCATCTCGTTACAAGGCAAGGGAGTTACAGTGAGTCTCAGAAGGCCACGCAACACCCGCCTCAGCCCGGCATGTACGACACTTTGCCCGCCTTGTACGACACTCGCGCCTCGAATACGATACTCACCAAAGCCGAGAGAGAGACCTCCCTTAATCCCTTGAGGCCCAGAACGTATTTCCATTGTAATTTGGGTGCCATTAGACGACTTTATAGTGAATATAAGCATTATTAATAGATATGACCTATTTAGTATCCTTGTCCACTAACTAATTTGGTTTATTTAGTCATTTTTCGTAATTTTATGGCTAAAAACAGACGATTTTATATAGCAAAGGAAAGATCTGGGCGTGAAGGGGTTAACCTTGATACTCACTACATACTACATACGCGATACATTCAAGCTTTCATATTACTGCAAGATTTTTCCCCCATTGAAATACATACGATACCAGGCCTTGTGAATTCGAGTATTTAGATGCTATTATAATTTGATGTTTTTTAAGGGAGCTCTTGTTTCTGCTGCTTATTCAACACTGAAAAACGAAACGGATTTTTACCCTTCACAGATCAATTACATATCTCTCGGTTTTTTTCAACATTGATCCTGTGTGTATCAGATTTAAAAAGTGACGATGAATTTTTTTTTATTCATACGTCTTTTTGAAAACTAGATATGCTCGTGATATTATTTTCAACATTGCGGTAAGGAAGGAGAGGAGAAGAGGAATAAGACGAAGGGTTAGAAGGATAAAAAAGAGGAGGAGGAGGAGGAGGAGGAGGAGGAGGAGGAGGAGGAGGAGGGTCTATATAAGAGTGATACATCTCCTGCCCTGTGCCTCTCCGGTTGGCAGGCTATGCTATTAAGGCTAAAATCATGACGAATAGCCTTAATTTCGGCCCTTAAACAATAAAGTGTCCCATGAAGATGAAGGCGAGGCAAGCGGTCGACCGAGAGCCAATTTATGTGTCATTATTGAGAGAGAGAGAGAGAGAGAGAGAGAGAGAGAGAGAGAGAGAGAGAGAGAGAGAGAGAGAGAGAGAGAGAGAGAGAGAGAGAGAGAGAGAGAGAGAGAGAGAGAGAATAAAATAACCTCATCAAACTTCATGAATTCATAGGATACCTACTATTGTCTTTTTTAAACTGAATGGAACTTACCTATCGCGTTCAATATCCCGGTAACTTTTTGACAGGTAATATATTGATAGGTTTTTTATTCATTAACTCATCTATCTTTCCCCCTTTCCTCCTCTTGACTTTGCAATTCCACAATATTTAGAGGAAATTTTTAGGCCTTTTCATTCCTATAGTCTGGTTTTTTTTAACGAGGTGAAAAATCCTGACCCTTTCCTGCTTACTGACTGATATTTGATGCCAGGAGAAGGGAATACTACGCTTCTTCTAAATGTCAGCTGTATTTTATCATAGTTAACCATAGTATCAGGTAAACATAGGTATCATTTTAAGCATGAGACCTTAAGATAGAATGGAATTTTCGCCTCGTTAAACAAAATAGACTATAGTTGTTTTGTAATTTGCAAGCTCACTGTGTAGGTTTTCATTGACATTTTTGAGGCTGTCGTGTTGTGGTCTTCTTTCCGCTGCGAGGAACGGCTTGAAATGTCTATAATTTTCCTTCCTGTCTGTGTCACGTTGGTCAGCGAGGTATTTCCGAGGTTAGGGAGGTCTGTGTGAGAGAGAGAGAGAGAGAGAGAGAGAGAGAGAGAGAGAGAGAGAGAGAGAGAGAGAGAGAGAGAGAGAGAGAAGAGAGGAAGAGGAGTAGGAGAAGGAGGAGGAACTGAAGAACTGAAGGCACTAGGAAACAAGAGAGAGAGAGAGAGAGAGAGAGAGAGAGAGAGAGAGAGAGAGAGAGAGAGAGAGAGAGAGAGAGAGAGAGAGAGAGAGAGAGAGAGAGAGAGAGAGACTCATTCTTTTTCTCTCTGCTCTTTATATTTGTCATCGATTTCCACATATTGACACATATTTTACTCTTTCTCTCTCTCTCTTTCTGTCTCTCTCATAATGTAAAGAGTAACTGAGTGAAAGAGAGAAAGAGAGAGAGAGAGAGAGAGAGAGAGAGAGAGAGAGAGAGAGAGAGAGAGAGAGAGAGAGAGAGAGAGAGAGAGAGAGAGAAAGAGAAAGAGAAGAGAGAGAGTGAGACTGTCTTTCTTTTCTCTTTGCTTTCTTTCTGTTTATCTGTCTATCTGTTTATGTAGTTCTGGGGTACAAGGAAAAACAGCGGTGTTAACATTCTTTTTCTCTATCTTTTCCTCCTCCTCTTACTTGTGTTCTTCTTCTTTCGTATTTTCTTATTCTTAACTTTTCCCCATTACTATTATTTATATTTTGCATTAGAATCAAGGAGGTAAGGATGGTGTAGGAGAAAGAGGAGGAAGCTTAAAGGAGAAAAAGGAAATTGGGAGGAGAAAATAACGAAGTAGTTGAGTAAGAGGAAAAGGGCTAATATTTTTTCAGATTGTAGGAAAGAGGATGAAAGTGGAGGAGAAGGAAGAGGAAATGGAACATCATAGCTTATTGAATAGGGATAAAATAGTAAATTAATTGATAACTAAGAAGCAATTAAAAACAAGTTACTGAGACGTTCTAAGATAAAAAAAAAAAAGATAAGAACACGTTATCGAAATTTGTAAAGAAAAGATCGAAATTTGTAAAGAAAAGATCGAAATTTGTAAAGAAAAGATCGAAATTTGTAAAGAAAAGATCGACATTGGTAAAGAAAAGATCGAAATTGGTAAAGAAAAGATCGAAATTGGTAAAGAAAAGATCGAAATTTGTAAAGAAAAGATCGAAATTTGTAAAGAAAAGATCGACATTTGTAAAAAAAGATCGAAATTTGTAAAGAAAAGATCGAAATTTGTAAAGAAAAGATCGACATTTGTAAAGAAAAGATCGAAATTTTTAAAGAAAAGATCGAAATTTGTAAAGAAAAGATCGACATTTGTAAAGAAAAGATCGACATTTGTAAAGAAAAGATCGAAATTGGTAAAGAAAAGATCGAAATTTGTAAAGAAAAGATCGAAATTTGTAAAAATATCAAAATTTATAAAAAGATCGAAATTTGTAAAGAAAAGATCGAAATTCGTAAAGAAAAGATCGAAATTTGTAAAGAAAAGATCGAAATTTGTAAAGAAAAGACCGAAATTTGTAAAGAAAAGATCGAAATTTGTAAAGAAAAGATCGAAATTTGTAAAGAAAAGATCGAAATTTGTAAAGAAAAGATCGAAATTTGTAAAGAAAAGATCGAAATTTGTAAAGAAAAGGTCGAAATTTGTAAAGAAAAGATCGAAATTTGTAAAGAAAAGATCGAAATTTGTAAAGAAAAGATCAAAATTTGTAAAGAAAAGATCGAAATTTGTAAAGAAAAGATCGAAATTTGTAAAGAAAAGATCGATATTTGTAAAGAAAAGATCGAAATTTGTAAAGAAAAGATCGAAATTTGTAAATAAAGATCGAAATTTGTAAAGAAAAGATCGAAATTTGTAAAGAAAAGATCGAAATTTGTAAAGAAAAGATCGAAATTTGTAAAGAAAAGATTTGAAGTAAAAAAACAACACTGACAATGCAGAAGGAAAACAAAACAATACGATGAAAAGATTACAGCGGCAGAACATAAACTAGAAGGAAAAAGAAAATATAATTGGACGGCAGGCAACTGGAATCTGCATATCTCCAACCATTAAAACCGAATCACTACTATTAGAACACCCGGTAATTCTTGGCACTCCCTGTCGCTACCTGTACGTACAAGACCAGGAGCCAATACAGGTGTGCGTGATTGACCTTGACCTCCCCGTCGTCACACCTGCCATTCGACCTAATGAAGACCTGTAAGAACTCATGTAACTTTGACTCCGACGTAAAATAAAAAAAATTGGGCTCCAACGTAAAAAAAAAAAAAAAAAAAAAAAAAATGGGCTCCAACGTAAAAAAAAAAACTAACTCCAACGTAAAAAAAAAAAAACTGGGCTCCAACGTAAAAAAAAGAAAAAAAAACTGGGCTCCAACGTAACAAAGAAAAAAACTGAGCTCCAACGTAACAAAAAGAAAAAAACTGAGCTCCAACGTAACAAAAAGAAAAAAAAACTGAGCTCCAACGTAACAAAAAGAAAAAAAAGTGAGCTCCAACGTAACAAAAAGAAAAAAAAACTGGGCTCCAACGTAACAAAAAGAAAAAAAAGTGAGCTCCAACGTAACAAAAAGAAGAAAAAAACTGGGCTCCAACGTAACAAAAAGAAAAAAAACAGCTCCAACGTAACAAAAAGAAAAAAAAAACAGCTCCAACGTAACAAAAAGAAAAAAACTGAGCTCCAACGTAACAAAAAGAAAAAAAAGTGAGCTCCAACGTAACAAAAAGAAAAAAAAACAGCTCCAACGTAACAAAAAGAAAAAAAAACTGAGCTCCAACGTAACAAAAAGAAAAAAAAACTGAGCTCCAACGTAACAAAAAAAAAAAAAAACTGAGCTCCAACGTAACAAAAAGAAAAAAAAACAGCTCCAACGTAACAAAAAGAAAAAAAAACTGGGCTCCAACGTAACAAAAAGAAAAGAAAGTGAGCTCCAACGTAACAAAAAGAAGAAAAAAACTGGGCTCCAACGTAACAAAAAGAAAAAAAAACAGCTCCAACGTAACAAAAAGAAAAAAAAACTGAGCTCCAACGTAACAAAAAGAAAAAAAAACTGAGCTCCAACGTAACAAAAAAAAAAAAAACTGAGCTCCAACGTAACAAAAAGAAAAAAAACTGAGCTCCAACGTAACAAAAAAAAAAAAAACTGAGCTCCAACGTAACAAAAAAAGAAAAAAAACTGAGCTCCAACGTAACAAAAAAAAAAAAAAAAACTGAGCAACGTAAAAAAAAAAAAAAAACTGGGCTCCAACGTAAAAAAAAAAACAACAACAACTTACCTGTGGGTGTGAGGAGAGGTAGTGAGGCAGGTAAACTGAGGCAGGTGTGAATGAGGCAGGCCAGGTGAGTGCTCCCTATGCCTCACATCTGACTCAAGCATCCCAGGTATTTAAATTGCTGCAGAGGTGCTTTTTGGACACTTAAATGTTCAGTATTCGTTTTGCATCGTCTGAAAATCTGAGTTTAGGCATTGCTTCAATTAAATTTTATTGGTGTATAATTCCTTTTTTCTGTTCCTCTCACGTCCTCGCATTGAAATTATTCCTGAGAAGTGTAATTAGGCGGTGTTCAGGTGAGCGCCAGGTCGATCGCTCACTTTAGGGTGTAATCAAATGTCTCCTGCCACGCGGAATTGACGACTTCGTAATCCTCGACATGGCTCTGACCTCGACTTCCTTCCTCTCTTCCTACACCGCCTGGAATGCTCCTCCTCTCCTGAGCACTTGTTGAAGAATATATTAGAGAGAGCCCAGTCATTAGGCCGTAACTATGCGTTGCTGAGCGGGGAATGCAAGCTCGTATCCAGCCGTCCAACTCATAAAAACTGGTTTGATTCCACTAAAAGAAACATCAACATGTAAACTAACTGTATCCAGACCCTAACTGTATCTACTCCTGTTTATTTCTTCTTTAGCTGACGTTTTGAGGCGTGCATTCCGATCTGGGGTCATGAAACAAAGGGTGGAATGACCTGTACGTTACCCTAGCCTGCTGTAGCCCTGCGTGAACCTGTAGACTGTAGGGCAGGGGCGCCAAGTCAGAAGCCAGGGCACGGGAGGCGCTCGGCAACAACTTACTGTACACAGCCTATGCATACTAATGAAATAAAGTAATCGGGTTAGAAGCCGCAGAATATATTTGGAAGACAGTGACACGAGAGGAGCTTCTTCCCAGGATTGCCAGGTATCTTGGGCCGCTATGAAGGTGAGTGAAGGTGAGGAGACGAGAGAGAGTGATAAGAAAGTGAGGAGAGATTCTAATTGAGGAAAGGAAGGAGAATTGAGTGGAGAGAGAGATAGGAGGAGTCAAGTATGTGAAGAGTAACTGAGAAGTGAATCGAGACAGAGATCTTACACTAGAAGAAGAAGAAGAAGAAGAAGAAGAAGAAGAAGAAGAAGAAGAAGAAGGCAAGATGTAGAAGAAGGAAAATGAGAAAGAGATAAACTGGGAGGGGGAAAAAGTTGGATGATATCTGGCAAGGGAGAAAAAAAATAATTGTGAAGTGGGGAAGCAGAATAAGTGAAGAGAACGAAAGCTAGATAAGAAATAAGACCCGAGCTTGAGAAAGATTGAAGCTCATGAAGAGAGAGAGAGAGAGAAAAGGACAATGATGCGAAATGGAAGAAAAGATCAAATAAAGAAAGACGAGTCATACCGTCAAAGTAAAGTTAATGTCCTGAAGAGAATTAGAAAGAAGAAAACTGAAATCATCTCAAAGACAAGGAAGACAAGAAGATTTTTTTTTTTAGAAAGAAAGTGTAAAACCGTACTTACGAAAAACAATGACTGATAGAATTGTATTAAAATGGGAAATAATAAGAGAGATAGAAGAGCAAGAGGATTAGAAGAAAGAAATCAGTTAAAAGAAGAGGAGGAGGAGGAGGAGGAGGAGGAGGAGGTGGAGGAGGAAATGACGTAATAACGAAGAAGACACGAAAGAAGGAAAGAGACCAAATATGGAAGATAGAAATCATGATAATTAAGGAGGAGGAAAAGGGCAGGAGTGAATATGTAAGTGTGTGTGTGTGTGTGTGTATGTGTGTGTGTGTGTGTGTGTGTGTGTGTGTGTGTGTGTGTGTGTGTGTGTGTGTGTGTGTGTGTGTGTGTGTGTGTGTATGTGTGTGTGTGTCTGTATATGTGTGTGTGTGTGTGTGTGTGTGTGTGTGTGTGTGTGTGTGTGTGTGTGTGTGTGTGTGTGTGTGTGTGTGTGTGTGTGTGTGTGTGTGTGTGTGTGTGTGTGTGTGTGTGTGTGTGTGTGAAAGAGAGAGAGAGAGAGAGAAAGAGAGAGAGAGATTTTCTGGTCATATTCAGTGCAATGTGTAATTATTTTTTTCTTTGCCCTGCTTAATTTTTTTTTTTCTCTCTCTCTCCTCTCTCTCTCTCTCTCTCTCTCTCTCTCTCTCTCTCTCTCTCTCTCTCTCTCTCTCTCTCTCTCTCTCTCTCTCTCTCTCTCTCTCTCTCTCTCTCTCTCTCTCTCTCTCTCTCTCTCTCTCTCTCTCTCTCTCTCTCTCTCCCCCATCTCTCTCTCTCTCTCTCCACAAACTAACATCATAATATATCAATTTCTTTAAACATTTCACAACCTTCCTACCTCTTCAAGAACACATTCACTAAACACAACGTCATTTCTAAGCGAGCAAAGAGTACGTAAAAGACGGTACAACGAACTCATATTTACCGACAAAACATACCCAACGTTAGCACAGTTAAGTAATAGACCTCTCCTTTTTTTATGAACTGTTTACCTTTGAAGAGAAATAAAACTGCAGAACATGTTGTCTTTTCTCTCTCTCTCTCTCTCTCTCTCTCTCTCTCTCTCTCTCTCTCTCTCTCTCTCTCTCTCTTCTCTCTCTCTCTCTCTCTCTCTCTCTCTCTCTCTCTCTCCTCTCTCTCTCTCTCTCTCTCTCTCTCTCTCTCTCTCTCTCTCTCTCTCTCTCTCTCTCTCTCTCTCTCTCTCTCTCTCTCTCTCTCTTAAAAAATAAAAAATAATGCCATCCAACCACTCGACTTTCCCGCCTTGTTTAGTATACTCAAATGCTCTCTAGTTCATCCTGGTAATAGTTAAAATGTCAAGGATTTGCTTTAGGAGTGATATAAGGCCACTCTAGTCCATCCTAGGAATCGTGTAGCGCCACTCTTAGCTTAGACTTCATACTGTGAATAATAAAACGGGCTTGTTAGTCTAGAAAGGAGTGTCTCTTGAAACCTGTGGAAGGAGAGGTGTGGCGAGGCACTTACCTGTGTTCATTAAGCCCAGGTTGTTAAGGTGACCAGGTGTGAATAACAGGTGAAGAATATACAAGAATGTGGAGGAGGAGAAGAGACAGTAAGAATAGGAAAAGAAATTAAGATAAGAGAAAGAGAACTTCAATAGATAAAGAATAGATGAAAATAAGGAGGAGGAGAAAGAAGAACAGATAGTAAGGTCAAATAAAAAATGGGAGAGGAAGAAAAGGAATAAATATGAGGATGCAATGAAGAGAAAGAGAGTTACAAATAAGAGTAAGAAAGAGGAAGAGAACAAGAATAACAAAAATAAGAGGATGTGGTGAAGAGACAGATGATTTTTAGGTATAGAAGAGTTAAGAAAGAGGAACTAGAATATTATTAGTCAAGGTGATAAGAGGAAGAACAGGTGATTTGCAGGTGTGTTTTGTAGCCATGTTGTTGTTGTTGTTGTTATTGTGGTGGTTGTTATTATTGCTGTTGTTGTTGTTGTTGTTGTTTGTTGTTGTTGTTGTCTCCGTGCTTCAATAATGTCTTCGTGATTCGTGAAGCACTACAAATTTATCACCAGCGAGAGGGAGGTTGTTGTTGTTGTTGTTGCTGTTGTTGTTGTTGTTGTGGTGGTTGTTATTATTGCTGTTGTTGTTGTTGTTGTTGTTGTTGTTGTTGTTGTCTCCGTGCTTCAATAATGTCTTCGTGATTCGTGAAGCACTACAAATTTATCACCAGCGAGAGGGAGGCTGTTGTTGTTGTTGTGGTTGTTGTTGTTGTTGTTGTTGTTGTTGTTGTTGTTATTATTGCTGTTGTTGTTGTTGTTGCTGCTGTTGTTGTTATTGTTGTTAGTGGTTGTTGTTGTTGTTGTTATTGTGGCGGTTGTTGTTATTGTTGTTGTTGTTGTTGTTGTTGTTGTTGTTATTGTGGCGGTTGTTGTTGTTGTTGTTGTTGTTGTTATTGTTGTTAGTGGTTGTTGTTGTTGTTGTTGTTAGTGGTGGTGGTGGTGAAAATGTGAAAAAGCTAATGAATAATACATTTTTGCCATACATTAATTCTCTCTCTCTCTCTCTCTCTCTCTCTCTCTCTCTCTCTCTCTCTCTCTCTCTCTCTCTCTCTCTCTCTCTCTCTCTCTCTCTCTCTCTCTCTCATCCAATACCCCCACTGCTACACATAATTGCTACAGCACATCCCTCTAATAACCTGGCGCATCCCAAAGCCCACATTGTTTCTCATAGCTGATGGGAGCCATGATGAGGCAAACCTACCTGCCTTCCTATACCCTCCCTTCCCTTCCCTTACCTTCCCTTCCCTTCCCTTCCCTTCCCTTCCCTTCCCTTCCCTTCCCTTCCTCTACCCCTTCCCTTCCCTTCCTCCTTCCTCTACCCCTTCCCTTCCCTTATTCTACCCTCCCTCTTCTCCTTCCCTTCTCTCCCTCTCCTCCCTTCCCTCCCTCTCCTCCCTTCCCTTCCCTCCCTCAGTAGCCTCCTCCTTATCTCCTCCCTCACGCCGGGGTAGTCAGGGCCACATCTAAATTAATCTTGGCTGGGGGTCCCGTCAAGTACTACCTGTTGTTTGTTTAGAGTGTAATCAAGCAACTTTTTTTACTGTGCATAGGAGTTGATGGGTTATTATTTTTTTGTTTTTGTTTCCTGTGTCCTCGCTGGTGGGTTTGTGTGAGACCTGAGGGTTTGTGTGTGTGTGTGTGTGTGTGTGTGTGTGTTGTTTTTTGTTTTGCAAATTAATGTGCTGTGTGGAGTGGGTGTTACCTTGGTGTCTTATTGTTTATTATTGTTCTGTGTTTGTTGTCATTATTATTAATATTTTGTTCTTATTGTTAGTGTTTAAAAAAGAAGTGTTTGTAATTCGTTCCTTTTTTTAAGTTTTTTTTGTACACCCACGACTACTACCACCACTACTATTTATATTACTACTACTACTACTACTACTACTACTACTACTACTACTACTACTACTACTACTACTGCTACTACTACTACTACTACTACTACTACTACTACTACTACTACTACTACTACTACTATAACTACTACTACTACTACTACTACTACTACTACTACTACTACTACTACTACTACTACTACTACTACTGATACAACTACTACTTCTACTACTACTACTACACTACCACTACCACTACCACACTACTACTACTACTACTACTACTACTACTACTACTACTACTACTACTACCACCATCACTACTACTACTACTACTACTACTACCACCATCACTACTACTACTACTACTACTACTATAACTACTGATACAACAACTACTACTACTACTACAAAACAACAAATAAAACAAACATTGAGTCTCACCACATCAACAAAAATCCCAAACATTCCAAAAGAGAAATACCAAAAGGATCGTAAAAATAATCCACTGGAGCGATAACAATAATTTTGACTCAACATCCGCTATTAACATCATTTAGTATATGCCACATGTCATATACTGTCAGGAGCATCGGCAATCTAGTTTATTTAGACCCACATCCGACCACTATTAATCTTCATTCCAGCACTGGTAGAAAGGATTAGGTAAAAGATTAGGGAGAAGATTCGAAAGCTCTGGTAAAGTGATTGGGGAATGAGATGATTAGTTATGTTCTTGCCATTAGGGGGGGTTAAGTCGCGTCATTATGTGTTCGTGTCCTATTAAGTAGTTTTTGGTACTTTGATTAAAGGAAATTCGTCTATGTTAGGGTCGTTAAGGTATTATTTATTATGAGATTCTGAAAAATATATATAAAAGAAAACATGATTTGGTGTATATTTTTTGCGTCAGGACTTTGTGGGATCTTTGATATCTCTTGAGCTTTGTATTGGTGTGTGTGTGTGCGTGTGTGTGTGTGAGAGAGAGAGAGAGAGAGAGAGAGAGAGAGAGAGAGAGAGAGAGAGAGAGAGAGAGAGAGAGAGAGAGAGAGAGAGAGAGAGAGAGCATCACAGTCCTGTCTTGTTTACGTGTTGTACTACCGGACATTACTAAAAAGATAAATACATAAACATCAGCAGGTGTCGTTGCTACTCCTGGTTTCCCGCGCAACGCCCCCACGACTCACCTGTCCCCGCTAGTTGCAAGAGAGAGAGAGAGAGAGAGAGAGAGAGAGAGAGAGAGAGAGAGAGAGAGAGAGAGAGAGACGCGACTAAGACTGTTAAGGTGAAAATCCCGCTGATCACTTCGTCAACACCTCCTTCCGGTTCGTGTACAGGTGTGACGTGTACCTGTACCATCGGGGGTCCTTACGAGTCGCTCCTCACGGGTCCTCGCTGTTTCCAAATACTCGATCTGGTTTGCTCTTATATCCCTTAACGCCCTTCACGTACCCACCTTACCTAGACGCGTTCAGGCTATACAGGCATCACCCAGACACCCTCCTTCACACAGGGGCTTTGTGGGACGTCAGGGAAGGCTTTCAGGAGACGTAATTCACCGTGGAAATAGCGAACCGGATTCTGGAGACAAGACACAGCGCTGAAAATTACAGGATGTGCCTTTGCCCTCAACCTCGCGAGAGTGAATACCCTGCCGCCCTCCTGTTCCCTAGGGGCATGCACCGTGCTGCTAAGGGCCCCGAGGCACGGCAAGCAGGGGTACCATCAGCAGGGGTATTAGGGAAATGCACGCAGCTTCAGGGTATGAGGGAGGAGGGAGTGTGTGAGGGAGAAGGGAGTCAAGAGGGGAAGAAGGCATTTTTGTATTAAGCTGATGGTTGGTGTTTTTTTCTTCTTTTTCTTCTTCTTCTTCTTCTTCTTCTTCTTCTTCTTCTTCTTCTTCTTCTTCTTCTTCTTCTTCTTCTTCTTCTTCTTCCAGGACAATTACCGGTTGTTCCGTGTGTGTTCGGATTAACCTTCCTCCCTCG
>JACEEZ010019416.1:82500-97500 GCA_016584305.1 Chionoecetes opilio
AATTTTTCAAGTTTGCAAAGATTATTAAGCACGTTACTTTCAAAAAAAGTAAGGGGTATTTTGGTTTTTGTCGGTGGTATTTTACAATGCCTAAAATATTTGTGATGTATGTAGGTATGAATGAATTTTTACGAGGAACCCCTTTTTTTATTATTTTGGTAAAAAATTTGGCCCGAAAAAAAAGGCAATTTATTTTCTCATCTTTAACATTATTTTTTATTGTTATTATTTTTTTTGTTATCACCTTTTTATTATGTTTTATTTTTATTGCTGACTTTTACTAGGTTTTTCAGTATATGTGAGTATAGTATAATAGTATAGTAGATATAGTAGTAGTAGAGTATAGTAGTAGAAATAGTTTAGTAGATAGTAGTAGTATTTTATAGTAGTATAGAAATAGTTGTTGTTTTGTTCTTTTATTATTTTTATTATTTTCTGACGTCCTCTACCCCTTTTTGACAGTGAAAAAAAAGTATCCCCCTCCCCTCCTCCTCCTCCCCCCTCCCCTCCTCCTCCCCCCCTCCTCCCCCCCTCCTCCTCTCCTCCCCCCCCCGGATAATTTCTACGAGGATCCATCCGGGTTGGGGTTTCCATCCTTTTTGGGGGTGACGGACCCCCCTCAGCCCCGTCGGCCAGCACGATTAGGACGCTGTAAATATAAATTTTCTTCTTAAGATCAAAAACGACGAGCGGACGGCGGTAGCAGCATCCCCTTTAAACCCCCTTTTTTCCCCCACAGCAACGCTGGGTCACGTCCCGTTTCCGCAAATACTAATAAAAGTAACTTAATCAAGCCCCCTAAAAACATGGCCCGTAGACGCCCTGCCGGGAAACCCCTCACGCAAGGTTCCAAACTATCAAGGACTTAAATTACTCTACCAAATCCAGAACTTTTTTTAAAGCGTAACGAATTATTAATACGTTGTTCCGAAACGCCAAATCGTCATATCATGAGGTTGGGTCAACAAAAGAAAAACATTTATTCTAAATACCTTTTCGGCTAAAAGACATTCCTAAATTGTCGCACGCATAAAGAGGTGGAGGTTCATTCTTTACATTAAAGAAAATTTTGCAAGCAATCGAAAACGATAAAGTAAAAAAAGATCATTAGACTCAGTCTACGCAAAGTTTAAGCAAAACGGAAAATTGAAACTATTGGGACAATATATCGTCCTCCCAAATCTATGCGGAAGTAGTTGCCCCCTTTGGGAGAAAAAAATCATTTTGGAACAATAAAAAACAAACTTTTTTTGGGGAAATTTTAACCTCCCTCATAAAACGGGAAATAATAATTCTGCTGATGAGAAGGTACGATTGTTTGTATGGTGAAAAGTATATTTTAAATAGGTGGTCCGTGAGCCTACAAGGGATATTATCCTAATTTATTTTTCATACCATTTGTCTGATGATTACTGCGATTAGTGAACTTTTTGGCAAACAGTGTCACAGGCTAATCAGATGCGGCTAAATTGCAATGTAGACATCACAGAAAATCGGGTTATTGTCCAAATTTAAAAAAATTTTCACAAAGATCAGCGGGGTACTAAGCGAAGTAAAAGGATTGACCCTACTAAATGGTAATAAGCAAAAAACATGTGTAATGTATTCATAAAAAACCCCGTCGGTGGTGAAAAACATTTTCCCCTGGTAAGAAAACGTTTGAATAACATAAACAGACCCTTTTGGTGAATAATAATCCAAAAATCTTTGACAGAAAGCGCCGGCGTAAAAAGTTCAAAGATAAAATGCAGACTGCAATTCTAGAAAATAAATGACTCAAACGTCGCTGCAAAGGGGACTTTAAGTCAAAAAGCGCGAGATGAAGAAAAAATTGCAAAGGAATCCAAATAAAACCCGAAAAGGTTTTTTCATACTTCGAAGTAAGAAAAGTCAAAACAAGTATTGGCCACGAAAGAAAATATAATATTTGTAAATGATAAAAAGATTTGGGCTTTGTACTCAATGAATACTTTAATGGGGTATTTATTAAAGAAGACGAAACTCCATTACCAAAACCCGTAAACTGTGCAACTCGAAAGGGATAGACTGGTAAGGAGAGATAAAAAGTAACAAAAATCAAGTATTTGCTGAAAATTTACCCCGCAAAATCCTGGGGGTGGACGAAATCTCGCCGCGACTCTTCGCGAATTCACAGTCAAATTTCGCTCCCTTTTAAAAATTTTTTCAATAAAACGCTAATACAAAAATGTTCCCAGTATGTAAAAATTTGCTAATGTTACACCGAATTTAGAAAAGGGGGAAAAAGCCCGCAAGTAATTATCGCCCAATTAGTCTAACGTCCCTGTTGTTAAACTATTTTAGAAAATATTGCGGGGTAAAATAGTGTCTTTTTTCCCATAAAATAACTCTATACTAAAATCCCCCAGGATTTCGAAATAGAGATCCCGCTTAAAAAACCCACGGTTTTTTTTTAATGTCATTTTTTTTCAAAATGGGGCGCTAAACCCCTCGGATGTAATTCTTGATTTTTAGAAAACCTTTGATAAATTCCAATAAACCTGTTGACAAGCAAGGGGACATGGGATAGGAGAGCAATTATGTTCTGGATTGGCGATTGGCTTTCAAAACGTAACAACGGGGTAATAAGGTAGGCATCTGATTGGTTATTTATAGTGGGGTGCCCCAGGGGTCGGCTTGGGGCCACTCTTTTTCTGATATTATCAAAGATCTGGGTGCGGCTTTATCTAAAATATCAAAATTTGCAGATGACACCAAAATTTGGCGGTAAAACATTCTAGAGAAAAACGCGAACTCATACAAAGTGATCTCGACAAAATATCAGATTGGAGTGATAAATCTATTTAAATTTAATTCCGATAAAAGTAAAGTAAACATATGGCAACGATAAAACCCAAATTAACATCAAATGCAAAAAAAATCGTTAACGAAGTCAGCAGGAAAAAGGGTTTTTGGTGTCATCACGTAATGATTGAAAACCGTTCGCATTGCCTAGTGCCCGTAAAAAGGCAAAAATTTATGTTGGCTTTTTTAAACGTAAATTTGAAACATAAAAATCCGAAAGTAAGACCCAATTATAACGTCCTGGTTAGGCCCATTGGGAATATGCCGTTCAAATTTTGGTCGCCCTGTTTCGTAAAAAATCAAACCAAAATTTGGGAAACATGCAAAAAAACAAACCAAACAAATTCCATCTCTCGAAATTCATCTTTTGAAGAAGACTGCGGAAAATAATATGTTTTTTCCCTTAAAAGGGCGTAAATCCGTGGGGCTTGATAGAAACCCTTTTAAAATCCCCAAAGGTTTTGATGTCTTAAACAAGAAACCTTTCGAGTTTCAACTCAAATGACAACAAGAAATAATGGTTTAAAACTAAAAAAGGTCAACGTTTCATCACCGTCCCGTAAAAATTTTTCAAATGTTAGATCGTTGATCGTGAACAAGTTCCAGCAAAGTTTTCGGAGCCAACACAAAAACTACATTCAAAAAAAAGACTGACGCGCCTTTAAATAAATGGTATTGATAGTGCGAATTGTATCTAGTCCCCCCTATGTAGTTTAGTGGGATGAGTTTATTAGATTTTTCAATCCTATCATTCTGCACTATGAAAATTCCATGTTCCCATCCCTTTTGGGACATGGGATCATTTTTTCCGTTTTCTTCAAGTATTTTAATTAGTAGTTGTATTCAGCAGATACCTGCTATGGGCCAAAAGGTTTTCCTGGGGTCTGTTCTCCTATGTAACCTATGTAATCCTCCTCCCCTCCTCCTCCCCTCCCTTCCTCCTCGGTAATGGCTGAAGAAAAAGGGCACTTGTTTTGGAGATTCGCCTGTCCTGGGTCACCTGCCAATCAAAAGGTCAGGGAGGTACCCCTCGAGACAAACACTGGCTCCTATGCCCCTTGTCCTCTTTTTTGTCCTGTTTTCTGATCGTTATATTATTTATTATTTCTTTATTATTTTTTCTTATCTGTTTTTTTCTCTTCTTATCTGTTATATTATTTGTTAGTATCTTATTTTTTATTATTCTTTCTTATTGTATGTCCTCCTTCTTACTGTTTTTTTTATTGTCTATGTGGTGCTCTCTCTCTCTCTCTCTCTCCTTTTTCTCCCGCCCCCCCCTCTTTCCCCTCTCTCCTCTCTCTCTCTCTCTTTTCTCTCTCTCTCTTTTTTTATTTTTTTCTTCCTTTTCTCCTTTTATATTTTCTCCAAACCCATCCCCCTTTTTTCTAGTCCCGGGGGTATTGGGGCCTTTCGGCCCCCCAAAAAACTCTCCAAAAGCCCCCCTAAATTTTCTAAATCTGGGAGGTTGTTTCGCCAACCCTTCAATACCCCCAACCCATTCAAAAACCACCCTTACCCATCACCCCCAAACCCCTTCCTCACCAAACCCATCACCCCACCCCCACCCATACCCCCAACCAATTTTCCCATTCCCACACCACCCCATTTACTCCCCTTACCACCACCCCCAAATTCCCCCATCCTCACCCCTCAAACCCCCAACCATCACCCCCACCCCCTTCACTCACCCCTCACCCCACCCATTACCCCTCACCCCACCCATTCACCCCATTCCATCCCCTAATCGGTTTTCCCCAATTCTCGCAACCCACTTTTTTTTCATAATTTTCGCTAATAGGCTACTAAAAATAAAAATAAATTAAAAGTGATCGGATCATCCCCAAAGTGGCCTTAAAATGTTCCCCTGGTCAACCTGGCTCCAAAACTGTGCCATATGATGGGATTGCGCCACTGGGGACGGAACCTATCGCGGACACACACATACACACACACACACACACACACACACACACACACACACACACACACACACACACACACTTTCGCTTATATTATTATATATGACAACTCCTACTTTATTATGAGTATGAAATTGTATATACATGAGAATATACGAACATAGGAGACTGGGAAATATGTCATGGTTATGCTCCCACACTGTCCCCCTCTTCCCCCCCCCCCCCGAGGCCTCATATGGAGGTGTTGAAGAAGGTCATTATGTGAGGTCTTCATAAAGGAGCAACTGAATAGCACAATTGCGGTGATTAATCGCACCTGAGACAATTAGAGTAATTCTGGGCCCATTACCTTTTCAGTGAAGAAGATGAACTCGCGGACTTCCTCTCCACACCCTCATCATCATCTTTTATGTTCTCTTGTCCTTGCTTTATCATTTGTTCTGCTTCACACCACTTTCATCTATTTGTTTCTCTTCATATTTTCTCTTTTTAATAGGAAGTTTTTTTTCTTCCCATGTGACTTCTCTCGTTTTTATTCTGTTACCTCATCCTGTCTTTGATATTGATACATATTATCTCTCTCTCTCTCTCTCTCTCTCTCTCTCTCTCTCTCTCTCTCTCTCTCTCTCTCTCTCTCTCTCTCTCTCTCTCTCTCTTATCTATTCGCAATTTCATGTCGTGTAAGTTAATGTCGACGTGTTTTTTTTACTGTTCATTGTATTTTCTTTACTCTGATAATCTCTAACTACACTTACAGGCTTTATGCAGCTTCATGTCCTTCCCTCTGTATGCCTGTATATCTCAAGGTCATCTCTTCTGCCAGCCAGTTCTCTTAATCTCTTCTGTGCACCAATCTGTCTCTGGGTCCAAGTCTGTCATCTTTTCTGTGCACCAATCTGTCTCTGCGTCCAAGTCTGTCATCTTTTCTGTGCACCAATCTGTCTCTGCGGCCAAGTCTGTCATCTCTTCTGTTTTCTCCATCTTTTCTGTGCACCAATCTGTCTCTGGGTCCAAGTCTGTCATCTTTTCTGTGCACCAATCTGTCTCTGCGTCCAAGTCTGTCATCTCTTCTGTTTTCTCCATCTTTTCTGTGCACCAATCTGTCTCTGGGTCCAAGTCTGTCATCTTTTCTGTGCACCAATCTGTCTTTTGCGTCCAAGTCTGTCCTCTTTTGTGCCCAATCTGTCTCTGCGTCCAAGTCTGTCATCTCTTCTGTTTTCTTCCATCTTTTCTGTGCACCAATCTGTCTCTGGGTCCAAGTCTGTCATCTTTTCTGTGCACCAATCTGTCTCTACGTCCAAGTCTGTCATCTTTTCTGTGCACCAATCTTCTCTGGTCCAAGTCTGTCATCTCTTCTGTTTTCTCCATCTTTTCTGTGCACCAATCTGTCTCTGGGTCCAAGTCTCATTTTTTCTGTGCACCAATCTGTCTCTGGGTCCAAGTCTGTCATCTCTTCTGTTTTCTCCATCTTTTCTGTGCACCAATCTGTCTCTGGGTCCAAGTCTGTCATCTTTTCTGTGCACCAATCTGTCTCTGCGTCCAAGTCTGTCATCTTTTCTGTGCACCAATCTGTCTCTGCGTCCAAGTCTGTCATCTCTTCTGTTTTCTCCATCTTTTCTGTGCACCAATCTGTCTCTGGGTCCAAGTCTGTCATTTTTTCTGTGCACCAATCTGTCTCTGCGTCCAAGTCTATCATCTTTTCTGTGCACCAATCTGTCTCTGGGTCCAAGTCTGTCATCTCTTCTGTTTTCTCCATCTTTTCTGTGCACCAATCTGTCTCTGGGTCCAAGTCTGTCATTTTTTCTGTGCACCAATCTGTCTCTGGGTCCAAGTCTGTCATCTCTTCTGTTTTCTCCATCTTTTCTGTGCACCAATCTGTCTCTGGGTCCAAGTCTGTCATTTTTTCTATGCACCAATCTGTCTCTGCGTCCAAGTCTGTCATTTTTTCTGTGCACCAATCTGTCTCTGCGTCCAAGTCTGTCATCTCTTCGGTTTTCCTCTTCTGTTCTGTGCACCAATCTGTCTCTGGGTCCAAGTCTGTCATCTCTTCGGTTTTCCTCTTCTGTTCTGTGCACCAATCTGTCTCTGGGTCCAAGTCTGTCATCTCTTCTGTTTTCTCCATCTTTTCTGTGCACCAATCTGTCTCTGGGTCCAAGTCTGTCATCTTTTCTGTTTTCTCCATCTTTTCTGTGCACCAATCTGTCTCTGCGTCCAAGTCTGTCATCTTTTCTGTGCACCAATCTGTCTCTGGGTCCAAGTCTGTCATCTCTTCTGTTTTCTCCATCTTTTCTGTGCACCAATCTGTCTCTGCGTCCAAGTCTGTCATCTTTTCTGTGCACCAATCTGTCTCTGGGTCCAAGTCTGTCATCTTTTCTGTGCACCAATCTGTCTCTGCGTCCAAGTCTGTCATCTTTTCTGTGCACCAATCTGTCTCTGCGTCCAAGTCTGTCATCTTTCTGTGCACCAATCTGTCTCTGCGTCCAAGTCTGTCTCTGCCTGATAGCCGTCTACCTGCCTCATTGCCTACCTGTCCATGTGGCTCGCGTACGCCCTCTACCTTCAATTACCAGACCGTAACAAGCACCGCCACCCGCTCAATATGATTAATTGAGATTGCCACAAAGATGTATAGACTTCCTCTCGCGGCCATTATTCCACGCCACGACCAGAAGAAAAGAGGAGAATGGGAAGCCAGGGATAGAACAAAAATATTAAAAATGTGTATAAAGGAAAGGTGAGGCTTGAGTGGCTTTTATATTCTTATTTGGACTTCTTAATCACATGGTTTTATGTAGATTTTTGTGAAGTGTAGTGAATAGATGGCTCGTTGACTTTATTTTGTAGGTAAGACGGGCTTAATTTACGACATATTTTCTGTCTATAATGTCTTTGCACCTTTAATTTTGTTTTCTTTTACTATTACTTTTTGACATAGGTACATCATTATATTATGAAGGAAGGTAAGAACAGTTAGTTAGTTGTAAAAGGCAAAGAAGAAAGTGAACCCAGATAATATATATAATAATGAATCTAATAATAAATCATACATCAATAGGTGATAAAGGTGATATAGTATAGGAGAAAGTTCAAAGAAATAGCATAGAGGAATATAAGGGCAGAAGGAAGGAAAGAAATACAAGAGGAGGAGGAGGAGGAGGAGGAGGAGGAGAAGAAGAAGAAGGAGAAGAAGAAGGAGAGGAGAGGAGAGAGCACTAAAAACAGAGGTAGTGGTGGTGGTGGAGGTAGTGGTGGTGGTGGAGGTAGTGGTAGTAGTGGTAGTAGTGGTAGTGGTGGTGGTGGAGGTAGTGGTGGTGGTGGAGGTAGTGGTAGTAGTGGTAGTAGTGGTAGTGGTGGTGGTGGTGGTGGTAGTAGTGGTGGTAGAGGTGGTGGTAGTGTTGTAGTGTCCACGCAGGTGACCACACTAAGGGGGTCAAGGGAGGTTGTAGCGGGGTTGTGGAGGTAATTACACGCGAGAACTCTGTAGTTTTCTCCGATAACATCTCTTGGTTCTCGACTGTTCTCCCTCCCTCTCTCTCCCTCTCCTCCCTCTCTCTCTCTCTCTCTCCCTCCCTCTCTCTCCCTCTCCTCCCTCTCTCTCCCTCTCTCTCTCTCTCTCTCTCTCTCTCTCTCTCTCCCTCGGACTCCTCGCGCTCCCGTGTTTCTTGTCTATGATAATTTAGTTCGCTTTATGGTTTAGTGTATAAAGGAAGACGATTGTGTTGAGGGTAAGGCAAGGAGGAGGAGGAGGAGGAGGAGGAGGATTACAAAGGATTACAAAGGATTACAAAGGAAACACAAACAGCAACAGACCGATAGGTCCTTACAAGGCTGTTTGCTTTAACTATACTACACTAACTAGATGATAAGAGAGAAAGGATAGGAAGTAGAAGGCTCCTCCCCACCCACCCATCCCTCCAGCCGAAGCTGGCCGGAAATGAAGTGATACCATGCAGTATAGAAAAACTGCATGGAATTTGTGAGGAAAGTTGAAAGCTGTAATCTATGGCTAACTACTACTAGTTTGTGGGGGTAGGTTTAGTGCTTGATAGATTGGTCATGTTATGCGTGTTTTGTAATGGTGTGAACACAGTGTGGAGGTTCAAGGGTGGTGCGGCAGCCTTGCCTGGCGCTTTCTTGGGAGGCAGCAGTCAATCAGGCCCCAGCTCCGTTCAATCCACTGCGGATTGTGTACTTTCCATGTAGGACGCCGTACACTTCAATGCCTCCTGCAGCAGTGACCCCTGGTACCTTAAATCCCGATGGTGGTCACTAACTGACAGGGCCCTTACTGGTCCACAACCCGTCACAGGTCGAGAGTAGTAGTGGTAACCGTTAACTCGGGGCTATCTGTGTGTGTTATGAGGTCTAATGTAGTGTTGGTGTAGGCTCAGTGTGGAAGTTCAAGGGTGGTGCGGCAGCCTTGCCTGGCGCTTTCTTGGGAGGCAGCAGTCAATCAGGCCCCAGCTCCGTACAATCCACTGCGGTAGTGCACTTTCCAAGTAGGACGCCGTGCACTTCAATGCCCCCTGCAGCAGTGACCCCGGTGGTCACTGCTACTAAATTCGGATCCGACGTTAACGTTACTGACAAGATTTTCGTTAGTTGTGAAAATAAGATCTAGAATATTTTCGCCTCGAGTTGGTTGATCCACGTGTTGGTATAAAGCACTTTCTTGGAGATTTGAATAGAGAGTGTGCCCCGAATGTATTGTAAGTGAGGCGCCCCAACTTGTAACGGGAATATTAAAATCACCGAATATTACGCTTTCGTTTTGAGAACTAATTTCCGCTATTTGTTCATAGAGTTCTTCGTCAATTGTATTTGTTTGAGCTGGAGGTCGATAAACAAGTCCAATTACTACTTTTTGAGAATGACGATTTAGTTGAACGAAAATTACATTAATGTTATCAGTTTCGTGCTTAGATACTACAAGGGGATGAAGGCAGGACTTTATATACAACAATACACCTCCTCCTGCTCTTCGAAGTCTTTCTGAACTTAATAAGTTATACCCTGGTATCGCAAATTCAGCCAAAAAATCTCTATTGGTCGTATCTATCCATGACTCTGAAATTCCGATGATGTCGTATTGTTCTGAATAAACTAGTTCCTCTAGATCATGAAATTTGTTACGTATACTACGGGCATTAAAGTAACAAGCTTTAATATCGGGATGGGTAGTTGGGGCTTTGCGGGAACTAGATTTTGGTGCTTTGTGCAAACGAGAACTTACATTACGGGAACGAGAGCTTAGGTTGTTGTCGGAACCTCTACCTGCTGGGAGTTTTTTGATTTGTAGTTAGTTACCGCGTCATTGAGTAGCCTACCGAGTCGTGCAGAACCAACTGAATTTAAGTGGAGACCATCGTTTCGGAAGAGAATCGGTTGGCTATAAAAATGGTCCCATAAGTTTATATATTCAACTCCTTCTTCTTTACAGAGATTTGCGAGACGATTGTTTGTGCTGAAGGCCTTGTTATAGAAGCTGTTTGCCGCATTGATCCTCGGAAGAATACCAGAGATGATGATTTTACTAGATTTTACTTTATATTTATTCATCATCTTGCGATATTTAGTAAGGAGGGCCTCTGATCTGGTTTGTTTGACGTCATTTGTTCCCGCGTGAATGATGATCAGGGTGTTTGCGTCGGCGTCATATGTTAATTCATCAAAGGAGGAGGAGGAGGAGGAGGAGGAGGAGGAGGAGGAGGAGGAGGAGGAGGAGGAGGAGGAGAAGGAGGAGGAGGAGGAGGAGGAGGAGGAGGAGGAGGAGGAGGAGGAGGAGGAGGAGGAGGAGGAGGAGGAGGAGGAGGAAGTAAAGGAGACTAGAAGGAGGAGGGAAGAAAGGAGGTATGGAGGGAAGAGAGAAGGAAGAAGAGATTTGAAAGGAAGATGTCGGGAAGGAGAGAGGAGGAGGAGGAGGAGAGAGGAGAGGAGAGGAGAGGAGGAGGAGAGGAGAGGAGAGGGAGGAGGAGGAGGAGGAGGGGAGGAGGAGGAGGAGAAGGAGGAGGAGGAGGAGGAGGAGGAGGAGAGGAGGAGGAGGAGGAGGAGAGAAGAGAAGAGAAGAGAGGAGAGGAGAGAAGAGAAGAGAAGAGAAGAGAAGAGAAGAGAAGAGAAGAGAAGAGAAGAGAAGAGAAGAGAAGAGAAGAGAAGAGAAGAGAAGGAGGCTAAAGGAGTAGATACGTTTTTCTTAATGTTAATAATTAGGTTACGAACAATTATTATCACTTATTTTCGTTATAATTATTTTCATTATTATTATTACTACCAACATTTTCCTATATAATTCATTTAATATTACTTTTAGTGTGTGTGTGTGTGTGTGTGTGTGTGTGTGTGTGTGTGTGTGTGTGTGTGTGTGTGTGTGCCTTTCTCCATCATTCAAGCCTTATACACACACACACACACACCCACACACACACACACACACACACACACACACACACACACACACACACACAAGACCAGGTAATTCAAATTATAATTATCTACAGGTAAATGAGAACTCTACGTAAGTCTCATTTTCTCATTACAGCATTTAAAGAGCAGCATTCCGTAGTACATAGAGCAGTCATACAGTACTTTATGCCCGAGATACAGCCTACAATTACACGTTAGTAAAGGAACCAATTAGCTTAAGGTACTGTAGTAGAAGTGGTTAAATAGTTCGCTCCCTTGGGTCTCATAACTTCGCGGTAAAATATATTCTGTTAACAAAAGCGTGGACGAGGTTGTATGTTATTATTATTTTTGTAAAGTCTTGTTTGTATTATAATTGTAACTTTTTGGGTTTTAATTTGTGGTTTAATTAACGAGTGTAATTATTTCCAGACATAATTAAGGCATGAGTGATTAGGTTGACTGTTATTGTTATTGTTATTATTATTATTATTATTATTATTATCAGTACAGGTAGTAGTGGTTGTTAGTGGTAGTAATGTGGTAGTAATATCAGTCATAGTAGGGGTTGTGGTGGTAGTAATGATGATAGTAGTACAAATAATAATCATGCAAAAATATGACCGATTTCATAAAAATAAAAAAAAATTCGAATAGAAGCCAAATAAATCTAGAATAACATGTAATAAACAAGAATTAAACAAATAAAATAAAATATAATCTCAAACTTACAATGATAGAATAAATTACAAATAACGAACACACTAAATTACTAGAACCGGAAAAGGTATGTAATTCTTATTAGTGTGACAAGATAGATAGTGTGAACAGGTGTGAGAACAGAGAGAGAGAGAGAGAGAGAGAGAGAGAGAGAGAGAGAGAGAGAGAGAGAGAGAGGAGAGAGAGAGAGAGAGAAGGGAGAGAGAGAGAGAAGCAAGGCGGGCTGTGGCAATAGTGATAAAACTTTAAAAACCAAAAAACGAAAACAAGAACTGGGAGAAAATTGTAGATAAAGTGATGTTTAGAGAGAGAGAGAGAGAGAGAGAGAAGAGAGAGAGAGAGGAGAGAGAAGAGAGAGAGAGAGAGAGAGAGAGAGAGAGAGAGAGAGAGAGAGAGAGAGAGAGAGAGAGAAGAGGAGTGAGGAGAGAGGGGAGAGAGAAGAGAGAGAGAGTGAGAGGAGAGAGAGAGAGAGAGAGAGAGAGAGAGGAGAGAGAGAGAGAGAGAGAGAGAGAGAGAGAGAGAGAGGAGAGGAGAGAGAGAGAGAGAGAGAGAGAGAGAGAGAGGAATTAGAAAACGGGCCATAGGACACTGAAGGGGGGACAATAGGGGGTGGCAAGAACACGTGCAGGGTAGTAGAGTCAGATTCTCCCCGATAAGGTCACCTGCCCCTATCATCCCCTGCCACGTGTCCGCCCCTGCCATCACGCCCCTGCCATCACGCCCCTCTACCATTACACTTTACACGTGTCACCCCATTCTACCTGTTTTATTTTTGTCATGGTGTTTGTTAAGGCGCTTTATCCCTTCGTGTGTTTAATGTTCTTCTTGGTATCTGTCAGAAGCATGTTTGTTTTGTATTTGTTTTGTTGGAGAGGTTTTGTGGAAGTGTGTGTGTGTGTGTGTGTGAGTGTGGTGTGTGTGGTGTGTGTGTGTGTGTGTGTGTGTGTGTGTGTGTGTGTGTGTGTGTGAGAGAGAGAGAGAGAGAGAGAGAGAGAGAGAGAGTATTGTTACCATATATCAGTTTTCTATCTCAGTTTTTTCGTGTCTATCTGTTCTCTCTCTCTCTCTCTCTCTCTCTCTCTCTCTCTCTCTCTCTCTTTTCTCTCTCTCTCTCTCTCTCTCTCTCTCTCTCTCTCTCGCTCTTGTTTATCGCATGACCTGGAAGTAATAATACAAAGGCTTTTCGCATCTTAAACTTTATTCATGCACAGTTGCACACGGAACCTCCTTAAAACAAAAACAAAAAAAGACAACAGAAACGAACCCTATTTTTTTCGAACACAACATTTTGTTTACATTTTGTCAGAGTTACATGGGTAGCGTCAGTATTTTGCGGGTGGATTCGAACTCTGATCTTTTCCCTCATCGTCGACGGGTTTACCAGGATGCCACACCCTTACCTGTCTCCATATCACCCCGAGGACATAAGAATAACATAAGAAGCACATACGAAAATAAGGAAGCTACAAGAAAGGACTGGAAAATACTAGGGAGGGATGTGAAGGTTGGACGTGTTAACTAAGGGCGTCAACGTTTCTGCATGATAGGAAGTTGATGAAAAACGTTCGAGCATCAGAACGTTTGTATAAATATTGTGATGCTTGAGAGGGCGAGGAGGTGGGTGCGGCGTAAGTCCCGGATGTTACGTGATAAATATTGGAGGTCTTTCAGCTGTGTGACAGGTGTGTTGAGATGAGGTTTAAGGGTCCCGTTAAGAAGGGAAGGTTAATTTTGGAGATCTTGAAGGGTACAGCTCTTTTGGTTCACATAGAGGAGGAGGAAGAAGAAAAAATAAGAAGAGTAACTAGTCGAAAAATAAAGATTTGTTGAAGGAGGAGGAGGAGGAGGAGGAGGAGGAGATGGTGATCGTGTAAGGAAGGAGGAGGAGGATTCATTAGGAAAAGAGGAAAAAAATAGAGGGAAAGTAGTAGTAGAAGAATTTAAAAAGAAGGAAAAGTAGAAGGAAAAAAATAAGAAGGAAGAGGTGTGAGAAGAGAGAGAGAGAGAGAGAGAGAGAGAGAGAGAGAGAGAGAGAGAGAGAGAGAGAGAGAGAGAGAGAGAGAGAGAGAGAGAGAGAGAGAGAGAGAGAGAGAGAGGAGAAGGTAGAGAAGGTACTGAAAAAATGAAGATACTGTGAAAGAGGAGGAGGAAGATGAAAAGGAGGATGAGATGGAGATCGTATAAGGAAGGAGGTACTAGAAGGAGGAGGATTCATTTGGTTGTGAGGCTACAGGTGACCGTGCCTAGGGCGTGACAGGAGGCACATGACACCTTATTGATCACCTGAGAGGAGGCCTGGCACTTCTACTGCAGGAGAAGACTATCTACTTCTCTGTCTTTCATATTTTCCACCTGCTTTCCCTTCCACTCTCTCTCTCCCCTCTAACTTTCCTAAAAAACAAAACGAAAAACAAAAAAAGATCAGGTGTTGGCAAGAAAGTAGTGCAATATAGATGACAAAAAAGCGATACGAGACGATGATATATTGAAAATAAAGTAAGAAATATTAGGAAAGTAGAAATGAAAGTAAGAAAAACACGAATAAATAGATAAGACAAACTAGAATTTACGTATGAAAACAGGCAAAGATAAAAAATAAAGCCTAATTTAAAGAAATAACTCAAATTTCACCTTTTTAGAGACAGACAGACAGACAGACAGACAGACAGACAGACAGACAGACAGACAGACAGACAGACAGACAGGGAAAGGGTCAAAGGTCAGCCCAGTAACCATCCCTCCTCGTCCTCCTCCTCTTCTTCTTCGGATACGTGAATTACATCAATCCTTTGCGAGCGGTCATTACTGGGGGTCATTAGAGAGGCCCGACAACAGCATCATTTGTCCCCTGATTGCTTCGCCTCGCCGCCACAATGGGACGCACCGGGTAAGAGCCAATCCTGTTTTTGCGCGCCCTACCAACTTGCTCGAAAAGGAGAAGAAAAAAAGGAAAGGTGAAAGTAAAGAAAAGGTTCGGTAAAGATAGGAACATTAGAAATCACACGAAATTTACCCAGGCATTCTTAACCCCTTCACACCGAGAACGTTATTTCCATTGTAATTTGGGTACCATTAGACGATTTTTAGTTAATATAAGCAATGTTTTATAGATATGACCTGTTTAGTATCCATGTCCACT
>JACEEZ010019416.1:102500-110000 GCA_016584305.1 Chionoecetes opilio
AGGAGAGAGAGAGAGAGAGAGAGAGAGAGAGAGAGAGAGAGAGAGAGAGCGCCAAGACCTCCCGCCACGTCACAGCAGGATCTTCGTGCACTCGGCGTTCTCTCGTAGGGCGCCACGACCCTTACCACGTCGGAGAACAATAATTCCAGGGCTTCTGTGAATGAGAGAGGGAGGGAAGGAGAGAAAGGGGGAGTGAGGGTAGGTAGTGAGAGAGAGAGAGAGAGAGAGAGAGAGAGAGAGAGAGAGAGAGAGAGAGAGAGAGAGAGAGAGAGAGAGAGAGAGGAGAGAGAGGAGAGAGAGAGAGGGGGGTGGACAGAAGAGAGAATAGAGAGAGGAGGGGAAGCGCTGAGAGCCGAGTGTTTTTCTGCTCAATTATCCTCATTAAGGTATTGATTAGAGGCGAGGAAAGAGACGCTGGTCGTGGGAGGAAGAAGTGACGCCGGATCAACACACCACCGCCACACACAGGCACTCCAGGTGTGGCCCAGAGGTGCATGTGGCCCCCTAGGTGACTCCAGGGGCCCACAGGTGTTCCCAGGTGTAAGGTGTGCGGGGTAGAGGGGAGAAGGGGTCCTATGTATTGTTTTTTTTGTTATGTGTAAAAGTGTTGGTGTTATGAGGTGTAAATTTTGTGCTACGTCCTGGTTTTTAATTCTGTGTAAAGTGTTGGAGTGTTGTAGGTTGTTGCAAAGACTACTGTTAATTCTTTTAGTTAACGCTAATTTATGTAGGGTTCTAATTCATTGATCAGAAAACGAAATATATCAATGGAAAGCTAATGAAAATCCGCTTCTATTGATATGTTTCATCTAAAATGTTTACTCGGAAAATATTTAATGGCGAAGAGTTTAAGTACATATTAAGTTCATGCCTATTTCTTCACTCTCTCATAATGTCATTTCTTTAGTGTTACAGTAAGTAGTCTTTGGGTGTTGATTGATATTTTAGGTTGTCTTGTAAATAATGTAGATTGAGTTTCATGAATACTTGAAGCTTTTATAAATGTGTGGTCTTTTTGGGGGTATTTATTGGGTCGTTCATGATTAGTTTTGAAGTTTCATATTTAGTTTAGGGTTGTGCAACGTGTTAATGATTTACACACACACACACACACACACACACACACACACACACAACACACACACACACACACACACCACACACACACACACACACACACCGCACAACACACACACACACACACACCACACACACACACACACACACACACACACACACACACACAACACACACCACACACACCACACACACACACACACACACACACACACACACACACACACACCACACACACACACACACACACACACACACACACACACACACACACACACACACACACACACACACACCTCCCCATTCACCTACGAAAAACACAAATTAAAATCATATGATGCAGAAAATACACCGGAAAGCCCCATACAACACGTCATTTCCGCTGCAAGGAGGAACAAAACTCGAGGAGGAGAAGAGAGAGAGAGGAGAGAGAGAGAGAGAGAGAGAGAGAGGAGAGAGAGAGAGAGACGAGAGAGAGAAGAGAGAGGAGGAGAGAGAGAGAGAGAGTTTCGTGGTATAAAGAGACAAAGCATAAAGTCGTTGTGTTTAGTCTGGTTCTCCCTTCAGCCGTTTGTGTATCTTTGGGCTTCCGTCGGAGCGGCTTTGGAGGGTCCTCTCGAGCTCTAATGGGGCGTGAGGGGCTCAATGCTCACGTGGGAACCAGGGAGGGAGGGAGGGAAAGAGGGGGGGGAGGGGGAGGGGGGGAGGGAAGGAGGGGGAAGAGTGTAAGGGGTTTGGTGCAAGTGACGGTGTTTTGTCTTTTTGGCATGATTGTTCTCTCTCTCTCTCTCTCTCTCTCTCTCTCTCTCTCTCTCTCTCTCTCTCTCTCTCTCTCTCTCTCTCTCTCTCTCTCTCTCTCTCTCTCTCTCTCTCTCTCCCTCTCTCTTCTTTCCCACGGCCTCTCAGTGCATTTTATATTTTTTTCTCATATACAAATAGAATTATAACAAAAAAGTTTTACATACAAACAATTTTTACATTGACTTTAATAAAAAAAAGGAAATTGTAGTGTTGTCTCGGACCTTGGCCTTGGAAATTGAGAAAAATACCAATACAAACAAAAAAATATTATTACCTTGGTATATTTATTTTTTCACTAAGAGTTATTTTCGTTTTTTTGTCTGTGTGTTGCATGTCCAGATCGATTATTCATTTATTTTGACATTAGTTTTTTCGTCCACACCTGGTTCAACGGCGACAAAGGTGTGTGTGTGTGTGTGTGTGTGTGTGTGTGTGTGTGTGTGTGTGTGTGTGTGTGTGTGTGTGTGTGTGTGTGTGTGTGTGTGTGTGTTGCAGGCACGCTAGGATGTTCAACATTTCACCATCCTTCCTTACCTAGAAGCAATTTCCTTACAGTTTATATATTTCTTTGTAAACTTGAAAATGACATAACATTTCGACACAATAGAATAACCCTGAACTTATATGTGTCGAGATCAAGGTCATTCCCCCCCCTTGTCTCCCACATTCCCCTACCTGGCAACATATAAACTTATATTCTTATTATTATTATATTATTATTATAAACGTATTACCGCGCACAGATGTTACGTGGGCGACCTGCGTAAAGGAATCAGAACAGGTATAAATTTTCTGTATAATATTCATATAAATTCTCTATATAATATCCATATAAATTCTCTATAATATCCATATAAATTCTCTATATAATATTCACCCATCAAGACAAAACCATCAAGACATCAGTCAAAATAGAAAATGAGAACTTTTGGAAATTATTGACCCACCAAGTTTTCTTCGAAATTTCGCCCTGATTCAAGACAAAGGTCAAAAGAGATAAGGTCAAGGACAAAGTGTGTTTATGAACAGTGTGATCGACCTTGTACTTGTAGCGCGTATCTTTATGGCTGTTAGTTTTTTATATTGTTTCAACCTTCTTAAGAATGCGTCAAGGTAGTTTGTGTTGTGTGTGTGTGTGTGTGTGTGTGTGTGTGTGTGTTGTGTGTGTGTGTGTGTGTGTGTGTGTGTGTATGTGTGTGTGTGACTGATGTACGTATTATAAAGTTCGTGAAAAGTGAGATTATAATTTTTATGCTGCGAATGTGAGTTGAGTTTTACAATGTTCTTTGATAAATTATATAAAGTTTTTTCCATACTCATAAATTCATATCTGGATTTCATTCTATTTATATCCAACAGTTTGAATACGATTTTCCAGGCTACTCATTTCCATTTGACATGTACTGAAAATATGAGACTTTTCTTTTATAGTTATTAACCTACTCTTCAATTTGCCTTCATATATCTAAAACAGTTCTTTGGATTTTTGTTTTATACATATAACTCTATTCTATACTACTTTTTACTTGTTTCTTTTATTGTTATTGACTTCTATTTTTTGTTTTATATATATAACCCTATTTTTTTTATATATAATTCACCTTTAACAAATCTCCACCAATCTCTCTGTTCAGACATAATCTTTCTCAGTCACGCGATTTTACTATTTGTTCCTCCCTCTCTGCCTTTCTCAGCGATTAATCACCTCCATAATTACTTACTTTCCACCTAACCAGCCTTTCTCTTCTACCTGTGTCCTGCCTCCCCACCTATCACTTACCTATTAATCAAAGTACTTACCTTACCATCTGTCCAACGGCTACTTGTGTCTGAATGTCTGGTCTACAAGCTCCTTCCTGGCCTACAAGCTCCTTTCTGGTCTACAAGCTTCTTTCTAGTCTACAAGCTCCTGGTCTACAAGCTCCTTTCTGGTCTACAAGCTCCTGGTCTACAAGCTCCTTTCTGGTCTACAAGCTCCTGTCTGGTCTACAAGCTCCTTTCTGGTCTACAAGCTTCTTTCTGGTCTACAAGCTTCTTTCTGGTCTACAAGCTCCTGGTCTACAAGCTCCTTTCTGGTCTACAAGCTCCTTTCTGGTCTACAAGCTCCTTTCTGGTCTACAAGCTCCTTTCTGGTCTACAAGCTCCTGGTCTACAAGCTCCTTTCTGGTCTACAAGCTCCTTTCTGGTCTACAAGCTTCTTTCTGGTCTACAAGCTCCTTTCTGGTCTACAAGCTCCTGGTCTACAAGCTCCTTTCTGGTCTACAAGCTCCTTTCTGGTCTACAAGCTTCTTTCTGGTCTACAAGCTCCTTTCTGGTCTACAAGCTTCTTTCTGGTCTACAAGCTCCTTTCTGGTCTACAAGCTCCTTTCTGGTCTACAAGCTCCTTTCTGGTCTACAAGCTCCTTACTGGTCTACAAGCTCCTTACTGGTCTACAAGCTCCTTTCTGGTCTACAAGCTCCTTTCTGGTTTACAAGCTCCTTCCTGGTCTACAAGCTTCTGCACCTTCCTCACCTGTACCCTTTGAACTTGTATCCTGTAGTCTCCTCCTTCTCCTCCTCCTCCTCCTCCTTCTCCTCCTCCTCATCCTCCTTCTCCTCCTCCTCCTCCTCCTCCTCCTCCTCCTCCTCCTCCTCCTCCTCCTCCTCCAGTCCGCATTACCTAGCTGCCAGTAAAAAGGCAAATATGATGTTGGGCTTTATTAAACGCAACTTTGAACATAAAACTCCGAAAGTAATGACACAATTATACACGTCCTTGGTTAGGCCGCACTTGGAATATGCCGTTCAATTCTGGTCGCCCTGTTTCGTAAAAGATCAAGCCAAATTGGAATCAGTGCAAAGAAGAGCAACCAAACAAATTCCATCTCTGCGAAATTCATCTTATGAAGAGAGACTGCGGAAACTTAATATGTTTTCCTTAAAGGATCGAAGAATCCGTGGGGACTTGATAGAAACCTTTAAGATCCTAAAAGGATTTGATGTCATTAATCAAGAGAACCTATTCGAGCTTTCAACTCAAGTGACAACAAGAAATAATGGTTTAAAACTAAACGGTCAACGTTGCATCACCGATCTCCGTAAAAATTATTTCAATGTTAGAGTCGTTGATCGATGGAACAAGTTACCAGCAAATGTTGTCGAAGCCAGCACAATAACTACATTTAAAAACAGGCTTGACGCGCACTGTAAAGTAAATGGGTATTGATAGTGCCCTGCGAATTCATATTTAGTCCCCCGGATTGAGTAGTTGTAGTGGTAGTGGTAGTTGTAGTTAGTATATTTCATACCCTATCTTTCTGCACTACGAAACTTCCATGTTCCTAACTTTTAGGGACATGGTATCATTTTCCAACTGTTTTCTTACATGTAGTTGATAGTTAGTAGTATGTAGTTTCAGCAGATACCTTCGTCATGGACCAATAGTCTCCTGGTGTCTGTTATTCCTATGTAATCCTATGTAATCCTCCTCCTCCTCCTCAACCTCTTCCCCTCTTTTATTTCTTCTTTACCTGCTAGCCATCCAACCCCCAATTCCTTCTCAGTTCCATCTTTAAATTCCTCTTACAATTATTTTCTTATCCACGTCTCCCACTTTATCTTCTTCCACATTTTTCATCTCCACCTTCTTCTCCAATTTCTCCTCTTTCTTCATCTTCTCCTCAAATTCCTCCCTCTTCTCCATTTTCTCCTTCTACAACTCCTCCTTCATCTCCTTCAATTTCTCCTCCTTCTTCATCTTCTCCAATTCCTCCTCCTACTCCCTATCATCTTCGCCAAGTCTCTTCTTCCACTCCTAGCTCCCTCACCCCTTCGGTCTTTCATCCCGCCACTTCGTTAACAAGAATCAGAGTAGGGTCATCAGTCTCTATTAATTGTGGTCATCAGCTCGTCTCACCTTAATTAGCCAGGTGAGGAGGACGCAGGACGCCTCTCGAATTGGCCAATAAAGTAGCGGTGATGGAATGATCAGAGGAAGACAAGTTTGACCCAGCAGCGAGGTCAGGCCAGGGAATTACTGTCATTACCTGCATGATATTTATATTTACTTTGTACTACGTCTTAGCTCGTCTCTTCCTGTATTATCTTTAAAGTTTGCTAGTCTTTTTGTCTCTAAGAATGCTCTGTAGTTACTTTACCAGTTTCTTATATCTAGGTTTCTGAAAGTGGTTTTTATTAGTTGTGATGTAATATATATTTTATTCTTAGGATGTGAAGTCTTAGGATGTCTATGTGAAGAAAAACATTTTGGGTGGTTTTTTTAAAGTTTTTTTTCGAGGTGGTGATGTTATTTTTTACGTTTTTTCGGCGTGGGGATGTTATTTTTGTACGTTTTTTCGGCGTGGGGATGTTATTTTTGTACGTTTTTTCGGC
This sequence comes from Chionoecetes opilio, assembly GCA_016584305.1. Lineage (NCBI taxonomy): Eukaryota > Metazoa > Arthropoda > Malacostraca > Decapoda > Majidae > Chionoecetes > Chionoecetes opilio. The sequence goes on from JACEEZ010019416.1 coordinate 108,750, forward strand.
GTGGGGATGTGATTTTTGTACGTTTTTTCGGCGTGGGGATGTGATTTTTGTACGTTTTTTCGGCGTGGGGATGTGATTTTTTTACGTTTTTTCGGCGTGGGGATGTGATTTTTGTACGTTTTTTCGGCGTGGGGATGTTATTTTTTTACGTTTTTCGGCGTGGGGATGTGTTTTTGTACGTTTTTCGCGTGGGATGTGATTTTTGTACGTTTTTCGGCGTGGGGATGTGATTTGTAAGTTTTTCGCGTGGGATGTTTTTTTTACGTTTTTTCGGGTGGGGATGTTATTTTTTACGTGTTTTCGGCGTGGGGATGTTATTTTTTACGTGTTTTCGGCGTGGTGATGTATTTTTTACGTTTTTTCGGCGTGGGTGTTATTTTACGTTTTCGGTGTGAGTTATTATTTACGTTTTTTCGGCGTGGGGATGTTATTTTTTTACGTGTTTTCGGCGTGGTGATGTTATTTTTGTACGTTTTTCCGGCGTGGTGATGTTATTTTTTTACGTTTTTTCGGCGTGGGGATGTGATTTTTTTTACGTTTTTTCGGCGTGGGGATGTTATTTCTTTACGTTTTTTCGGCGTGGGGATGTGATTTTTTTAACGTTTTTTCGGCGTGGGGATGTTATTTTTTTAACGTTTTTTCGGCGTGGTGATGTTATTTTTTTACGTTTTTTCGGCGTGGTGATGTTATTTTTTTACGTTTTTTCGGCGTGGGGATGTGATTTTTTTACGTTTTTTCGGCGTGGAGATGTTATTTTTTTAACGTTTTTTCGGCGTGGGGATGTGATTTTTTTAACGTTTTTTCGGCGTGGGGGAAGTTGAATTTTCTTTGTCTTTATCTGTACTTGCCTACGTGTTGTTTTTGACTCTACGTGTCTGTTACAGGGCTTGGACAGCGTCGTGGTGATGGCGGAGGGTGAGTACTGATACATCATTACCTGTTCATTGTACCTGTGTCACTGTAATAACTCATACATGCTTGCTGGTATGCATAGTCCCGTTTTCTGGAAGAGTATGTGGCGTTTACTCTTGAACACGTCAGGTTAGGCTGCGTTAGGTTACGGTCAGGGTTGAATTGGTTCTCATGGCAACTTTGAGTGGGAATCACAATGAGGGTATTTTCGAGAAGTTCCTATGGTTAGTTTCAGAGCTACAGCCAAGCGTCTTCACTTGGAAACCACATACTCGCATAGAGAACGGGAATATGCTACCGGTATAGGTGACTGCTCTTCCAATCACCTGTGTCCGGGTT
>JACEEZ010019416.1:112500-120000 GCA_016584305.1 Chionoecetes opilio
GTTTAAATTTTTGAATTTTTATATCAATGAGTTGTATTATTCCTATTATTTTTTGGGTCATTGTTTCTGGAGTATTAGGCCTACCTAAGATAATACATGAATTCTTATATATCTTTATTTATCGATTATTTCTTTGAAGTAATATATTTTTTACCATTTTTGTTTCATTTCTTAAGTATTTTCTTACCCTGAGTAGCATTGTATCTTTTTTCATTTTTTTTTATTGTAAGAACATAAGAATACACATAAGAACATAAGAAGAACATAAGAAAATAAGGAAGCTACAAGAGGCCGTGAGAGCTACACTTGGTAGTTCCTGTTACTTAATTCTTAATGCTACCTACATTGAGGCCTTCGGATAAAAACTGACATTAAATCTAAGACATACCTAGAGACACTTGCCATAATTATGAAAAAAGAAAAAAGGCAAATGAGACAAAGCACTGCCGAAGGATATCAATAAAAACAAAGGAACCTTAGTCTTACGAAATTTGTTCTATTTGTTCTAAAATTGTATCTATATTTCTCATGTTTTCCAATGGCAGTGTTATTCTAGGATTGGTTTGGAGGCTCGTAGCGGCGGGGGAGCTCCGTGGCGTAACATTGTATCTGTTTTCATTGTATTTTGATGGAGGGTTTGCGTTCGTGGCCGAGGGATCGCGAGGGAAAAGTATATAAGCTTGAAAAGTCTTTTGATTTATTCCCTATCGTGTTTATTTTAGTTTTTTTAGTTTTATTCCTTGTCCTTTGTGATGATGTTAACCCCTTCACGCCCAGATCTTTCCTTTGTGATGATGTTAACCCCTTCACGCCCAGATCTTTCCTTTGTGATGATGTTAACCCCTTCACGCCCAGATCTTTTCCTTTGTGATGATGTTAACCCCTTCACGCCCAGATCTTTTCTTTGTGATGATGTTAACCCCTTCACGCCCAGATCTTTTCTTTGTGATGATGTTAACCCCTTCACGCCCAGATCTTTCCTTTGTGATGATGTTAACCCCTTCACGCCCAGATCTTTCTTTGTGATGATGTTAACCCCTTCACGCCCAGATCTTTCCTTTGTGATGATGTTAACCCCTTCACGCCCAGATCTTTCCTTTGTGATGATGTTAACCCCTTCACGCCCAGATCTTTCCTTTGTGATGATGTTAACCCCTTCACGCCCAGATCTTTTCTTTGTGATGATGTTAACCCCTTCACGCCCAGATCTTTTTTTTGTGATGATGTTAACCCCTTCACGCCCAGATCTTTTCTTTGTGATGATGTTAACCCCTTCACGCCCAGATCTTTTCTTTGTGATGATGTTAACCCCTTCACGCCCAGAACTTTCCTTGGCTATAAAAAAAGTCTGTTGTTGAGCCATAAAATTACGAAAAGTAACTAAATATACCAAATTAGTTAGTGAACAAGGATACTAAACAGGTCATAGCTATAAAACATTGCTTATAGTCACTAAAAATCGTCTAATGGTACCCAAATTACAATGGAAAATATGTTCTGGGCCTCAAGGGGTTAATATTTCATCTATTTTCCTGTACGTTTCTATATCACATCTAGATAAAGAACTTCTGACATATCATAAGTTCTTGTATGTAACCAGTAACCACCATTTGATTTATTAATTTGCTAAGTATTTTATTTTCGTAATCTTCTATGTTGATTGTCCTCTTGTATTTTCTCTTATTCTTTATTTATTTTTTATTCCCTTATTCGTGAGTCTTCTCAGATTTTTATTAGTTTTGTATAGTTTCATTTATATATTTTCGAATTCTTTTTTTATTTTCGTTCGCCGTCATTCATTTTTATTTCTTCACATTTACTTTTTCTCTCCTTGATTCAATTTGCTACTCACCCCTAAGGTATTTCTTTTATATATATATTTCATCGTGTCTGTTATTCATAGTTTCTCTTTTGTATTTAATCTTTTATTCCTTTCAAATTAATTCCCTGACTGGCTTTATTTATTTTTTGACTCCATCTCACTTTCTTCACTCACTACTACTCTATATCATTCTTAAATTTTCCTTATCATTCTTAAATCATTCCAAATCTTCTCTCGCATTCCTTTTATTCCTGTTACTATTTTTTACCAGCCTCGAAACGTCCTTTTTTTTTGTTTTTACTTTTGCTATGTCTATCCTGTCACTCCCTTTAAGTCCCTTGTTTCACTATCCAAATCTTTATTATCCCTTTATCCCTCTGTTACTTATTTTTTTTACCATCTTCTAGTCGTCGTTTTGCTCTATTTCAAGCCTCTCAAGTTCGCCTGTTACTATATTCCTTCGAAGTCTTTATTTCACACCCTTTATCCCTTTATGTGTTACTTCTCTTATCCTCTCTTACTCCTTATTTATCCTATCTAGTCCCTATTACTATCCTCATCACTCCTTTTCATTTCTTTCACTGCCTTTATCATCTATCTTAACCTCTGTTACTCCCTCTTTACACACTCCATCTGCTCCTTCGTGTCATCCAGTTACTTCTTTTTCAGTCTTCTTCTTCTACCTATCTTCTTCTACTTCTTCGTGTCTTCCAGTTACTCCTTTTCAGTTTTCTTCTTCTACTTCTTCGTGTCTTCCAGTGACTTCTTTGTTACCTCCAGCACGCCCTTCTGCTTCCCTTCACGTCCCTTCGTTACCTCCAGCACGCCCTTCTGCTTCCCTTCGCGTCCCTTCGTTACCTCCAGCACGCCCTTCTGCTTCCCTTCGCGTCCCTTCGTTACCTTCTGTCACCCCTTCTGCTTCCCTTCGCGTCCCTTCGTTACCTCCAGCACGCCCTTCTGCTTCCCTTCGCGTCCCTTCGTTACCTCCAGCACGCCCTTCTGCTTCCCTTCGCGTCCCTTCGTTACCTCCAGCACGCCCTTCTGCTTCCCTTCGCGTCCCTTCATTACCTCCAGCACGCCCTTCTGCTTCCCTTCGCGTCCCTTCGTTACCTCCAGCACGCCCTTCTGCTTCCCTTCGCGTCCCTTCGTTACCTCCAGCACGCCCTTCTGCTTCCCTTCGCGTCCCTTCGTTACCTCCAGCACGCCCTTCTGCTTCCCTTCGCGTCCCTTTGTTACCTCCAGCACGCCCTTCTGCTTCCCTTCGCGTCCCTTCGTTACCTTCTGTCACCCCTTCTGCCTCGACCTCCCCCCTGAGTCCCTGTGTTAGTGGCAGGAGACGCCGCCGACGAAATGCCTCGCCACCTTTTAAGATGAAACCCATTAGCGTGGAGCCCAAAACAGCCCCGACCCATTTATCTCCCCGGCCATTAGGTTGCTGGAGCCCTCGCGTCACCTGTACTTCTAATAGTTATTGATCACCTGAGCCTCCTAGTACATGGGGAGCAGGTGCCTGGCAGTCGAATAAGCTAAGTGAATAAGGTTAGTTAGGAGATGAAGGTAAATAAATGGGGGTTGATGATTAGATGAGTGTTAGTCAGGGTTAGAAGGTAAATAAATGGATGTAGATGAGTGTTAGACTGTTAGGGTTAGAAGGTAAATAAATGGATTTGTTTAGATGAGGTTTAGTTAGGGTTAGAAGGTTAATAAATGGATGTTGATGAGTAGATGAGTGTTAGTTAGGGTTAGAAGGTTAATAAATGGATGTTGATGAGTAGATGAGTGTTAGTTAGGGTTAGAAGGTTAATAAATGGATGTTGATGAGTAGATGAGTGTTAGTTAGGGTTAGAAGGTAAATAAATGGATTTGTTTAGATGAGGTTTAGTTAGGGTTAGAAGGTTAATAAATGGATGTTGATGAGTAGATGAGTGTTAGTCAGGGTTAGAAGGTTAATAAATGGATGTAGATGATTAGATGAGTGTTAGTTAGGGTTAGAAGGTTAATAAATGGATGTTAGTGATTAGATGAGGTTTAGTTAGGGTTAGAAGGTTAATAAATGGAGGTAGATTGTTAGCATTGTAGGTTAGTTAGGATCTCTATGTTTATTTTATGCATGTATCTTTTTGTACCAACATCTCCTTATCAATGATGAATATATTTAATAAGATAGATGATTCCTGACTGCCTTGTAAGATGATGTTGATGAGTGTTCAGTGAAGGCCTGGTGGTTCTTCCTTCAGTAGATGGGAGGTTATTGTAGGCTGGGTTTATTTGTTATTGCTGAAGTGGTATAATAACACGAGTATTTGTTGTAGTGTTAAATTAACGTCATTTGTGTATCCACTTCTAAGCTTAATATTAATCATTCACGAAGTAATCCAAATCTTTATCATTCGGTCCTCTTCCTCCTACCAAAATTACCCTCAATATTGTGTTTTTCTCGCTTAAACGGTATCACAACAGTGTATATATAACAGTATTAAGAAAATGTAATCTTTTTTTAATTGCAATGTTAAGATTTCATTCACAAAGTAATCTAGACATCAATAACATCATTCCCTTTTTCTAACTCAACTTCTTTTAAGCTATCAATCTATCAATCTTTAATCAATCTATCTATCTATCGTCAGTCACAAAATCGTGTTCCCAAGTGACATTAGTAAATCTCAAGGTCACTAGTGGGACTCAAGAGGCAGTCAGGTAAGGACAGATCCATGTAGGCAGGTGTTAGGAATGGTGTAGGGGGGGAGGAGGTAGAAGTGTTAGGAATGGTGTAGAGATGGGGGGAGGTGGTAGAAGTGTTAGGAATGTTGTTAGGGGATGTGGAGGTGGTAGAAGTGTTAGGAATGGTGTTGGGGGATGAGGAGGTGGTAGAAGTGTTAGGAATGTTGTTAGGGGATGTGGAGGTGGTAGAAGTGTTAGGAATGGTGTAGAGATGGGGGAGGTGGTAGAAGTGTTAGGAATGTTGTAGGAGATGGGGGGAGGTGGTAGAAGTGTTAGGAATGTTGTTGGGGGATGGGGGGAGGAAGGGCGGCAGTGAAAAATGGGTATGTCAAGTGTCTTCGAGTTCGGAATTCATTCGTTTGAAAATCCACCGTGAAACTTGTGGCTCCTTCACCTGGCGGGCTGAGTACTTGTAGGAGCTCAGGTGAGAGTGGAAGAAGGTCTATCTTTACGGGACACGAAGGGAAACAGAAGGGCGTGCTGGAGGTAACAAAGAAGTCACTGAAAGACACGAAGGAATAGATGAAGTGTGATTAATAGAGGATACAGAAGAAGGTTTAGGTCATTAGTCATACGTTGATAAGAGGCTGCTCTGTTACACCTGGGATTGATGGAGTTAGTGGTGAGTTAGTGGTGGTTAGGTGGTTAGTAAGTTAGTGGTGGTTGATGGAGTTAGTGGTGAGTTAGTGGTGGTTAGGTGGTTAGTAAGTTAGTGGTGGTTAGGTGGTTAGTAAGTTAGTGGTGGTTAGTGGTGGTTGATGGAGTTAGTGGTGAGTTAGTGGTGGTTAGGTGGTTAGTGGTGGTTAGTGGTGGTTGATGGAGTTAGTGTGGTGCTGAAAGACAAGCTAAGTCACGCCACACTTACGGATGTTTTATGATTATATATACAGAAAACCTATAGTGTATTTTCTGTTCTATTCATAAAGTTAATTTTGTTCGTTATTACATCCTTATCTATGATGTTTTCCCTTTAGATGTGTCTTTATTTTTCCTCGCATCTTATTTGTTGTACTTTTCATCCTTGAGAAGAACTGTAAATATGACCTGTGATCTCATCTACGAAATATTTTTTTTGCGTTTTTTTTATAGATCTAAACCAAACATTCCACTTTTTTTACATTTGTTTTTTCCTTCTATACAAATTTTTTCTCATGTTTCTTTTTTTTTGGCCTCAGATAAATGTTTCTTTCTACCGCACCTAACCCTCCTATCATCTCGTTTGTCCGGTGCAAATGCTTTCTTCCTCGCAACCCTTTTTTTGGGACGATAATTACCTAGCTAGTTATCAGGACGAACCGTGAAAATGTGCGTGCAATGCATCTAATGACGGGGAGGAAAGGTGTTTGATCCCACAACAAAGGAGTCGAGTTCTACCCTAGTGTCGTCTGCAAGGTCTGGGAGCCTCTAAGTGCCGGTGGGACGCCAGGCATTTATTATAATCCCAGTAATTGTTGGTTGTGGGGGTTTTCTTCCTCTTAGGGATCTCCATCTTCCTTCTTTACCCTATAGTCTGGTCTGTCCGTCTTTAGTACTCTGTGGTTCACTTACAAGGTGGGCGTGTGTACGTGGGCGGTTTTGGGCGTTAGGTTGGTGATGTTTGGGCGGTTTTGGGCGTTAGGTGGGTGATGTTTGGGCGGTTTTAGGCGTTAGGTTGGTGATGTTTGGGCGGTTTTGGGCGTTAGGTGGGTTATGTGGGCGTGATGTTTGGGCATTAGGTTGGTTATGTGGGCGTGATGTTTGGGCGTTAGGTTGGTTATGTGGGCGTGATGTTTGGATGGTTTTGGGTGTTAGGTTGGTTATGTGGGCGTGATGTTTGGGCGGCAGGCGTGGTAAGGCGTGCAGAAAATGTGGTGTGACGCTAGGAACGAGAATTATCTTACAGTGTGTGTGTGTGTATGTGTGTGTGTGTATGTGTGTGTGTGTGTGTGTGTGTGTGTGTGTGTGTGTGTGTGTGTGTGTGTGTGTGTGTGTGTGTGTGTGTGTGTGTGAGCTCCTCCAGGGGTTAATTGCAGGCATTGTGTTCGAGCCAAGGAGATGCAGACGAGGTAATTAGGTGCATTAAGACCCCCCTCCTCCCCCTTACCTGTCTCTTTGTCACCTGTCCTCCATCCAACCCTACCATAGCCAAATTAGTGTCAAGATTATTTATTTATACACGTATGGCTTGTAATTTTCCTCAATTTTCCCTTATTTTCTTTATTTTTGTATCTATATCCCTTTTGTAACCTCCTATTTCATTTTCTTTTATTTATTTATACATACATGCTAAGTAATTTTGCTCGCTTTTTCCTTTATTTTCTTTATTTCTGTATCTTTATCCCTTCTGTAACCTCCTATTTCTTTTTCTTTTATTTATTTATACATACATGCTAAGTTATTTTCCTCAATTTTCCTTTATTTTCTTTATTATTTGTATCTTTATCCCTTCTGTAACCTCCTATTTATTTTTCTTTTAGTTATTTATACATACATGCTAAGTTATTTATACACGTATGCTTTGTTATTTTGCTCCCTTTTCTCTTTATTCTTGTATCTATATCCCTTCTGTAACCTCCTATTTCTTTTTCTTTTAGTTATTTATACATGCATGCTAAGTTATTTTCCTCAATTTTCCTTTATTTTCTTTATAATTGTATCTTTATCCCTTCTGTAACCTCCTATTTCTTTTACTTTTATTTATTTATACATACATGCCTAGTTATATTCTCCATTTTTCCCTTGTTTTATTTATAATTGTATGTTCAGTTCCTTCTCTCTTCTGTATAATCGCCCATTCCTTTTTCTTTTCTTTTTCTTTATCTCTGTAGCTTCATTTCTTTATCCCTTCTATTGTAAGCTCCTTTTCCTTTTTCCTTTCTATATTATCTTAATTTTCCTTTTCCTCTCTTTAGTAAGCTCATTTTCCTCTCTTTTGTAAGCTCCTTTTCCTTTCTTTTGTAAGCTCCTTTTCCTCTCTT
>JACEEZ010019416.1:125000-130000 GCA_016584305.1 Chionoecetes opilio
CGTTTTCTAGTTACTCCTGTCCCGTTTTTTGGTTCTGTTTCCCGTTTTCTAGTTACTCCTGTCCCGTTTTTTGGTTCTGTTTCCCGTTTTCTAGTTACTCCTGTCCCGTTTTTTGGTTCTGTTTCCCGTTTTCTAGTTAATCCTGTCCCGTTTTTTTGGTTCTGTTTCCCGTTTTCTAGTTACTCCTGTCCCGTTTTTTGGTTTTGTTTCCCGTTTTCTAGTTCCTCCTTTTTTGCCTTACCCATATCCGTTTATCTTTCCTTCCTCCTCCTCCTCCTCCTCCTCCTCCTCCTCTTCGTCTCCTATGTTACTTCTTTGTTATCTCAATTTGCATTCCCCGCTTTTCCAGCAATATAATAGTAATAATAATAATAATAATAATGATAATGACAATAATGATAACAAAAATATAATCCCTCAGGCGATACAGGTTTTCATGTAAAGGACAAAATTCTTACCAATTACGCCTCATAAAACTCACCAAAAGATAACTTTCAATATCACCTTGACTCTCCCCAAGAAAATTGACAGAAATAAAGGAACACCATTCTCGCCCTTGTCAGATAAAATACAGCAAAATATAAAACAACACGTAAAAACGAAGTGAATCCATCCAGTGTTATATTGAAGGCAAGGCAGAAAATGGGTTTGTGTTCAAGGTAAGTCAGGTGTTGTATAAACTTTTAGCACCTTGAGCCACGTGTGCACAATAGCCAGGTGTAATTACAGTGGGTGGAGGGAGGTACAGGTCCTCTTCCCCTCCCCTCCCCCCCCCCCTCCCTTCCCCTCCCCTCCCCTCCCCTCCCCTTCCTTCTCTCTTCTCTTCCCCTCTCCACTTATTCCACTTTCATACCTCTTTACATTTCTTCTATTCCTTTTCTCCACTTTCCTTCTCATGCATCACTTCCTTCTCCTTTGTACCCTTTACCTCCACTCTGTCTCTTCTTCTCTTTCTCTTCTTCTCTCCCTATCCCTATCCCTATCCCTTCTCTTTCTCTTCTTCTCTCCCTATCCCTGTCTCTTCTCTTTCTCTTCTTCTCTCCCTATCCCTATCCCTCGCCTCTTCTCTTCTCTTCTCTCCAAATCCCTATCCCTGCCTCTTCTCTTTCTCTTCTTCTCTCCATATCCCTATCCCTGTCTCTTCTCTTTCTCTTCTTCTCTCCCTATCCCTATCCCTGCCTCTTCTCTTTCTCTTCTTCTCTCCCTATCCCTATCCCTGCCTCTTCTCTTTCTCTTCTTCTCTCCCTATCCCTATCCCTGCTCTTCTCTTTCTCTCTTCTCTCCTATCCCTATCCCTGCCTCTCTCTCTCTTCTCATTCCCTATCCCTGCCCTTCTCTTCTACTCTCCCATCCCTATCCCTCCTCTCTTTCCTTCTTCTCTCCTATCCCTCCCTATCCTTCTCTTTACTCTGCTACGCATGCCCTGCATTCCCAGATCCCTAGCCTGCTCTTTCCTTTTCTCCCTATCCGTCTCTTCCTTTCTTTTCTCTCCTATCCTATCTGCCTTTCTCTTCTCTTGTCTCCAAACCTATGTCCCTGCCTTCTCTTTCTTTCTTCCCATCCTATCCCTGTCATATTCTCTTTCTTTTACTCTCCCTAATCATCTGCTCTTCTTTCTTTTGCTCCTTACGTAATGCTCCCTGAATTCAGTCTACGGCGGAGAATGACGTCTCTTCCCGTTTCTAATTTACTTTTACGGCTAACGCCTAATGACATCCATGCAAGATGAGAACAGACAAAGTACGTGTATAAACGGTTGCGTGTTATGAAGTAAATCTTATAATAAGGACGTTCTTGCGTCGTAACGTGACATTATGGAAAAGTTGCTGTAGAAAGGATTGACTGCAAGAGTTTTTTTAATTGGAAGACGTATTTCTTTGCCCTTGTAATGTATGAGAGGTTGCGTTAGGGGAGAAAATATATACAAGTTTTAAGTAACGTTAGTACGCTCTATACTGAATCCAGCATTAAAAGAAAGTATTATGAGGCTCCTAAAATCATTAATAATATGAAGCACGAGGAAAAATCTGGCAGACTGAAGTTTTAAAATGCATTTATGAAAGAAAACGAGGCGTATTTTTTACCTTTCTGTTATAGCAATACGTAGGCTTACAGACGCTACATAGCCACATCACAGCGACACCAGGACTCTCAGGGATGCATGTAGACATAGGAAAGACAAGGAAAGGGAAGATATAAGCAATTTATAGCTAAAAAGGTAAAAGCTAGATAGTAACAACGACAAATACATGAAAACCGAAACTACAAGCCTAAAACAAATAGTCTCAGGAATTAGTACGTAAGGTAACGAACATAAAAATAAACTGAACTTTCAATACTAGGGCTGAGAACTAGAAGGGCCAATGTCTAAAAATGGCTAATTTTAGATAAGTCCACCACCGAACTGGAAATGTATGTATGTATCATTGCAAGAAATGATAGGTTATAATCTAAGTAATTACTGAAAAAAAAATCTTTCATCTGCTGTTATTACCTGATGCAATGATGAAGGATGCAATATTTCAAACGCATTTTTCTCAAAGCATAGATTTGTGACATAGGCCTTTCTTGTTCTCAGCCCTAGAATGATACTTAAACATTTTCAACAGCTACTTAATATAGTCAACCCTATTACCTGTTCACTACACTCTCAGAAATAAGGGGTATATTAAGGGTAGAATTGTTACATCGCACCATCACTACCCTTTTTATACCCTATGTCCAGGCTGTAGGGTAGATGCTGCCGATTATACCCTTCATCTACCCTTTATCTACCCTTTTTAGACGAGAGGGATGAGAAAAGGTATATTTGGGGTTGGAAAAGGGTATATTTAGGGTTGCAAAAGGGTATATTTGTAAAAGTAGAAAAAGGGTAGCAGTATTTCATCACTACAAACACCCTTTTTCTACCCTTTTCCTACCCTTCTTTTCTAAGAGTGTAGGAAATATACAATACAGGTCATTATTTCATTGTACACCTATTGTATTATTATTGTATTACTGATGTGTTGTTTTTTCGACCTCCTCCTTCATTTCCTCACGCCTCCCAACACCTCATCCCTGCCTCTCTCCCCTATTTATATAATTGTACACCTATTGTAATCATTGTATCACTGAACTATTGTTTTTTCGACCACCTTCTACACGCCCTACAACACCTCATCCCTGCCCCCCCCCCCCCCGCTACAGGTAAATACAGGTAACTTCCTTTATACACCTCGCCTCCCCCCGTCTTACAGGTACAGGTAACTTCCTCTATGCACCTCGCCTCCCCCCCCTCCCCGCTACAGGTAAATACAGGTAACTTCCTCTATACACCTCGCCTCCCCCCCGCCTCCCCGCTACAGGTAAATACAGGTAACTTCCTCTATACACCTCGCCTTCCCCCCGCCTCCCCGCTACAGGTAAAATACAGGTAACTTCCTCTATACACCTCGCTTCCCCCCGCCTCCCCGCTACAGGTAAATACAGGTAACTTCCTCTATACACCTCGCCTCCCCCCCGCCTCCCCGCTACAGGTAAATACAGGTAACTTCCTCTATACACCTCGCCTCCCCCGCCTCCCCGCTACAGGTAAATACAGGTAACTTCCTCTATACCCCCTCGCCTCCCCCCCTCCTACAGGTAAATACAAGTAACTTCCTCTATACACCTCGACTTCCCCCCTCCCCGCTACAGGTAAATACAGGTAACTTCCTCTATACACCTCGCCTCCCCCCTCCTACAGGTAATTACAGGTAACTTCCTCTATACACCGCCGTCCTACAGTGTCCGTCGCAGCACCTCTCGTCATTACGATTCCAAGGCCGCGCCCGACACATCCCTTGTATCGAGTTAACATATTTCAATATTTATCATTTCCACTACACCTCACGAGACGCAGCCGTGCCCTCAGGAGCCCAATTTTGTGGGTTTGTCGAGGGAACGATGCCTCTCTTTCTCCTCTCCCTTGCTCTCCCTCTCCTCTCCCTTCTCCCTTCCTCTCTCTCCTGTTCCTCTACCCTCTCCCTTCCTCTCCCTCCTCTCCCTCCCTTCTCCCTCTCCCTCCCTCCCTCTCTCCCTCTTCCTCTCCCTCCTCTCCCTCCCTCCTGTTCCTCCCTTCTCTCCTCTCCCTCCTCCTCTCCCTCCCTCCTGTTCCTCCTTCTCCCTCCCTCCTCTCCCTCTCCTCTCCTTCTCTCCTGTGCCTCTACCCTCTCCCTTCTCTCCCTCATCTTCTCCCTTCTCTCCCTCATCCTCTCCCTCTCCCTTCTCCCTTCCCGTCCCCCCGGAATCCCATTAGGGTCCCCACTGCGGTTCGCCCTGTCGCCGCGTGGTTAGGGAGCACACCGTCGCCTACACAATACACAGACGCGAGGGGGATGCTAACTGGGGTCGCGGCGGTGTAACCCAACCACAAGTAAGGATGGGTCTTCCTTCCTGCTGGGTTCTGGGTTTTTTCTCTTTATTAGGGTAATGTATCGTATTTTTATCGTCTTTTTACCGTCTTTTCTACTGTTTTCTGGGAAGTTTTCTTTATTAGGTATATGTATCGTATTTTTATCGTTTTTTTACCGCTTTTTCTGCTGTTATCTGTTTGTTCTTTTCTTTATTAGGTATATGTATCGTATTTTTTTCGTTTTTTTACCGCGTTTTCTGCTGTTTTCTGTTTTTTTCTCTTTATTAGGTAAATGTATCGTATTTTTATCGTTTTTTTACCGCTTTTTCTGCTGTTTTCTGTTTGTTCTTTTCTTTATTAGGTAAATGTATCGTATTTTTATCGTTTTTTTACCGCTTTTTCTGCTGTTTTCTGTTTGTTCTTTTCTTTATTAGGTAAATGTATCGTATTTTTATCGTATTTTTACCGCTTTTTCTGCTGTTTTCTGTTTGTTCTTTTCTTTATTAGGTAAATGTATCGTATTTTTATCGTATTTTTACCGCTTTTTCTGCTGTTTTCTGTTTGTTCTTTTCTTTATTAGGTAAATATATCGTATTTTTATCGTATTTTTACCGCTTTTTCTGCT
>JACEEZ010019416.1:135000-142500 GCA_016584305.1 Chionoecetes opilio
AATCGTCAAGTAGTCAGTCAGTCAGTCAGTTCATCACTTATTAAACCCAGTCAGTCACCTATCACCACCTATATCGACCAGTCAGTCAGTCAATTCGCTACTGAATCATCAAGTAGTCAGTCAGTCAGTTCATCACTTATTAAATCCAGTCAGTCACCTGTCACCACCTATATCGACCAGTCAGGCAGTCAATTCGCTACTGAATCATCAATAAGTCAGTCAGTCATTCAGTCCATCACTTAGTAAACCCAGTCAGTCACCTATCACCACCTATATCGACCAGTCAGTCAGTCAATTCGCTACTGAATCATCAAGTCAGTCAATTAGTCAGTAAGTCAGTCAAGTCAGTCGCCATAACAACTTAATATAACAATGATCAAATCAGTGAAATTACCCACCCAGTTAGTGTATCAATCAGATCACCAGTCAGTCTATCAGTCAGTTATCTCAGTCTGTCGCCAGCGGTCATCACTGAAAAAAGATTAATTACTAACTCCCAACCCTCCTCCTCCTCCTCCTCCTCCTCCTCCTCCTCCTCCTCCTCCTCCTCCTCCTCCTCCTCCTCCTCCTCCTCCCCCTCCTCCTCCTCTCTCCTCCTCCTCCTCCTCCCTGCTGCTGGCTATTGAAGATTAATTGACAAGGCAATATTCCTGTCAGACCCAATGGAATAAACGCATATTATCATTGTGTTCTCACCAAGATAACATTGTTGAGGTAAGAGATATGCCATAACCCTGTCACAGTAACCCAGGAATAGAGATACAAGATAAAGAATAAAGAATGATACACAAGTTACTTATATCTATTTATTGTGGGATTAGCAAACTTTACATACCTCGCTTTCGGGTTACGTGATGATAAGACACAAGATGAACACACACACACACACACACACACACACACACACACACACACACACACACACACACACACACACACACACACACACACACACTTCGCCCAGCATAACAGTAATATGTACAACAATAAATCGTTAATATTGTAGTAATCATATAAATCACCTATCATTGAATTTGATGATAAATATAATGAGGAAAAAGAGCAATCATATTACTATTAGCATCTAAAATAATACATCAAAATGTTATAGTTGTACCCTCATTATGACACGTATCATCAATATAAATCATCACTAGCTGTCATAAACATATCAAGCAACATCATTATCATCATAGTCATAGTAGTAATCATCATCATAATAACCCTAGCAATATTTTTCATCATACATCAAAATATCAACATTTTCATATTCACAGTAGTCAAAACAATGCTAAGAATCGAAAGGTTATAGCATCATAATATAGTCATAAATAGAATAGATAGATAAATAGATAGGTATAAATAGAACCAATAGATAGATATAGATGAAAAGATAGATAGAATAGTCATCACATCAGTTCAATTTTCTTCATCGCACAAGTCATACCAGGAATAACAGTCATGTATTAACGTTATAACTATTACGTTTAACCCATCACAAGGACATTAAGAGTAACACGAGTAAAGGTATGATAGTAACGGCTGTGGTGCATCATAACTCCCAACACTTCACCAACAGCAGGGTGGACGGCAGCTCTTATCACTAATATAAGTAACTAGTATAAGTCACTAAGTCATAAGTTTAGCAATAGACACATAAATCAATGAACTTATGGGGAAACATGTAAGTCACTTGTCTAATAAGTCACTAAGGTAAGTCACTAAGTCATAAGTCAGGCAATAGACACATAGATCAATGAAGTTATGGGGAAACATGTAAGTCACTTGTCTAATAAGTAACTAAGGTAAGTCACTAAGTCATAAGTCAGGCAATAGACACATAAATCAATGAACTTATGGGGAAACATGTAAGTCACTCGTCTAATAAGTCACTAATGTAAGTCACTAAGTCATAAGTCAGGCAATAGACACATAGATCAATGAACTTATGGGGAAACATTGAAGTCACGTTAAGTTAATGCAAAGTAAACAACTTTGAACTTAATAAACAAGAGGTAATTTTATGATCATTGATGAGCTGTTAAATATTTTCATGAGGAAACATTCGTACAAAATTAATTAGAACATAAGAACATAAGAACATAAGAACATAAGAACATAAGAACATAAGAAAATAAGGAAGCTACAAGAGGCCGCGAGACCTACACGTGGTAGTTCCTGTATAGAAATCCATAGAACTGAGGTAGAACTCCATAGAAAAGTATGTATAAATTATTCTAACATCACTTAAAGGAAATATATACCTAAGCTTAATAGACGAGTTAATATAGATCCCCAAAGTCAGTATCTACACCTTGATATATCACAAAGTACAAAGTATTTCATCAGTGTTTCATGCAAAGTACTAGTCATTATTTCAAGTTATCCCATTAACACTAGCATTCAAAAGAAAAGTTTCTATGTACAGTTCATCCACATATCCACTAGAGAGTGTTCATCATCCACTTTTTTTTGTTCATCATAGGATTTTTAGCACTTTTTTTGCAGTATTATCATCACCACTTATTTGTTGTCCACGTATCATCGCACACAACTCTTCATGAGCCACACGAAGGGCGTTAGTACGTACGAAGCATCACGTAGGCCGAAGGGGAGGCGGGCGGGCCATGGCGGGACTGAAGGCATCTTGGGCTACAACTCGTCATACTCGAACTTTAGCGCCTTACCCTCCGCAACACAGGCCATCAACCTGTGTCATCAACCATGTCAACACATGAACATAACTCACGCCCCGCCCAGTAAAGTTTGCCACATCACCACAACACCGCCGTCCACGCTACCTTAACCTGCCTCACGTTGGTCGCTTGTCAGGTGTGTGTGCAAGTGTTGGAAGCGAGTCGTTGCATCTCCAAGGCTCTCCAAGGCTCTATTTATGCTGCATCATCTCCACGTGGAAGCGGTAGAAGCAGTCGATGCAGAGGGGCACTCGACACACCTGGCACATCATGCCGGTCCTCTTGATGCCCAGCTTGAGGCGGGAGTGTCTGAGGCAGCCGAGCGTCCTGGTGCGGCCTTTCCTCGCGCTGTGGATGGGCTGAGGAAAGTGGTCGCGGCTCAGGAGGGACGTGTCCGGCGGCTGCTGCTGGTGCTGCTGCTGGTGCTGCTGGTGCTGGTGCTGCTGCTGCTGCTGCTGCTGGTGTTGGTGTTGGTGTTGGTGCTGGTGCTGGTGCTGCTGCTGGTGGTCGTGTTGGTGTTGGTGGTTAGGAGAGACGGTGGCGGCCTGGGGTGCCTGAGGTGCCCAATGCTCCTGGTGGAAGACGTTCGCGGGATTGAATGAGTCGTGGTTCAGGAAGTGTTGCTCCTGAGGTAGGGGTGGCGCCGCATAGTTCATTTGGGCACAGTTTCCTGCGGCCAATGGCATGTGATTGTTAAGTAGAGGCTGGTGGTCCAGGTAGCCAACACTGTGGGGGTCTTGCCCTCCCGAGAGGCGCTGGTGGCCGGGCACCACCTGCTCGGAAGGAGGCGACACTTGCTGGCCCGGAAAGACGTAGCTCGGGGAAGGTGGCACTGGATGCACCTGGTGCATGTAACCTCCTGCAGACGGATCCCTGAAGACCTGGTCTGCCAAGGAAGGAGACACCTGGTGGCCGTGAACTACAAGCTCCTCGTCAGGAGATCCTTGCTGCCCCTGGATCACTTGTGGACCAGTAGGAGACATCTGCTGGCCCTGGATCACTTGTGCATGAGTAGGAGACATCTGCTGGCCCTGGATCACTTGTGCATGAGTAGGAGACATCTGCTGGCCCTGGATCACTTGTGCATGAGTAGGAGACATCTGCTGGCCCTGGATCACTTGTGGACCAGTAGGAGACATCTGCTGGCCCTGGATCACTTGTGGACCAGTAGGAGACATCTGCTGGCCCTGGATCACTTGTGGACCAGTAGGAGACATCTGCTGGCCCTGGATCACTTGTGCATGAGTAAGAGACATCTGCTGGCCCTGGATCACTTGTGCATGAGTAGGAGACATCTGCTGGCCCTGGATCACTTGTGCATGAGTAGGAGACATCTGCTGGCCCTGGATCACTTGTTCTTCAGTGGGAGACATCTGCTGGCCGTGAAGTACTTCAGAATAGGTCGTCTGCTGCCCCTGCACCACATGAGTGCCTGCAGGAGACTCCTGGTGGGCGGGGATCACATGTTGGTGGACGGAGGATACCTGAGGGCCAGGGACTTGGCACCGCTGAACAGGTGGCACGTGGTGGCTGGACAGGACGGGGCCCTCCAAGGGGGGAGGCAGCGGTTGGTCCTCCCTCCCCTGGCCTGGGGAGGGGGACGCCTCATGGCCATGAAGTCCTTGCTCTCGTGCTGGGGAGTCCTGGGCGACGCCAGCCTCTGCGATGGCACACTCCTGGGGGCGCGGGACGTCCTGGTACGGGGAAGGAGACTCCAGGTCCTCGACGAGTGTCAGGTCCTCCAGCTCCTGCAGGCTGAAGGCGCCGAGGAACAGCGGGGACTCGGCGGCGGGGCCTGAGGAGAGAGGGGAAACTTAGACATCTTGCCGCAGTCACCTTGCATCACTCTATCTCCTAAGTATCTCCAAAGTAATTTTTACCCATTTCCTGAACAATTTACTTTGTTATCAACACAGAAACTCAACAACAATGCAATAATATCCGTCAGTTTTCATAATTCGTTGATGCACATCAGTTTACGAGACACGTGTGGCTGCCGGCGCCTCGAGAACCAGGTAAGTGTGTGACAGACAGACGCTCGATGCATTTAATGTTTACTGCGCTGCTCATTACTCTACAATATGTTTCCCACTTATATTCCCGCTCTGTTCACTACTGTTCGTCCTTTAAGAGCTTAACCTTTCCAAGCAACCGTGTAAGAAAACAGGTTATGGTACACAGATGAGACACATAAACAGATGAGTCCTGTGCAAAGTTATGATGTTCTGCGTGTGTTTTGTTAAGTTGTACAGTGTTGTGTATATATATGGCAGTGTTGTGTATATATATGGCAGTGTTGTGTATATGTATGGCAGTGTTGTGTATATATATGGCAGTGTTGTGTATATATATGGCAGTGTTGTGTATATATATGGCAGTGTTGTGTATATATATGGCAGTGTGTCGGGATAATGGTAAATAATCACAGGAAAATAATTCGTAATAGTAATGATAATTTCATGATAGTAATGATATTGGTAATAGTAATAATAACAGTAATAATTGTACTGAAAATATCAATGATAATAATAATGATGATACTAATCTATAGTGTTTATAATGATGATAATAGTTATTGTTATAATAAAATAAAAAAATAAAAATGACAGTCATTGATATAAGCAGCATCAGTAGTCCTAGTAGTAGTACTTGTAGTAGTAATGATAGTGGTTGTAGTAGTAGTAGTAGTAGCAGTAGTAGTAGTATAGTAGTAATGATAGTGGTTGTAGTAGTAGTAGTAGTAGCAGTAGTAGTAGTATAGTAGTAATGATAGTGGTTGTAGTAGTAGTAGTAGTAGTAGCAGTAGTAGTAGTATAGTAGTAATGATAGTGGTTGTAGTAGTAGTAGTAGCAGTAGTAGTAGTATAGTAGTAATGATAGTGGTTGTAGTAGTAGTAGTAGTAGCAGTAGTAGTAGTATAGTAGTAATGATAGTGGTTGTAGTAGTAGTAGTAGTAGCAGTAGTAGTAGTATAGTAGTAATGATAGTGGTTGTAGTAGTAGTAGTAGTAGCAGTAGTAGTAGTATAGTAGTAATGATAGTGGTTGTAGTAGTAGTAGTATACAGTAGTAGTAGTATAGTAGTAATGATAGGGTTGTAGTAGTAGTAGTAGTAGTATAGTATATGATAGTGGTTGTAGTAGTAGTAGTAGTAGCAGTAGTAGTAGTGTAGTAGTAATGGTAGTGGTTGTAGTAGTAGTAATAGTAGTAGTAGTAGTAGTAGTAGTAGTAGCAGTAGTAGTAGTTATAGTAGTAATGGTAGTGGTTGTAGTAGTAGTAGTAGTAGTAGTAGTAGTAGTAGTAGTAGTAGTAGTAGTAGTAATGATAGTGGTTGTAGTAGTAGTAGTAGTAGCAGTAGTAGTAGTATAGTAGTAATGATAGTGGTTGTAGTAGTAGTAATAGTAGTAGTAGTAGTAGTAGTAGTAGCAGTAGTAGTAGTAGTAGTAGTAGTAGTAGTAGTAGTAGTAGTAGTAGTAGTATAGTAGTAATGATAGTGGTTGTAGTAGTAGTAGTAGTAGTAGCAGTAGTAGTAGTATAGTAGTAATGATAGTGGTTGTAGTAGTAGTAGTAGTAGCAGTAGTAGTAGTATAGTAGTAATGATAGTGGTTGTAGTAGTAGTAGTAGTAGCAGTAGTAGTAGTATAGTAGTAATGATAGTGGTTGTAGTAGTAGTAGTAGTAGCAGTAGTAGTAGTATAGTAGTAATGATAGTGGTTGTAGTAGTAGTAGTAGCAGTAGTAGTAGTATAGTAGTAATGATAGTGGTTGTAGTAGTAGTAGTAGTAGCAGTAGTAGTAGTGTAGTAGTAATGGTAGTGGTTGTAGTAGTAGTAGTAGTAGCAGTAGTAGTAGTATAGTAGTAATGATAGTGGTTGTAGTAGTAGTAATAGTAGTAGTAGTAGTAGTAGTAGTAGCAGTAGTAGTAGTATAGTAGTAATGGTAGTGGTTGTAGTAGTAGTAGTAGTAGTAGTAGTAGTAGTAGTAGTAGTAGTAGTAGTATAGTAGTAATGGTAGTATAGTAATTGTAGCCATAGAATATATCGTTGTATTAAGACTGAAGCAAAACTATCACATTGCAACAAATGGTTTGACATAATAACCACCAGATATTAAATCATGAAGTGGGTAAATAGATCATCACAAACAAGTACTACTCCTTCAGTCTCAACCCATGTTACCTTTGCCCCAAGCTTGGCTATCTCCTCATCCCTCTTACGTAACACTAGTAACTTGATGGAGCGTGAAATGCCTAAAAGACTCTCAGAACGTTCACTTGTACTACTGACGAAGGCGGTGGTGGAGGAAGAGATAGTGGAGGGGAGGCTGTCTATGCACATGTATACAATAGTTATCACTTGTGTGCCTTAAGGAAGAAGTAATGGAAACAGGAAAAGGAAGAAAAGGTCACCGTCAGAACACTTACCTTCTGTACCTTCTGCAGGAGCGTCGGTGTTGTTGTCCTTTGAGCCCAACGAACGTCGCCACTGGATGAACTTGCAGATAAATCTTTCAAACACCTTGAGTTCACTGACAAGGCGCCTTCGTTTGCAAGCCTGCTGGGGGCCTTGAGGCGGCAGGTTTGGCAGCCCCTGAAGGTCGTCCTCACTCAAGAAGGACTCGAACGGGTACTCTTTCTCCCGAGACCTTTTCCTGTTGTTTCCCTGTTGGTTCTCTGCAGCAGGAGGAGGAGGAGGCATAGGAGATTCCTGCAAGGCGGAGGCGGTGCTGGTGGAGGCGCCGTCCTGGCCGAGGGGCGTCACGGTCCCAGACATTTCACAGAGCAAGAATGATCACTACACAAGCAACTCCCAT
>JACEEZ010019416.1:155000-162500 GCA_016584305.1 Chionoecetes opilio
GCGTTGTAACTATCAATACTACAACTCGTCCCAGCCAAGAGTGAGGGAGGGAGGATAGCGTAGGTTGTGGGCTGCTACAACAAAGCAATTAAAGTGAAGTGAAGTGAATTGAAGTGCAAAGGTGATCAATAACAAGGGAACGACAGTATAGTGCTGAAGAAATTGATAGAGATAAGACAAATTAACCCCTTCACACCCAGATCTTTCCTTTGCTATTTAGAATCGTCTGTTTTTAGCCATAAAACTACGAAAAGTCACTGAATATACCAAATTAGCTAGTGGACAAGGATACTAAACAGGTCATATCTATAAAATATTGCTTATAGTCACTAAAAAAACGTCTAATGGTACATAAATACAATGGAAATTACGTTCTTCAAGGAGTTAAGAAATGAAATAGAAAAGACAAACTAGCAATAAAGAAAAGTGAAAAACATGTCAGGGTGGCCAGAGCAAAGGCAATCTCACGAACCACATCGCAGCGGATCGGGCTGAACGCGTTGTTACTTCTACTATCACAACTCGTCCCAGTTTCCCCGTTGATTGTTTGGGGGACGTGTTTTCAGGCTTACCTTCCGTGTATACCTGTGTGGGTCCGAGTTTTTGTCTTTTTTTTGATTTTTGTCCCTCCTCTTCCTGCTCTCTCGGTCTTGGTTTTTATTTGTGTGGTCTTTTCCTTCGTTGACTTGTCGTGTACCTGAGGTTTTCTTGGGCCTATTTTTATTTCCTTCCCTTTGACTTTTGTTTTCTCCTTATTCTTGTTATTTTCTGTACTTTCAATCATGAAGAATTAGATTTTATTAAGTCTTTCGCTAAAATTTCCTTTTTTAATCACGTCACCTGCAGCTATTGAATATAAACGTCACATATTTCCTTCGTTTTAACTTTAGTTTTCTCCTTATCCTTGTTATTTTCTGTACTTTCAATTATCAAGACTTAGATTTAGTTCAGTCTTTCGCATAGATATTTCCTTTGTTTAACCACGTAACCTGCAGCTTCAGAATATAAACGTCACATACATGAAATAAAATCCTCAGCACAACATAAACCATCCACTGGGACAATATTTATAAACACCAGACCCTCCTGATCCATAATGTGACCTAAACAAACAAGAGAAATGCGGAGGGATCAGAAAATACCTTTTGCTTGGCCTCTGATCCTGTTAGTTCTCGCTCTTATTGGGTCGGAATCCTTTTACCTCGAGGGAGAAGAGGATCGCGGCATCTGTTTAGGCTGGAGCGTCGAGGGAGGCCTTACAGAGACGTCTTATTCCCTCTTCTGAAACTCTGAGTCCGAAGAATATGATCGACTCTTCAAGATTTATGTGATGTTTTAATGTTTGTTGATGTTTAGAGAGAGAGAAACCTAAACAAATAAAAAGAAAGAGAGAGAAAGATACACGCAGACGTTAAAAAAATGTGCATAACTGATAGGAAAACAACACACACATAAAATTGAGTACTAACAATAATAGACGTAAAAGAAATACATAAAAACGATGAAGAAAAGACGAGATGCCGCACGAAGAAGAGGAGAAGGAGCTTTTCGGGTGACGTCATAAGCCAGGCATCAGCTGATCGCATAAACCAACAGTGTGGCTTTGGAGGGCTTGAGTGTGTGGCGTGTACACAAACGGAGGAGGAGGGAGACGGGAGGAGGAGGAGGAGGAGGGAGGGAAAAAGGAGGAGGAGGAAGGGAAAGGAAGGAGGAGGGAAAAGGAAGGAGGAGGAGGGAAAAGGGAGGAAAAAGGAAAAGGTGGTGTGGGAAAAATACAGTGAAGAAGTCAATAGCGAGAGTAAAGAAGTTTTTTTTCGGGAGAGTAAGAGAAGATCAAGGAGGAATATGGAGGTTGGCGACTAGTAATTTCCTCCTCCTCCTCCATCTTCTCCTCTTCCTCCTTCTCCTACTCCTCCTCCTCCTTCTCCTCCTCCTCCTCCTCCTCCTCCTCCTCCTCCTCCTCCTCCTCCTCCTCCTCCTCCTCCTCCTCCTCCTTCTCCTCCTTCTCATTCGCCTTCTCCTCCTCCTCCTCCTCCTCCTCCTCTCCTTCTCCTTCTCCTTCTCCTTCTCCTCCTCCTCCTCCTCCTCCTCCTCCTCCTCCTCCTCCTCCTCCTCCTCCTCCTCCTCCTCCTCCTCCTCCTCCATTATCCATCTCATCCTTGTTCTCTTAACTGTACAACTATCACACACACACACACACACACACACACACACACACACACACACACACACACACACACACACACACACACACCACACACACACACACACACACACACACACACACACACACACACACACACACCCCTCTTAAGGGACACTTACGCTGAGATTGAAAGGCCCGATGGAAAATTAAGTGCCAAGTAACCGTGACATAAGGTTCCTGCGTTATAAATTGTCCAAGAGCCCGAAAAATCAACTCTTGGCCCTCCTCCAAATGACTTGTGACGCGATTCTTTAGTCTCCCCTTGAGCTGGAGGGTGACCATGGAGGAGGAGGAGGAGGAGGAGGAGGAGGAGGAGGAGGAGAGGAGGAGGAGGAGAAGAAGAAGAAGAAGAAGAAGAAGAAGAAGAAGAAGAGAGTGAAAGAAAGAAGTAAGGTAGGAAGGAAAACTGTCGTGAATGGCTATTAAAGTGCATTTTATAGCCTCTTGTTGATTTTCTCTCTCTCTCTCTCTCTCTCTCTCTCTCTCTCTCTCTCTCTCTCTCTCTCTCTCTCTCTCTCTCTCTCTCTCTCTCTCTCTCTCTCTCTCTCTCTCTCTCTCTCTCTCTCTCTCTCTCTCTCTCTCTCTCTCTCTCTCTCTCTCTCTCTCTCTCTCTCTCTCTCTCTCTCTCTACACGTCTGGAATCACCTTAATATTGTCGTTTTAATATAATATCAACGAGTCGTCACTTCGCTCATTTCCAGCTAAAATATCTTTTATTCCACTCCTGTTTTTCCCTTGACATTTCTAACTTGCTTCATTAATGTGTATATGTTGTTGTCCTTCATTAGTTAGAAATTATAATCCCTGAACACAAAAACAAGTAACACTACGACCACAATAATGAGAGAGAGAGAGAGAGGAGAGAGAGAGAGAGAGAGAGAGAGAGAGAGAGAGAGAGAGAGAGAGAGAGAGAGAGAGAGAGAGAGAGACACATAGAGAGAGACACAAAGAGAGAGAGAGACACACACAGAGAGAGAGACACAAAAAGAGAGAGAGACACAAAGAGAGAGAGAGACGAAGAGACACAAAGAGAGAGAGAGAGAGAGAGAGAGAGAGAGAGAGAGAGAGAGAGAGAGAGAGAGAGAGAGAGAGAGAGAGAGAGAGAGAGAGAGAGAGAGAGAGAGAGGTAAATGAAGGAAGTTTGTATATACAGAGCGGGAAAAGATAAGACTGAAGCCTACAATTTGCTTATCTCCTTCACTGAAAGCAGGAACCTCGCCTCCTTGAACACATTTAAGTATTACGATGCAGGTGACAAGCCAAAACCGCCAAAACCCGCCAAAACCTGCCAAAACACGCCAAGACCCGCCAAAACACGCCAAAACACGCCAAAACACGCCACCTGCACACCGCGGCAAACAGGTGATCTTTAGGTAAACCAACAAAGGTAAAAAAAAAAACTAGATAAAGAAGAAAAAATAGGGGAAAAAAAGTAGTAGGAAAGAGAAAGATCATTTCCATGCAAGTGGTTTTGGTGGGTTTAGGTAACAAAGAATGCATCTACATAGGAGAAATAGAATACATGTTGTTTTGGTGAGTGCAGATGGTAATGGTAGTGAATTTCTCTCTCAGGCAGTTGAGGTAGGTGGACTTTCAGGTAACTTAATGAGGCTGTGTGAACCTTGCGTAATTGGTTGATTTAATTGGACG
This sequence comes from Chionoecetes opilio, assembly GCA_016584305.1. Taxonomy (NCBI): domain Eukaryota; kingdom Metazoa; phylum Arthropoda; class Malacostraca; order Decapoda; family Majidae; genus Chionoecetes; species Chionoecetes opilio. The sequence goes on from JACEEZ010019416.1 coordinate 158,857, forward strand.
GTAAAACATGTAGGTAGTCAAGTTGGATGAGGACGAAGTTGTGGGTGGGAGGAAAGTGATGCTGTGATGCGGGTGAAGGTGACTCATATTCATTATTCATTTTTTATAAAGATCATGAATATTCGTGAAGGGAAGATGGTTGTCGTCCTCCTCCTCCTCTTCCTCCTCCTCCTCCTCCTCCTCCTCCTCCTCCTCCTCCTCCTCCTCTTCCTCCTCCTCCTCTTCCTCCTCCTCCTCCTCCTCCTCCTCCTCCTCCTCCTCCTCCTCCTCCTCCTCCTCTTCCTCCTCCTCTCCTTCCTCCTCCTCCTCCTCCTCCTCCTCCTCCTCCTCCTCCTCCTCCTCCTCCTCCTCCTCCTCCTCCTCCTCCTCCTCCTCCTCCTCCTCCTCCTCCTCCTCCTCCTCTACCCGTCACCCATAAGGAAGGTAACTGGATTATCGCCTCTCCGTCGCCTCAGCCGTGAACGCAGATATTGGCTACAACGCGTCGCCTCCGATCAATTATTTAAGCTTACCGTAAAAAATAGAAAAAGGGAACTGAGAAATACACCAAGAAAATGGGTTGCTGATATTTATGTTTCTGGTGTAAGTTTATTTTTGTTAGGGTAAGACAATTATAGACTGGGCTGTAGAATTATGACAAGGTATGGTTAGTATGTTTTTCTTAAGGATTTGTAGACTTTGCCTTCTTTTTCGGTATCCTTCTTTGTAAATTTTGTTTCTGTCGTCAATTTTCAGGATATTTCGAAAGCCTCTTAGCGTATTGGTACAATTTATCGTCAAAGGCCAAGCAATCAGGTACCATCCTTGTCATTTTCAATCATGTTCGTCTTTTTTTCACATAAAATAGGATCCAGACCGAGGAAAATATTTTAATTTCCCGCCAAATTCAGTTAAGGGCTTGTGCCGCCGCGTGGAAGAATCTGATTGGTCGGGAGTTGGCGCGAAAACGGGCGATCACCGGCGCTGATTGGCTGGAAAATGGGAACTGGCGCCACAGTCTGGAAAATGCATCTCACGATTATACAAGCGCGGCGCGATCTTGGGATTTCTTTGATATGATAAGCGGCAGGCGTTTTTTTTATGCAACGAGGATTTTTCGTATGTATTTCCAATTTATACAGATATTTTCTTTCACTCAGATATTCATTCCTTTTCATGTGCAACGAGAAAACTAGTAAAGGTAGTGGTAGTGATGGTGGTGGATGACAACTAACCATAACTATACTAGGAGTGGTTAGTTAGAACATAAGAACACAAGAAAATAAGGAAGCTACAAGAGGCCGCGAGACCTACACGTGGTAGTTCGTGGTAGTTGTTGTTTTTGTCCTGGTGGGGATGTTAGTGGTGATGATGAGAAAAAACACAAACAATGAAAGTAACAAGAGATAATGAAGATAGTAGTATAAATAGGTAGTGAGATCTCTAACAGCAATGGTAGTATAGTGGTATATTGTTTCTTTACGTGGGAAAAATGACTTGTGTACTGACTGATATTGATGCAGGAGAAAATACACAGCCTAAACCGATGAAAGGTTAACAATGAGGATAATGGATAACTTAGTCAGGTATAAAATAAAGGGGAAATTTCGTCTAAACAAAAATGGACTATAGTGGTGGTGGTAGCGAGAAGGAAGGAGGAAGAAGGAGGTGGTTCTTGGGAAATAAAGATACAGTATGGAAATAATACTGGTATGGAGGAGGTGAAATAGCAATAGTAATAGTGGTGTTAACATTTAGTAGTGGTAGTGGTGGTGGTAGCGAGAAGGAAGGAAGGAAGGAAGGTGGTTCTTGAGGATAATGAAAGATAACAGGTATGGAAATAATACTGGTAGTGGAGGAGGTGACAATAGCAATAGTAATAGTGGTAGTAACATTAGTAGTGGTAGTGGTGGTGGTGAGAAGGAAGGAAGGAAGGAAGGAAGGTGGTTCTTGAGGATAATGAAAGATAGACAGGTATGGAAATAATACTGGTAGTGGAGGAGGTGACAATAGCAATAGTAATAGTGGTAGTAACATTAGTAGTGGTAGTGGTGGTGGTGAGAAGGAAGGAAGGAAGGAAGGAAGGTGGTTCTGCCGCATGCGCTTCCCTACAGGTTTTTGTTTTGTCAATCGACCTCCAAGGGACCCGCCAGAGGACTAGGGGCGTACCGAGTCTTCCCAAATTCCCTCTTTTCCTGTCACTCACAAACAGAAAAAAAATCTGAGAAAAAACAAAAAATATTCCCAAAATCATATTACACTCGAAATTGTGTTTACTTCATCCTCTTTTCTCGTTCATTATACTTGTTTTGGTGCGATTTTAGTGATGTATTTTGTAATTAATGTATCTTTTATGTGTATTTATGTGTATCAAAGGTGAATATTAAGGATGATTTGTGTTAAAGAGAAATACTAAGTTGCAAAAATGGAAAATGGAAAGAAAATGAAAATAGGAGAAATACACGAAAGAAAACTAACATAGGAGAAAGATACGAGAAAGAAAACTAAAATAGGAGAAAGATAGGAGAAAGAAAACTAACATAGGAGAAAGATAGGAAAGAAAACTAACATAGGAGAAAGATAGGAGAAAGAAAACTAAAATAGGAGAAAGACACGAGAAAGAAAACTAACATTGGAGAAAGATACGAGAAAAAAAATGAAAATAGGAGAAAGATACGAGAAAGAAAATAAAAATAGGAGAAAGATACGAGAAAGAAAAGGAAAATAGGAGAAAGATAGGAGAAAGAAAACTAACATAGGAGAAAGATACGAGAAAGAAAGCTAAAATAGGAGAAAGATACGAGAAAGAAAACTAAAATAGGAGAAAGATACGAGAAAGAAAACTAAAATAGGAGAAAGATACGAGAAAGAAAACTAACATAGGAGAAAGATACGAGAAAGAAAACTAAAATAGGAGAAAGATACGAGAAAGAAAATGAAAATAGGAGAAAGATACGAGAAAGAAAACTAAAATAGGAGAAAGATACGAGAAAGAAAATGAAAATAGGAGAAAGATACGAGAAAGAAAACTAACATAGGAGAAAGATACGAGAAAGAAAATGAAAATAGGAGAAAGACACGAAAGAATAATATGCAGTAAAGAAAAAATACTGATAAAATAGGAAGAGAAACGAATGAAAAGTTACAGAAAAAGAAGAGCTACATAAAGAATAGAAAAATATAACAAGAGAAATAAATATACGTAGTCCAGAAAAACATAAATGAATATAGAAACAGAAGGGGAGGAAAAGCGAAACAGAAAGAAACAAAGAGTGAAAAAGCGGAAAAAAAAGGAAGAGAAACGCAAGAGAATAGAATAAAAAAGAAAAACAAAGCTATAAAAAAAACAATAAAAAAGTGATAAAAGATAAATGAAATAAAACAAAAACAAAACAACAAATATGGAAGTAGAGAGAGAGAGAGAGAATTATCGAACGCAAACAGGCAAACATATTGAAGGCGGTGTAAGGGGGGGGGAGGTACCTACGACACACCCTCCTCCTCCTCCTCCTCCTCCTCCTCCTCCTCCTCCTCCTCCTCCTCTTCCTCTTCCAACTCCTCCTCCTCCTCCTCCTCCTCCTCCTCCTCCTCCTCTTAAACAGACAGACATATTGAAGGCAGTAGGAGGGGGAGGAGGTACGACACACCCTCTTCCTCCTCCTCCT
>JACEEZ010019416.1:170000-175000 GCA_016584305.1 Chionoecetes opilio
GTCGTCTTGTGGTCCGTCGTCTTGTGGTCCGTCGTCCTGTGGTCCGTCGTCTTGTGGTCCGTCGTCTTGTGGTCCGTCGTCTCTGTGGTCCGTCGTCCTGTGGTCCGTCGTCTTGTGGTCCGTCGTCCTGTGGTCCGTCGTCTTGTGGTCGTCGTCGTCTTGTGGTCCCGTCGTCCTGGTCGTCGCGGGTCCGTCGTCTGTGGTCCGTCGTCTTGTGGTCCGTCGTCTTGTGGTCCGTCGTCCTGGGTTGTGGTCCGTCGTCTTGTGTGTGTCCGTTCTCGTCTTGTGGTCCGTCGTCTTGTGGTCCGTCGTCCTGTGGTCCGTCGTCTTGTGGTCCGTCGTCCTGTGGTCCGTCGTCTTGTGGTCCGTCGTCTTGTGGTCCGTCGTCTTGTGATCTCGTCGTCTTGTGGTTCGTCGTCTTGTGGTCCGTCGTCTTGTGGTCCGTCGTCTTGTGGTCCGTCGTCTTGTGGTCCGTCGTCTTGTGGTCCGTCGTCTTGTGGTCCGTCGTCTTGTGGTCCGTCGTCTTGTGATCTCGTCTGTCGTCTTGTGGTCTCGTCGTCTTGTGGTCCGTCGTCTTGTGGTCCGTCGTCTTGTGGTCCGTCGTCTTGTGGTCCGTCGTCTTGTGGTCCGTCGTCTTGTGGTCCGTCGTCTTGTGGTCCGTCGTCTTGTGGTCCGTCGTCTTGTGGTCCGTCGTCCTGTGGTCCGTCGTCTTGTGGTCCGTCGTCTGTGGTCCGTCGTCTTGTGGTCCGTCGTCTTGTGGTCCGTCGTCTTGTGATCCGTCGTCTTGTGGTCCGTCGTCTTGTGGTCCGTCGTCTTGTGGTCCGTCGTCTTGTGGTCCGTCGTCTTGTGGTCCGTAGTCTTGTGGTCCGTCGTCTTGTGGTCCGTCGTTCCCTTGTGGTCCGTCGGGTCCTTGTGGTCCGTCGTCTTGTGGTCCGTCGTCTTGTGGTCCGTCGTCTTGTGGTCCGTAGTCTTGTGGTCCGTCGTCTTGTGGTCCGTCGTCTTGTGGTCCGTAGTCTTGTGGTCCGTCGTCTTGTGGTCCGTCGTCTTGTGGTCCGTCGTCCTGTGGTCCGTCGTCTTGTGGTCCGTCGTCTTGTGGTCCGTCGTCTTGTGATCTCCGTCGTCTTGTGGTCTCGTCGTCTTGTGGTCCGTCGTCTGTGGTCCGTCGTCTTGTGGTCTCGTCGTCTTGTGGTCCGTCGTCTTGTGATCTCGTCGTCTTGTGGTCTCGTCGTCTTGTGATCCGTCGTCTTGTGGTCTCGTCGTCCTGTGGTCCGTCGTCTTGTGGTCTCGTCTTGTGGTCTCGTCGTCTTGTGGTCCGTCGTCTTGTGGTCTCGTCGTCCTGTGGTCCGTCGTCTTGTGGTTTCGTCGTATTGTGGTCCGTCGTCTTGTGGTCTCGTCTTGTGGTCTCGTCGTCTTGTGGTCCGTCGTCTTGTGGTCCGTCGTCTTGTGGTCTCGTCTTGTGGTCTCGTCGTCTTGTGGTCCGTCGTCTTGTGGTCCGTCGTCTTGTGGTCGCGTCGTCTTGTGGTCCGTCGTCCTGTGGTCTCGTCGTCTTGTGGTCTCGTCGTCTTGTGGTCCGTCGTCTTGTGGTCCGTCGTCTTGTGGTCTCGTCTTGTGGTCCGTCGTCTTGTGGTCTAGTCTTGTGGTCTCGTCGTCTTGTGATCCGCCGTCTTGTGGTCCGTCGTCTTGTGGTCTCGTCTTGTGGTCCGTCGTCTTGTGGTCTCGTCTTGTGGTCTCGTCGTCTTGTGATCCGTCGCGTCTCGTCCTGGCATCATCCTCTGTCCGTTGTTGCTTATCTAATCTTGTCATATTTCCCTCCTAAGTCATTCTGGGATCCTGTTTGATCGCGGAACCATTTCCTCACTATTATCGAAAAGCAATTCAATATCCTTACAAATTGGATTTCGCATAAGAGGGGACATGGCGGCGACTCTTCCCGTAAATGTCCCTTCCCCTCAGACCACCTGCTTCCCCTTCTTTTCCCTCACGCGGGGTAAGAGGATACAATGTACACACACACACACACACACACACACACACACACACACACACACACACACACATACACACACACACACACACACACATGGGTGAGTGGTGGTTTCGTGTGGGTTCGTGTGGATTCCTGTGGGTTCGTGTGGGTTCGTGTTGGGTTCGTGTGGATTCGTGGTGGGTTCGTATGGATTCGTGTGATTCCTGGTAGGTTCGTGTGGATTCGTGGTGGGTTCGTGTGGATTCGTGGTAGATTCGTGTTGGGTTCCTGTGGGTTCCTGTGGGTTCGTGTGGGTTCGTGATGATTCGTGGTGGGTTTATGTGGATTCGTGGTAGGTTCGTGTTGATTCGTGGTGGGTTCGTGTGGATTCGTGTGGATTCGTGGTGGGTTCGTGTGGATTCGTGGTAGGTTCGTGTGGATTCGTGTTGGGTTCATGTGGATTCGTGGTAGGTTCGTGTGGGTTCGTGTTGGGTTCGTGTTGATTCGTGTTGGGTTCGTGTGGGTTCGTGGTGGATTCGTGGTGGATTCGTGTTGGGTTCCTGTAGGTTCGTGTGAGTTCGTGTTGGCTTCGTGTGGATTCGTGCTAGGTTCGTGATGATTCGTGTGGGTTCGTGTGGATTCGTGGTGGATTCGTGTTTATTCGTGTAGGTTCGTGATGATTCGTGTGGATTCGTGTGGGTTCCAGGACACTTCGGAACTTCCTCCCCCGTTTTCCTTCTCGTCTGATCCGTAACTAACTGTGCTCTGCGTCTAAATCCCTTATATCACCGGGACTTCTCTTGCATGGAGCTCAGATCACCAGCAGGTAGATGGAGAGGGGTAAGGTGTTGGAGTCTTGGTGGTCCGTCTATGCTGTGGGCGCGACAGGCATCTCCTCCCCTCACGCCCTCCAGCCCTCGCCAGCACCCTCTGTCTTCCCCCACCCCGCTAACCTTAAGAACACACATCCTGAAGGTCACCCTGTCTTGAGGAAGGGGAGATACATGTACAGACCAAGACTGAAAGTGTGGATTGGAACGCCTTGAGACACCATTAACTCGATTTCATTAACATTAATATCTAGCAAACTTGTTTTCTTACTCTCATAATTTTTTTTTACCGTGAAGATGACGTGTATAGGTCATGTATGTATCTTCTCTGCGTCGCCACGTAATGATACAAGTGCGTTCTGGTACACACACACAGCCACACACACACACACACACACAGCCACGCACACACACACACAGACACACAGCCACACACACACACACCCACACACACACACACACACACACACACACACACACACACACACACACACACACACACACTCATCCGTCCGTGTGACACAGTTGGTTAGGGCGCCCGGCACCATTCTGTGGTCCGGCGTTCGATCCCCGACCCCGCTCATTCTCGGGGATTTTTCCACTGTGAAATTCGGGCGGTACTGTCCCCCTTGAGCAAGGGGATGGGGGTGTGTGGTGTGTGAGGTCCCAGCATTTCCCAAAGATCGGTAATAATGAGCTCCAAGCTCGCACTGAGAGGGTGAAAACTGGCGATCGCGAGCCAGCTCGCGTGGACAAGACCATGGGTGAAAGGTGAATGACACACACACATACACACACACACACACCCACACACACACACACACGCACACAGCCATGACTCACTCCCCGCTTGAAAAAAAAATGACAATGAGTCTCCTTCAGTCCCTCCTGGAAGAGCCATGACGAAGCACAGCCGGGAAGAAAATGGTACATGGGTTGTCGGTGGTCGGGTGTCGGTTGTCGGGTGTCGGTGCCTCGGTTAGATGGACGGACGTGGAATTACAAAGACAGGAGACACAAATATTAACTTACGAAGGGTGATGATGCGAGACTTTAAATTATTCTCCCATTTCTTTCTCCTCCTCCACCTCCTTCTTCTTCTCTGTCTCCTCCTTTTCTTCCTCCTTAATTCTCCTCCTCCTCCTCCTCCTCCTCCTGGTGTATACCACATGCGGCCGCCGGCCCAATGCGGCCGCCGAGCCAATGCGGCCGCCGACCCAATGCGGCCGCGGGCCCAATGCGGCCGCGGGCCCAATGCGGCCGCGGGCCCAATGCGGCCGCCGACCCAATGCGGCCGCCGAGCCAATACGGCCGCAGTGACAAGAGCCATCACAAGAGCCGCATACGGAGAGGCGATACGCGTAATTTTAGGCTGATTCACATTATACCTGCACGTAAACGGACCGGCACCTGACCGGCACCGGCACGTCACCGGCTGCCATCAGCATGTGTATTCACACTACACCGTCAGGTCTACGGCAGTACGGTGACCGGTCACCGGTCGCAGTACACTCCTGTCCTTGTAAGAGGAAAGATCGCTTCCGCTAGTGCTCGCTGATACTAAATGAACTATGTTCAAGAATGTCAGTGTAAATGACATTGCTGTGATAGCACTTCTTCTGGAAGAAGAGGAGAATGAAAAAGTAAAAAGTAAAAACAAAAGACGACTTTGGGTACACCAATCCCTAAACAAAAGTAAAACAGAAGGATAATATGGGACACTGTATAAAGAACTACTGGACGATGAGCTGAAATTGCACCAATACTTCAGGATGTCAAGGCATCAGGTCCACGAGTGGCTGAGCCTACTAGAAGAAACTGTCTCTAAAAGAAACACCTCCTTTAGGGGGGCAATAACAGCGAAAGAAAAGTTGCTTGTTGGCTTAACCCATTATCTCCGGAAAAAGAAAATCCTTAAGAGCTTGCTAAAATCTACTGTAATTAGTTATTTTAAGTGTATAATACATATGTTAAACATAAAATGATAAAATATATTATTAGAACCTGAGATATACACGGTAACCAAATGGTTACCTAAGGAGATTGCGGGTACAACAAATCTGACTTTAGTAGCTCTACTGCTTATTTGATAATTTTTACTTTCAGGATGGTTATATATAATCATCATTGTGTGATTCAATTTATTTTCAATTATCTGACTAAAATGGCAACCCGACGCGGCTACAGCACTACACCTGAGGAGA
>JACEEZ010019416.1:177500-187983 GCA_016584305.1 Chionoecetes opilio
AACGTCAAAACAAGTATTGGACCACTGAAAGATAATAATAATATCTTGGTAAATGATAATAAGAGTATGGCGTTCGTACTCAATGAATACTTTAAACGCGGTATTTATTAAAGAAGACGAAACTCCATTACCAACCTACATGTAGCAGGACTCGAAAGGGATAACTGTAATGGAGGATAACATAACAAATACAAAGTATTCGAATAAAATGGCATGGAACTCGCGAATTCATAGGCAAAAATATTTTCCCCCCACACGCACACAGCCAAAGACTCCCTCCCCCCTTTAAAAAAAAAATGACAATGATTTTTCCTTCCAGTCCCTCCTGGAAAGGCCATGAGAAGCACACCGGGGGGAAAAAAAAATTGGGGACAGGGGGTTTTCGGTTTGGGCGGGTGTCGGTTTTTCGGGTTTTTTTTGGTTTCATCGGTTGATGGGACGGCCCGGGGAAATTCAAAGAAAGGAACGACAAAAATTAAATTACGAAGGGGGATGATGCGAAAACTTTTAAAATTTTTCCCCCCCATTTCTTTCCCCCTCCTCCACCTTTCCCTTTTCTTCCTGGGCTTCCCCCTTTTTTCCTTAATTCCCTCCCCCCTTTCCCCCTCCCCGGTGTATACCCCATTCGGCCGCCCGGCCCAAAAGCGGGGCCGCCGAGCCAATGCGGCCGCCGACCACCCCAAAGCGGGCCCCGGGCCAAATGCCCGGCCCCCGGGGCCCCAATTGGGCCCGGGGGGCCCAAAGCGGCCGCCGGGCCCCCAAAAAGCGGCCCCCCCGACCCCAAAAGGCCCCGAGTTTACCCCGAGCCATCACAAGAGCCGCAATTTTCGGGGAGGCGGGGTACGCGTTAAATTTTTGGGGGTTCACTTATCCTGCAAAATAAACGGACCGGCCCGACCGGCACCGGCACGTCACCGGCCCGCCCATTTAGCCCTGTGTATTCACACTACCCAAACCCTCAGTTTACGGCAGTACGGGGACCGGTCACCGGTCCCCAGTACACTCCTGTCCTTGTAAAGGGGAAAAATCGCTTCCGTTTGCTTTGGCCCGATACTAAATGAACTATGTTCAAGAATGTCATTAAATGACATTTCTGTGATAGCAATTTTTCTGGAAAAAGAGGGGAAGAAAAAGAAAAAAATAAAAAAAAAAACAAATTTTTGGGGGCACCCAACCCCAAACAAAAGTAAAAAGAAGGAAAAAAATGGGACCCCTTAAAAGAACTACTGGACGATGAGCTGAAATTGCACCAATTTCTTCCGGGGGTCAAAGGAACAGGTCCACGAGGGCTGAGGGCCCACTAGAAGAAACTGTCTCTAAAAGAAAACACCTCCTTTAGGGGGGGCAATAACAACGAAAAAAAGGAAAAAAATTTCTGTTTTGGCCCCTTAAAAACCCCTTTTTTTTCCGGGGGGAAAAAAAAAATCCTTAAGGGGGCTTGCTAAAATTTTACGGGAATTAATTATTTTTAAATGTATAATACATATGTTAAAAAATTTAAAAAGATAAAAAAATATTAATTTTTGAAACCCGAGTATACACGGGGAACCAAATGGTTACCTAAGGAATTGGGGTACAAAAAAAATCTGACCCTTTTGTACTCTACTGCTTTTTTGAATAATTTTTTCTTTCAGGATGGTTTTATAATCATATTGTGTGATTCAATTTTTTTTCAATTATTCCTAAAAAGGCAAACCCGGGCGCGGCTACAGCAAAATACACCTGAGGGGACCAGGGGCCCCTCTTAATCTGTTTAAGGCCCCGAAAAATTTGGGTGAACCCAAACCATTCCCCCCCAGTTAACTCGATTTATTATTTTTATATTACCCCCTCATTATTTTCATTACTTTTATTTTAATATAAATATGATCATAATATCATAAAAATCATTTTTTAAAATTTTACTTCCCCCATCCACGCACCCGCCTTCCTATTCCCCTCTCTAAAAACACACACACACACACACACACACACACACCCCCCACCACACAACACACCAACAAAACAAAAAAACCCCACAAACACAAAACACACCCCAAACACACACAAACAAAACCCCAAAACACACACACACAAAACACACACACACACTGTAAATATCCATACAGGGCATGAACGTGAAATTTTTCAAAAGGGAACAATCGACAACAAAATTTAAATGTTTTTTGGGATAAATACAAATTTCCCCACCTGCCTCACTAAACCCCCCCCCCCTTTCCCCCCCCCCCCTCTCTCTCTCTCCCTTTTCTCTCCCCTCTTCCTCTCCTCCTCTTCCCCTTTTCCTTTTCGTTTCTCTCTCCTCTTCTCTCTCTCTTCCCCTTCTCTCTCTCCTCTCTCTCCTTTTCTCCTTTTAAATATCATACTAAATTAAACGGGGGGATTTCCCCCTTCCCCTTTGCATTATCCCGATCAAATCAAACCTTTTTATACCCTGCTTCTAATTTGATGGGCCGGGCCCTTCTGCGTGGGTTTTATGGGGTTTTTTTAAAGTCGCTGTAGATTCTATTTTTTTTTTTTTTTAATTTTTCAATAAAACAATCAAAAAACTTCTACTTTGCAACTTAAAAAAAAAAAAGTTTGGGGCACGAATAAATCATTTTTAAAAACTTCCAAGAAATCACAATCGGGTTATTGTTTTCCCCAAAACCCGAATATAAAGACAGAGGGGGGAAAAAGCAGTGCAAATTTCCCTTTTTAACATGACTGGGGGCAGAACAAAGAAGATATTGGAAAAATAGAGCTTCAGAGAGAGAGAGAGAGAGAGAGAGGAGAGAGGAGAAAAGAGAGAGAGAGAGGGGAGAGAAAAGAGAAGGAGAGAAGGGAGGGGGAGAAGAGGGGAAAAAGGAGCGAGAAGAGAAGAGAAGAGAGAGAGAAGGAGGAAAAAAGGGGAAAAAGGAAAAAAAGGGAAAAAAAAAAAAGGGAAGAAGTGGAGTGGGGGGGGAAGGGAGGAGAGGGAGGGAAAAAGGGGGAGAGAGGGGGAAAAGGGGTAGGGGAAAAAGAGAGGGTAGAGAGGGGACGAGAAAAAGGGGAAGGAGGAAGGAGAGAGAGAGGAGAGAAAAGGGGAGGAAGAGGGGGAAAAGAGAGAAGGAGAGGAGAGAGATTGAGGGAGAGGGAGGGGAGGTAGAGGAAAAAGAGAAAAAGAAAGAGAGGAGAAAAAAGAGAAGATAATTTTTAAAAGGAAAAGGAAGGGGAAATAAAAAGAAAAAGGAAAACAAGAAAAAAAAAAGGAAAAAGAAAGGAAAAAGTAGGAAAAACAGGAGAAGAAGAGGAGGGGAAAGGGGGAAAGGAAAGAAAGAGAGAGGTGGGGGAGGAGGGGGAGGGGTTAAAAAAAGAGAAAAGGGGAGGACAAAAAAAAGGGGAAAAGGGGGAAGGAGAAAAGGGGGGGGGGGGGGGTGGGGGGTGGGGGTTTTTTGGGGGGGGGGAAGACAAAAAAGTAAAAGGGTAGAAAAAAAGAAAAAAAAATAGAGGAATAAAAACCCCCCAAAAAACCAACAACAAAAAAAAAAAAGACACACCAAAAAAAAGACAAAAGAGGGGGGAAAAACCCAAAAGGAAAAAAAAATAAAAAAACCAAAAAAATTTCTAAGTAAAAAGGGAAGGAAGACATTTTAGAAAAAATAAAAAAATTATATAAAAAAAAAATAAGGGTTTTTGGGGACAAAGGGTTTTTAAAAAGGAAAAAAAACAAAACAAATTTGTTGGGGCTACAAAATACAAAAATTGGGGCTTTTCAAAAGGGGAGAAAATTGGGTTGAAAAAAATTAATAAAAAAGTTTTTGGTTGTTTTTTTTTGGGGGTTTTTTTGGGTTTTGGGTTTGAATGTTTTTGGGGGTTGGGGGGTGTGGGGGTGTGCGTTGTTTTTGTTGGTGTGGGGGGGGGACGAACCCCTTTAAAAAGGCCCAAAAAAAATTTGGTTTTAAACAAAAATTTAAAAAAAATCAAAAACCCAATTAACCTTTTTCAAAAAGGGAAAAACCCGGAAAAAATTTCAAAAATTCCCCCAACAAAAACCCAACCAAAAACAAACAAACAAAACCAAACCCAAAAACCAAACCCAAAACCCCAAAAACCCCAACCACACAAAAACCCAACAACCCAAAAAAACCAAAAATTAAAAAAAGACACCCACCCCCCCCGGCCAACCCCCACAAAAAAACAAAAACCAAACCCCAAAAAAACAAAACCAACCAAAACAACCACAAAAACAAAACAAAAAAACCCAAAAAACCAAACGGAACCCAAAAAACAACAAAAAAAACAAAAAAACAAAACACACAAAAAAACCCCCACCAACCCAAAAAAAACCAAATTTCCAAAACCCCGTTAACTTTTACACTCCTTTGGGTTTACCCCTTAACCCCTTTTGACAACTTTTTAAAAAAACCCAAAAAAATTTAACTCAAAAAAAACTTTTTTTTCCTTAAAAAATTCAAAATTTTTTAAAACAAAAAAAACCTATTAACCAAAAAAAAAAACTTGTTCTCCCTTTTTTGTTAACACCCCCTTCCCTTTTCCTCTTCCCCTCCCCTTTTTTTCCTTTTTCTTCCCCCTTTTTTTTTTTCCTTTTTTTCCTTTTTTCTCCTTCCCCCTTTTCCCCCTCCTTCCTTTTCCTTTTTTCCTTTTTTTCCCCTTTACCTTCTCCCTTTTTCCCTTTTTCCTTTTTAAACCCTTTCCCCCCTTTTCCCCCCCCTTTCCCCCTCCTCCTCCTCCCTTTTTCAAAATAAATTTTTTTTCTTACTTTAATTTTCTTCAACAGTAAAATTTTCTTCTATAATGATTCCCCTTTATGTTCAAAAAGCAACGGTTTTTCCGTATTCCCATGCTCAAATTTTTTTTTATATATTAAAAAACTTTTCATTCAAAGATCCGCTTTTATAACTCAAAGGGGATTATTTGACAATTTATTTTCATCACTTTCAGACCCCTCCCTTTTTTTTTTTGGTTTTTTTTGTACTCAACAGGGTGACTTCCCTTTTTCGGAGCCCGTTGGCGTTTTGGGGGGCGCTTTTTTCAACACTTTAAAAAACACGCGACCCGCCCTTTTTTCCCTCACAAACCCCCACCCCACACCCACGCCACACCCCCCCACCACACCCACACACCCCCACACACACCCCACCCCCCCCCCCACCCCACACACACCCCCACCCACACCACCCCCAAAACCCCAAAACCCCAAAACACACACACCCCAACACACCCCGCACCCACCCACCCCACACCCACACACCACACACACACACACCACACATTCGGGACACAACCCCCCACCCACACCACACACACACACACACCACACAAAACACCCCACAAAAACACCCCCGCACCTACACACAAAAACACACAAAACCCCACAGACACACACACACCCACACCCACACAACAAAGCCCCACCACAAAAACACCGCACACACCCAACACCACCACACACCACACAAAACACGCACCCCGCCACGCAAAACCCACACACGCACGCACGTCGGGCATCACTTTTACCCCCCCCTTTTTTTTTTCTTTTTTTTTTTAAAGTTTTATATTTGGAAGGAAGGGAAAATTTTTTTTTTTTTTTTTTTTTTTTTTTTGGGTTTTTATATTTTTGGGAAAGGGGAATTTTTTTTTTTTTTTTTTTTTTTTTTTTTTTTTTTTTTTAAAGGAAGGAAAAAGAGAAAACCCGACGAAACATTTGCCCTTTTTCCCCCTTCCTATTTTTCCCTATCTACGTTTTCTGTAAAATCCCTCTTGTCTTCCCCTTATGGTTCTTCGGAAAATACCACCCTCCCTTACTATTTTCTGAAAGCCTATTATTCAAAAGGGCACTTGGGTAGCATAAAAAACCAAACATGACTAATTGCGGTTGGTTTTGGGGGTTTTTTTGGGGGGGTGGTGGTGGTGGGGAGGGGGAGGGGGATGAAAAGGGCGGAGGGGAGGAGGGGGGAGGAGGGGGGGAGGGGGAGGAGGAGGGGAGGAGGGAGGAGGGAGGGGGGAGGAGGAAGGGAGGCCCGTGAGGGAAAAAACGGAAAGGTTTAAAGATTTTGACGAGTGAAAAAAAAAAAAGTGAAAGGAAAGTGGGGGGGGAGAGAGAGGAGGGGAGAGAAGGGGAGAGAGGGGGAGGAGAGAGAGAGAAGAGGGGGAGAAGGGAGAAGAAGGGGAGAGAGAGGGGGAGAGAGTTTGTACACGCGGGGTCTTTTCCTCCCCGCCCCAGCGTTTCTCTCGGGCAACCCTGGGGGGGTTGGAAACAAGTAAAAGAGGTCACGCCCTTTAAAGCCACACGAAATTGCTTTGCGCCTCCTCCCCCTCCTTCCTCCTCCCCCTCCTCCTCCCCTCCTCCCCTCCCCCTCCCCCCTCCTCCCTCCTCCTCCCCTTCCTGCACTTTGGGTTTTTTTATGCTGTCACTTTTCCCGAAAATGAACTTTGTTTTTTGGGGGTCTATGAAAAAACAAAAAAAAAAAAGAGAGGGGGAGAGAAAAAAGGGGGAAAAGAGAGAGAGAGAGAGGGGAAAAGAGAGAGAGAGAGAGAGACAAAAAAAAAAAGGGGGTGGGGGAGGAGAGAGGAAAAGAAGGGGAGGAGAGAGAGAGATGGGGGGGGAAAGAGAAGGGGAGAGAGATGGGGGGAAGGGAGAGAGAGCCCCACAGAAACAGAAGAAAAAAAATTAGTGAGGCCTTTTTTTTCGCTTTTAAAAAGTCAAATATTTCCCCCCTTTTTTTAACACTGATGATCCAAAAATTGCTTGGATCCCCTCTTACCCCAAAAATTATTATTGGATTAAAAAAAATTTTTAAGGGCCCCCCTACCTACCCGCCCTCCCCCCCCCTTCCCCCCCCCCATTCTTTTTAAACCCTTTCAATAAACCCCCTATATTAAAACCCTTTTAAATTTGGGGGGGGGGGGGGGAAGAAAGGCATTTCTTAAATCTTCCGCAATAAAAAAAAAAATTAAAAAAAAAAACACGGGGAAAAACAAGCAAAAACATGAAAAAAAACAGAAAAACATCCCCCAAAAAGGGAAAAAAATGAAAAACAACCCAAAAAACAAAAAAAAAAAAATGAAAAACCCAAAAAGTGCAAAAAAAAAAAAAAAAACAACAATTTAAAACAAAAAAAAACTTTAAAAAAAAAAAAACAAGAAAACAAGAAAAAAACATGGAAAAAAAAAAACAAAAAAGAAAAAAAAAAAAAAAAAAGCAAGCAAAAAAAAAAACATGAAAAAAAAATACAAGAAAACAAGAAAAAAAAATGAAAAACAAGAAGTAAGAAAAAAAAAAAAAAAAAAAAAAAAAAGGGAAGAAAAAAAAAGTGAAAAAAAAAAGAAAACAAAAAAAAAAAAAAAAAAAATAGCAAAACAAAACATAAAAAAAAACAAAAAAGCAAAAAAAAAACCTTGGGAAAAACAAAAAGGGAAAACAAGGAAAAAAAAAAAAGAAAAAACCAAGGGAAAAAAGCAAGAAAAAAAAGGGAAAAATTGGTTTTTCCATTAAAAAAAGAGCGAACTTCCCCCCGCCCCCCAGAGGTAACAAGGCTTCGCTATCCGATGACAAATCGCCCCTTTTTAACATTAATTGCATCAACCCTTTAACCCTTTTTAAAATAATGAATGAGGAGAATAAACTGCTTAAAAGAATGGCAGCTTCCCGGGAGACAGACAAAAAGGCAAAATTGATAGGGCCGACAGACAGAACCCGGCAATAGATAGGGAAAACAGAAGGCCCGGGCCCCTAGATAAAAAAGGGCAGGGCAGACAGGCACATAGATAGAAGACAGGGCAGACAGGCCCCATAGATAACAGACAGACAGGGCAGGCACATATAAAAAACGACAGACAGGCCATAGGGGTAGGGGAAAAGGGGGGGGGAAAAAGAAAGGCCCATAGAAGAACCAACAGACAGGCACCCTAGATAGACAGACGACAAAGGAAAGGCACATAATAGACACAAGGGCAGACAGGAAAATAGTAGCAGACAGACCGCAGGCCCCATAGATAAAACAGACAGACAGGCACAAAAGATGACAGGCAGACAGGCAGGACTTTGACAGACAGCCACCCAAAATAACAGACAACAGGGAAACACATAGATAGACGACGACAGACAGGCACATAGATTAAAAGACAGGGCAGACCGGCACATAGATAGAAGACAGACAGACAGGAAAATAGATAGGGCAAAAAGACCCGACAGGCACCAAATGATTTGGGCAGACCGGGAAAAAAGGCCCCATAGATAAAAAGACCGGAAAAGACAAAAGGGACATAAATAGACCGACAGACAGGCAGGGGGGGGGGACAAGATAGACAGAAAAGACCCGGAAAAGGGACATAGGAAAGACAGACAGACAGACCGGCCCCAAGATAGACAGACAGACAGGCGGCCAAAATTTGATAGAAAGACAGACAGGGGGAAGGGACCAAAATAGGAAAACAGACAGAAAAACCAAGTGACAGACAGACAGACAGGCCCATGATAAAACCAAAAGACGGCAGGCCCAAAAAACGCGAAGAAGGCCCTTTTTCCCCCCCCTAAAAGCCGGCGTCCCCCTTGCCCCCCCCCTTTTCCCCCCCGGCCTTCCCCCCTTCGCCCCCCCCTGATCAACCCGCCCCCATTTTTCCCCCACACACACAAAACCAAAAACAACACACCTTGATAGAAACGCAAAACTTAAAATTTTTCAACAAACACCCCTTGATTCCCAACAACCAATTTAAAAACCGGGACAACCTTTAAAAACCGCGGGCGGTTTTATGGGCCAGGCCCCAATTTAAAAGAAACCCCCCGGGGGTAGTCAAAAGAAGAAAGGAATTTTTTCGAAGAAAATTTTTATCCTTCCGGTTTTTAAAGGGAAAGGGGTTTTTAAAGCTTTGTTTTTGGTAGGGATTTTTTCCTTCTCCTTTAAATTGCTTTCTTATTTCAATGCTTTCTTCCCCTCTCTCCCCTTTTGCCTCTTCTCCTCCTTCTCTCCCCGTCGTCTCTCTCTCTCCTCCTACTCTCTCCTCTCCCCCCCAAACCCCAACCCCCCCCCCTTGTCGCTTTTTTCCCTTTCTTTTTTCCCCCTCTCTTTTCCTGTTTCAAAAAAATTTCTTTTTGTTTTTTTTTATTTTTTTTCTTTTTTCCTTTTTTCTCTTCTTTTTTCCTTTTTTTCTCTTCTTTTTTAACCCTTTCCCTTTATTTAATAAATAAATATTTTAAAATTTTTCTTTTTTTTCCCCAAGCTTTTATCTGAACGTCACTTCCTTCCTGGTATTACTATCATTATATTATTCATCATTTAATTATAACATATTCTCTGACTGCTCTTCGTAAAAGTCGGTTCTCTCGTTTGTTAATTCCCAAAATGGAGATGACGTTACGTCTTTGTCTATTTAATTTAGTCCAAGTATTAAGGTATTATTTTTTTGTTATTAGTTATTTGCCACACTATATGAATTCAATTTCTTTTATTGTTATACTAGTTTAGTTTGTTTTAATATGTATTACTGTTTATTCTCCTCCTCCTCCTCCTCCTCCTCCTCCTCCTCCTCCTCCTCCTCCTCCTCCTCCTCCTCCTCCTCCTCCTTCCTCTATCATCTATACTCCTAATCATTCTTATTGATTTTTTTTTTAAGTCATGTTAATCATTTCAAACTCATTTCTACTTTCCTTTCCTCCACCCTCTCCTGCGGCGTCTCCGGGTGGGCGTCCTCCTCCTCCTCCTCCTCCTCCTCCTCCTCCTCCTCCTCCTCCTCCTCCTCCTCCTCCTCTCCTCTTATCTCTCTCTTATCTCCATCACACTCGTTA
Organism: Chionoecetes opilio; assembly: GCA_016584305.1. Taxonomy (NCBI): domain Eukaryota; kingdom Metazoa; phylum Arthropoda; class Malacostraca; order Decapoda; family Majidae; genus Chionoecetes; species Chionoecetes opilio. Next base: position 187,267 of record JACEEZ010019416.1, read on the forward strand.
CCCAGCAGGAAATAGACCATTAGTTAGGCCAGTTCGTCGCGGCCTCGATTCTGTGCTGAGTTCATTTCAAGTCGTTCCTTAACACTCTGCCTTTGTCCGTCTGTTTACCTTTGTTGATTTGGGTCTCGGTCTTAGCTACTCTATTTACCTTCTTTATATACTACCTACTACCTACCCACCACCTACCCTTTTCCTACTACCTACTTTACCACCTACTACCTACCTACCACCTACTTTACCTACTACCTACTTTACCACCTACTACCTACCTACCACCTACTTTACCTACTACCTACTTTACCACCTACCGCCTACCCACCACCTACTTTACCTACTACCTACTTTACCACCTACTACCTACCTACCACCTACTTTACCTACTACCTACTTTACCACCTACTGCCTACTGTTGATAACACTATAGTCGCCACCTGCACTAATGTCGCCAGGTGCCATATATTACGAATTTTAGCATCACTACTGATTCTTATGTGCCACTGAAGATGATACACAGTAGTTTATATCATGACTGTATAATCTACCCTGTTTCAGCGTTGTTTTGCTTTGTATCTGCGAGTATTTACCGTTCAATTTCCTACTCGTTTTTTTCGGGCGACGACAGAAGTAGCTGGCGGGGAACGTAAACATAGCTGGCGACCTATTAGCCGTTACCTCGCACCCGCGGTTGATATTTTTGCATTTCTTGGTCAATAACCT
>JACEEZ010019417.1:0-5000 GCA_016584305.1 Chionoecetes opilio
GGGAAAATTGGGAAGGGAAAAACTCAGTAGAAAGGTATTTTTGTGCGGGTCATTAGAGAGCTTTAAAAGGAGGTTGGACAGTGTTATGGATGGGGATGAAAGGTGGATGTAAGTAGTGTTAAGTAACAGGAACTACCAAGTGTAGGTCTCCCAGCCTCTTGTAGCTTCCTTGTGTTCTTATGTTTCTTATAAGGTCTTTATAGGATTCATTACCAGGAGTGTTAAAGTAGAAGTGCTGAAGTTATTCTTAAGCTTTATTTGCCTCTAGTCAGACCTCACCTAGACTATGTTATATTATTCCTTATGTTCTTATGTTCTTCTTATGTTCTTATATATCCTCATCCCCTCCATGCCTCTAGCTAACACAACCTCAGTCTTTCCCCAGCCAGCCCGGAGACCCACCTGCCCAGAAAAAATCTGAAAATAGGGAGAATATTTAAAGGAAGTTAGAGAAAGTGAGAAACTAAAAAACAGTGAAATAGAAAATGTGTGAAAATAGTGAGACTATTTAAAGACGGTGAGAAACTTAGAGAAATTTAAAGAGAGAATGAGTGAACTTTGTGAGACAATTTAAAGAAAGTTAGAGAAAGTGAGAAACTTAGATAAATTTAAATAAAGATCCATAGTACCTTACCCAGAAAAGACCTGAAAATAGGGAGAACATTTTTAACCCCTTCACGCACAGATCTTTCCTTGGCTATAAAAAATTGTCTGTTGTCGAGCCATAAAATTACGAAAACTAACTTAATTTACCTAATGAGTTAGTGGCCAAGGATACTAAACAGGTCATATCTATAAAATGTTGCTTGTAGTCACTAAAAAATCGTCTAATGGTACTACCCAAATAACAATGGAAATTACGTTCTGGGTCTCAAGGGGTTAATACAAGTTAGAGAAAGTGAAGTAGAAAAGTGAAAATACTGAGAAAATTTAAAGAAAGTTAGAGAAAGTGAATAGGAAATGAGTGAACTTAAACTTAGTAAAAAAACCTTTAACTTAGTAAAAAAAAAAACGTAGTAAAAAAAACTTATTGTAAAAGAACTTATACTTAGTGAGAAAAAAACAAACTTAGTGAAAAAAAAACTTAAACTTAGTGAAAAAACCTTAAACTTTGTGAGATTTTTTTTTTTAACTTAGTGAAAAAAACTTAAACTTAGTGATAAAAACTTAAACTTAGTGAAAAAAAACTTACTTAGTGAGAAAAAAACTTAAACTTAGTGAGAAAAAAAATTTAAACCTAGTGAAAAAAAACTTACTTAGTGAGAAAAAAACTTAAACTTAGTGGAAAAAAAACTTAAACTTAGTGAAAAAAAACGTGAACTTGCGAAAAAAAACTTAAACTTTATGAAAAAAAAAAATGAAAAAAACTTAACTTTGTGAAGTTAAGAATGAAGTGAAGAATATTCCCTTAAAGAGGGAGTTTCTTCACATGTTAGGGTGGAAGTCCTTGCAGTGTTTCCCTAACTTGCACCCTGACTTATGGTGCAGACCATGTTTGTAGAATTTATTGCAAGGTTTTGGATGGGGAAATGGACAACCTTTTCCACTTATTCCATACATACAGATGGTTTTTCTGTAATACTTACAGACCACCTGACCTAACCTTGTTGATGTTGTTGGATTGCTGGCCAGTGTGGTCTGTTGCCCGAGTGGCGTCTGTTTGCTGAGTGGGGTCTGTTGGCTGAGGAGGGCTGATGGAGTCAAGATCTATATTCTCTGGCTGACTGTCTAACATTACTGGTGCTAGTACCTGAGAGTGTGCATGTCCTGCCTGTAGAGGCGGGGTGGGCCTGGCAGAGTAAGCTATAATCAGTGTTTGGTTAGATGCAGCGGGTTGGTTGTCCGATGTGTCTTTATTCTGATCTTCATTTTCCTTGTCTTCCTTCTCACTGCACATGCACTCTTTCAGTTCACTGAGGAGATCATTGTAGTTTTCATAACCCTGTAGAGTGCAGGTCAGACATACATGTTTCCTGCTCGAATTTGTGAGGGCTATCATGATATAGTCTGGTAGTTGTGTCAGGGGTATGTCTTTCGTGTTTGTTTACATTGGTGGGGGCCGCTGAGAAATTCTTGACTCCCTTCTTCTTTCCACTTATATAGGCACACTAACTTTGTGTTCTGGCTTTTGGCCGATATAAATGCAATCACTGTATATTCATGTACACAGGTACAACTATTTTCCTCTTTGTGTCCACATATAGGGATGAAATTACATGAAAAACAGGGAAGAGGGTGCAGAGCGTCTGCACCTGTAAACACCTGTAAGTATGTTCAGCTTTCTTAAATATCATCTGGTAGTTTGATAATACCGTGTAATAATACAACATCTTAGTGCGGGTGGAACACCCTCTGTGACACTTGTCTCAGCACACCCATGCAGTCGCTCCGCCGACAGGACCAGCTTGCAACTCACAGCACACAGCATTGCTATCGCCAACATTTAACACCCTATTAGTTTAGTGGCATATTTAGTCTTCCACGATCAATTCATACACACCTTGCAACAATATTATTACGTAAACACCAATTGTTACATTGTAGCAACTAACAAGGCTGTATTTGCCTTCTAAAAAGAAGATGAATGTCTGTCAAAGGCCAGCAGCAGCTCACTAAGTCAGGGTCGAACCATGCCTTAGTTTCAGCGCCTTAAGCGGTGCCAATTAGGCGGCTTCCTCGTTTGAGCATAGGCGGTAGGAGCACTGTGCCTTAATCACAAGCGCCCCAGTGGATAAGGCGCCCTAGCTCGCTCTCAGCATCCACCCTGCTGTCCAGCATCGCCGACCTCCTTCAGCTCCACCTTCAACGCCTGCTGCTGTGCCCTGCTGTCCATCCACGCCGCCCTCCATCGGCTTCCTTCTGTCTGCTGTTTGGCCTTCCTTCCACGCCCGTGTTTCGCCTCCTGCAGCGCCTTCTTCGGACGTCTCCAGCGTGCCGTCCCCGGCGGTTGCATTCCCATCCACGACCTCGCCATCGCCATCGCGCCCACACGACAACTCAAGTACTTCGATACGTGTGATTTGCGAGTGTCCCTGCTTTCGTTCCGTCAGTAAGGTTATTTTGTGATTTGTTTTTGTCTTTTTCATTATATACCACGCGGACATTTTATGTGGTATTTTTCTCTTTAGCCAGTGCGTTATTTATATTGGCCTCTTAACTTTTGTGAGTGCTGTTTTGTGATTTTTTTTGTAGTGTCGGTTGACGTGCTTTGTGTTCTAGAAAATACTTTGTCACGCCATTTTTTTTCTCGATGGCATCCTAGTGCCCCTGTCGCTCTTTTAATCAGCTTGCGCTGATTGGTCGGGTAACGTGACTAACGTCACGAGCCCTTCCCTGTGCTCGCCTGTGATTGGCCCAGGCATCACCCACTTTCTTCCCACGTGTTCAACCCCCCCCCCCCCTTCTGGCTGCGGGAGAAGGGACGACCGGATTATTAGCGTATTTTCGCGACCGCTCTGGCCCGGTCTGGACTGGGCTAGTCCCGGGCGGTCACTGTTTTTGCGAGGCAGTCTAGAACGGGCTAGCCCAGTCCAGTCCGGTCCGACCCACATACCAGGACCACCTTGGACCAGTGTGGGGAGAACTGGCGCATGCGCACTACAGTCAGCGGGGAAGGCGACCAGGAGCTTCTCGTGCTGCTGATAAGACATGAAACACCATGATGGCCGACCATAAGACTAAAGTATCACAGGCGTGGTAGTTGTAAAGTCTTCAGCACAGGTTAAAGGCGGACGACAAAAAGGATATGACAAGATGGACGCCTGCCGCCTCCACAGTTCAGTTCAGTACCGCCCACTCGATCCCCCAGCCAATAGGAACGACGAATGGGACGGGGCTAGTCTCGATGTATTTTCGCGACCATCAGTCCACCCTGACCCGGTCCGGACTGGACTGAACCAGGGCGGTGAACGTCACGAAAATGCGCTATATCTCTTAGTGCCCGTCGCACCCAGGGTGACCTAACGCGCACCCCCCCCCTCCCCCCTTGCCCTGTCTTTCCCGCCAGGACAAGTGTTCCGCGCGCGTGGTCTGTCACCACCCACCCCGCCAAGCCTGGCCACCTGCCCTCCTCCCCCCCTTCTCCCGCGCCGCAGTTCGCTAGCCTCCTCCTCTCAGGACGCTAGGCCGACGCCCAGCACCCGCTCTCCTCCAGTGACTAATTGGATACATTATGACTTTCTGCAGTTCCGGGAGTGTGTTTCCCAGACCTTCCATTCTGTGCTTCGTCACAGGCTTGTAAATTTGTATATGTGTGCAGTGGCGGCTCGTGGCATAGGGCTGCAGAAACTGCAGCACCCCCAGACGTACTCACTGCCAGGTGTATGATTCCTTAGAGACACAGCAGAATTGATACACTACTAAGAAATATATCATGATAAAAAGTAATTGTATGTTATTTAATTATTTTCAATACGTTACTAAGTGAATTTTCATTAAAACTTGACCAAAATTTAAGTTACTTTCATATTTACTGTACGATTCGTGTCTGCGCCGCCGCCGCGCCACTTGTGAACACGATGGGCTGCAGTCGAGGCCAGCTAAATCAGATGTTCAGTCCTCCCGTGTGGACAAGAAGTTTATATAGGAGGAGGCGGCATATGTTGCCTCTAACGTGAAGCCCTATATACCCTATAACTATACCTAGGGAGTCATATTTTTAATCTATTTTTGTGTATCACTTAGAGTCTTAGATAGAAAGCCTGAAAGTGCAATGAGTCGACGCGTGAAATCGCAAAGTTTTGAGTCAATCTCCCCGCATTGGAGCGGGGCGAGCTCAGCCCGATAGCGTCATCAAAGAGCGTTTTAACCGATGGGAGTGATGATAGCTAGTTGGTCACACTGGAGAGAGAAACTCTTGACTCCAGTGTATGGTTAATTTTTAATTGAAAATATCAAACATAGATATATAAAAAACAAATTTGAATAATAAATAGTACAATGGTTTTTAGGTCAGCGCGCTAATGCAGTGCGCGCTGGGTAAGGGGTGAATGTGAGATGGT
>JACEEZ010019417.1:7500-50000 GCA_016584305.1 Chionoecetes opilio
CAATACCTCGTCTCTCTAAAAAACGCGTTCGTGGGCTTGAACAAAAGGAAAGAACATCTTTCCCTGGATATTAGAATAAACATATTAAATTCTTCTATATCAAAGTAAAAGAACTGCATTATAGGCAGCCATTTCATAAGCATACTTGTTTCATTAGTTAATTAGAGTCATTCGAGGTCTGATAATCCCTTCAGGGGAAGCCTTTCATAGGATCCGAACATTCCCCTTTTTCCCGCGACTCATCCCAACCTCGCCTTAGTTACCACGAGGGAGCCAGTCGTCTCCCCACTCCTTTCAAGGTAAGACATGCGGTACCTCGCTCCTATTTCCCCCCCCCCCTTCCTTGTTATAATATATCTATCTATATATCCATATATAGGTAGAGTTGGTTAGTTTTCATTAAACGCATAGGAGGCCTGGCCTGTCCTTATAAGTGTTATTAAATGAGTCGTCTCTCCACTCCTTTCAAGGCTCCGGCGAGTGTCTGCCGAAAAAGAAGCCAAGACACCTATCACAGTGAACACTACACCAACCCATTACTCTCACGTTTTCTTTCCTATATAGATATTCCATGTATACCTATAGTGCTCAGTTGATACGGACGTAGATGGTAGTTCTAAGAATATGATTCAGTGAGGGAGGTTATGCTCTGGAGAGCTTGCCCGTGTCAGATTAGAGTTTATATATGTGTCTAAGATCTCAAACAAGAGACATAATATTTCATGATGAATAAATAGGATGATGTTTAAAATATAGTTTCTTGTGTTATTTTGTAAAACCCCAGGTGATTATTCCGTGTTAGGACAATACTTCCCCACGTTCTCCAAAAAGAGCTTTCAGCCTCACTCGGTGTGATACTAAGTATCAACTCCGACTACCAAATAAATCTCATATATATATTCAAACGTGCTCAGGGAGTAGACCAGAGAACTACTCGCTTGAGCTGGTGGCAGCATTTCCCCTTACTCCTTAACTCCTACCTTTCCCCTGAACCTAACTACTACTCCTTCACACTTAAGTTCATTCCCATTTCAGTACTCTCCGCAGCGAGGAAGTGTTCGTACTATAATTAAAAGTGAAGTTCATAAGACAAATTTCAACTCTCAAATCAGTTGTAATCAATGTAGAATTCTAAATCAGTTAATATCATGCAATATAAAGGTGTCAGCAACACACTCACAAAAACCCCCTGGACATCACCACTGGTGACTTTAAAAAAAAAAAGGGCGGTGGCATGTTATTCCTACAAAAATAACAGCAACAGAATCTCACCTTGGGAAAGTAGCTAAAAATAGTCAAAAAATTCAGGAAACATGTACAAAATCTCATGCTAGGACAGTCAACTTCCTAAATCATTCGATGCCCAGGAACTGAAATTAGGATTTTCAGAGCTCGAGAGGAAGGGCAAATTCCTTTTTTCTCAGATGAGACTAAATAGGTCCGGAAATGGCCACATGATCTGTGCATGTTGTGGTTAGGTAGCAACGATATTGACGATAGCATTTAAGATCCCGGCTCTCTTGCTCTACCTTATCAAGGAAATACGCGCACAAAGAGAGGAATTGTGAGGCGTAGTGTGCATCTGGATTAATAAACCAGGCATTTATTCAGAAAGGAACCACATCTATTAGTCACGGGAAACCCGAGTGTTTTATGTTGGACCGACGAACACGGGAATCAAGTCCCTACCTGTGTCTTAGAGGTGTTTCTCCAGCGTATCATGAGTTGGGCAAGATACACATTCCCCGAGATGAAAACGAAGGAAGGAGGAGGAGGAGCATGTAGAAAGGGAATAGACGGTTAAAAGATTAGTTGGAAGAAATAAGAGCTGCGAGAATGAAGAGAATTGAATTATGGTCACAGAAAGCCAAACGAACCCTTTCCATGCCCCTCAATTATCCACGGATAGCGTGAAAGAGGAAAAATCAAAGGACCCTTTCCATGCCCTCAATTATCCAACGGATAGCTTGAAAGAGGGAAATCAAAACGAACCCTGTCCATGCCCTCAATGATACCACGGAAAGCGTGAAAGAGGAAAAGCAAACGGACCCTTCCATGCCCCTCAATATCCACGGATAGCGTGGAAAGAGGGACTATCAAACTCGAGATATTCCAATATTCGAGTTACATCAACTACAAGGCCTTGACGTCACCGGCCCGCTCCAAATATACTTTTGAATTAATAGAACATGTAGCTCAAGCGACGCAACACGCATCCAAAATTTGCAAAAAAGTGAGAGTGTGCTCAGAACCTCAATCTTAATTCACAGCTATCAAACGAACCATAAAGTTAGAGACTGGGCGACACTAGAAATCTTTTCGAGACCGAGTTCACTACCGAAATGAGTGTTGATAGAGCCTGGAAGGAATTGGAGGCAATGAGTTACGACTAGGGGGGAATCTCTCAAGCTTTCACACATCGTTTTATTTGCCAACATGCGGTGATTGCGACAAAACTCCCAAATGAAAAATCCAGCTTTTTTTTCTCATTAGAACTTTGTGGAGAAGACAATAAGAGAAAACTTGTGTTACGGGCCCTCTACAGGTTCGCGTCGCGAGAGAAACTAGAGGATTCATGGATGAAGTATATCCCTTAATAATTCAAGACCGTCTCGAGCACGAACGCAACTGATGAAGAGAGACAACTCCAAAGGTTAATATGATCCCGCACATAAGAAAAGAAGGGAAAAGTGCTGCCTAGACGAAAAAGAAAGACAAATAGTAGTTCCAGACATTTCCCAAAATCCGAGACACCAAAGACGAAGTGGGGAGCTAAGACAACAAGTCCGAGAAATTCAGGTCCGTTTGGCCCAGAGAAAACAGAAAAACACACCTCTACACGGGTCCTTCACAATTTTAACACCCATTTTTTATTTTTTCTTTCTTTTATTGCAGGTATTTGCGCTTATGTCAGACACAAAACACATGACCTTCAGGACTGTTGGAGAAAAAAACCTCCATTAGGCATGGTTTCGACTGTCGCAATTTGGTTGCCGGAGGGGGAAATAGAAAGTGTTCCGGGGACATTTACCCAGGGAAGTAACACCAAAACCCGAGTCAAACCCAAAACTCAAGGACCAATTTCAGGACTAGACGGTCACGATAATTTCACCCACGATCCATGTAAATATTAACGGGAAAAATAGTAGAAGCTCTAGTAGACACGGGGAGTGTTATACTTTAATCAAAGAATGACATACAGCAAACGATCGGAGGGAAAATAAATAAACGACGGAATCCGCCTCACCTCGTAGGAATCACAGACCCCCCGTTGAAAAATTCTCGGCATGATTGGGCAGAAAGAAATTGAAATCGGTGACGGACAAAAGTGTAAAAAGTGGTTCCCCGTTTTATTCCAGAATCTTATCTCAACGGCGATGTCTTCTGGTTGTTGAGATACTCACAAAGGCCACCCCACCTGGGATGGGAAAAGTAGAGCGATTGCGATGGGGTGACAAACCCCATACCGTTAATAATCTTCACCGCAAAAGAAATCAAATCAAAAGGATACACCGAAATCCTGTGAAACTAGCGAGCCCGTTACCGATATCATCACAAATAAACCTTCTCAATCCGGTGAAAGTAAACCCTTACCCACTCAATGATTATGCCGGTAAACGTAAACGAGATCCAAGTTCTGACCTACTTTGTCTATCTCAGGAAAGAGTAGTAAAAAAAACGTCACCCCAACTTAGTACAAGTGACATCAGAAAGTTCTATCTATCGTCCCCTTCACGAATAATACCAAGAAGGAAAAAGTTTTTTCGCAAAGGTACTATCCTCGGTTCATACGAAAAGGTAGAAATTCCTCCATCGAAAAAAAAATCAATTCCGTTCATGAAATAACAATAATAACTTGATACCGGGAAACGATAAGTACAGCCAAAAGGAACCCGAACAACAGGCTGAAAGAATTAATCAAGGGACAAAAATGGAAAAACCTGACAGTTTCAGAACAACAAGAATTACAACAAGTAATTTCTAGAAAATGATCCGCTTTTTCATCCTAGACCAAAATGAATTAGGACTCATAAGGGTCCCCGGTTCATATAAAGGTGGATGACCCTCAACCCAGTCGAGGACCTTCGTACCGTTATCCGAGAAAGGAAAGCCAAGGAACAAATGAGTCACATATGCTTCAAGATATGAAAGACAGAATACATAGAAACGATCCACGGCCGCATGTTATCACCGATCGTCCCATTGGTAAATAAACCGGATGGTAGTAAGAGAATGTGTTTAGACTATCGACACAAAGAAACATCTGCCACAGAAATCTATCCTCTTCCACGATTAGAAGAATTGGTAGAACAAGCCGCGGGTCAACGTATTATGTACCCTAGACATGCGCAAAGCATATTTCCAGATAGTACCGAGACGAAAGCCGCGCGATCTAACACCTTCAAGCGATGGTGTCCACCTTCCTTATATCGTTTTCGACGCCTTACCGTTCGGACCTAAACTGCTCACCGCTATATTTTCCCGGCGGATGGCTTTCAGTATTAAAACTCCCCCTCCTTCAGAAGGGAGGGTAAAAAACTACCTAGAGACTAATTCTATGGGCTCCTACGTTCCCTCTTCTTGTGGAGCGCCTCAATTCAACCTCGGATCCTCACCACAAAATGGGTGAAACTTAACCTCAGTAAATGTACTTTTGGACTAAAAGAATTCACTTTTCTCGGTTCACGAATCTCAGCGAAGAAGTAAGCCGGATTTGAAAAATGTGGAGGCAGTATCTTAAATGAAAGCTCCCAAAAACGGTCCAAGGAAGTCCGACGTTCTGTAGGGCTGGGTGGGTTCTATAGGAAGCATGTTCCTTCGTTCGCGAAAGTTGCAGCTCCACTTACTAATTTAAAACAGAGCCCACGTCATTCACCGGAGGACAATGAGTGCCAAAATGCGTTCCGAACATCTCAAATCGTGCCGGATAAATGCGCCTGTCCTGGTTAGGGAAAAAATTCAGAACCCTTTCATTCTTACAACAGACGCGAGTAACACTCAGTCGGAGGGGTTCTACATTCAAATCAATCAAACGCGTTCTAATTGCCCCATAGGGTATTTCGCCAAGAAATAAATTCTTGCGAAACCCGTTACTCAGGCACCGATATTAAAGAAGCGTTGGCTATAGTTCCTCACCTGTTAGGAAATTCTTCCATATTATCTATGGGCTCTAAATTCGCGATCGTCACGGACACCAACCCTCACCAGTATATTTTTAAAAGAAAGACTAAATCTCCCCGGATGACAGGTGGATCCTGAATGCGCGAATATAAACTATGCGATTAATACCGAAAGGTAAAGAAACTTCGTCGCCGACCATCTGTCGCGTTCCCGTTGGGATGATAACCCGTCGGCCCGAGGGACTACTTGGTTGGGGACTGAATCAACCAAAATTCAGCCCTACGACAAAGGGGAAGAACCCTGTGTGGAAAGAGAGTTAGTGGAATATCTGGAGGGAGTAGAGTTCCTACGAAACGCATACCGAAAAGCCACCTTTAGCTCAGTTTACAGTAATAAAATGACATACTGTACTATGTCAGAGAGAAAACAGATGGGAAGTCTACATATGTCCTCATAATTCCTCGTAGTATGACAATCTCGCTCTCCAACATGCGCATGACTTTATCAGGTCATTATAGGACAAATAATAAAAACCATTAAGACAGCCGAGGAGGGAACTATATATTGGACAAAATCGAAAGTAGATGTGTGGTGAGTATGTCAAAAATTGGTAACTTGTCAAAGATTCAAAGGGAAATAGCGGGTTACAACAAACCCTGGAAGGATAATTACCTCCAGTAAGATAAACCTTTAGAGAGGATAGGGATAGATCTCACTGATATGGTTAGCCGGAGGAGAACAAAGGTTACCGCTAATATTATGACGGTACGTCGACCATTACAGTAGGTGTGTTAGGTCTTCCCCCTTAAAACCAAACACATACACAGATCATAAAAGACCATGGGCAGTACCTGGCGGACTATGTGACACCCCGACAAACATCGTCCTGGACAAGGAGGATGAATCCACCAGCCGGGAGTTCCAGCAGTTTGCACCCGACACCAAATCACTCTCTGCGCTATACGACCCCCTACCACCTCAAGGAACTCGGTGACCGAGAGGATTGCACCCGGACTCTTAAGTCAGTCTCTCGACCCTGTGCAAGGTCACCTCTTCGCTAGGCCCACATTGTTGCACCCGCCGTGCCAAACACCATGAATCAAGCGGGTACACACCTCAATGCGACGCAACCCTACTTCGCTTTCTTCCTCGCCATGCCCCCAGGGCTAGTGGGATATCCTTACCCGGCGCGTTGAGAGGAGAAACAAGCACGACCGACGTGGCACACGCCTAATCCGCGAGACGCATCATAAAATGTCGCGTCGGTACAGGAGACGGTCGCAAACCGAGCGGAGAAAAATCAGTGGTGGAGGTAGGAGCACTGGTATGAGTCAGAAAAGGAGACCACAATACCAGGACATGCCGGTAAACTAAATGTGAAATGGGATGGGATCTACAGGGAGTAGTGGAGTACGTTTGAGTGGTAGTGTCTATGTTTGAAAAATGTTTCACGGGAAAGGAAGTGCAACGAGCCACCGAGCAAGTGAAGCCCTATTCACGGCAGTGAAAAGTGGTTAGTGGAACCGATGAGAGTGTCCTGCGCAACCCCGATCCGGGACGAACAACTTAGCCCCTTCGTGTAAGGAGACCTCCTAGGAAGGGTCATCGAGGAAGATTGAGTGACATTTTAGGTTTAAGAAGTTGTTGTTAGAAGTAGAATTACTGAGTCACAGAGGTGAGTGGTGTGGGCTAGCTAAAAACCATTTGGGTCTAGGAGATTTCTCATTCTAGAATTCGGAGTATCTATTTCACGGGCTCAGCCTGTTCGGTGAGAGGAGTATTTAATTCGAGATAGTCGTACGACTACTCAACTACAGTCAGCCAGGCTTGAGGTGGTGGAGCGATATTTCAAGACTTGTTAGGCGCTTGTCAGTAACCATGAGGGTAGCCGCTGTGCGCCCCTGGGACATTCCTATCAACGAGAATTAGGTATGAGTCAGGTTTCGACGACCACGTTACTGCCAGGTCGGAGGTTGATTGGGATACTTCCTTTTCATGAATATTCGTGTAATCTAAACACATTCAGATACCCGTTTTTTCTTTTTTTCCCCAACAAAGAGGGAGGCGGTGGTGGAGTGGGGGGGAGCGGGAGAATAGAAGAAATCTCTATTAAATTCACTCTAAATTCACCCCATACCAACCACCCTCCCTCTTGACACAGCCTTAGAAAGGAAACAAAAGATCAGTGAGTAGTTAATGATATGAAGAATTTAATTCCCGGAGAAATAGGACGTGGGTAATGCCCGGGATTCGGAAGAGACAGGATGAAATTCCTATCATACAATTCCCGGGTTTATGTATTAGAAGGAAAAAGGTTTCAATAATCATATGTTGTTCTGGGGGCAAGTCGTCACCTAGACCCAGCATATGGAGGAATAGGGTATTCCTATCATATTAAGGTCAATCATCTTTTCGTTTCTCGTGAAATTGAAATTTATCTTCTTTCTTCTAGCTCCCACTTCTATCTTCCCCCCCTCCCCACTCCCTCCCCCATACACTCAGGATACGAGTCCAAATCGTGGGACACTTATTTCGCGATCATCGATAACTAGTAGATTCAAAACTTTTACATCCTTCTCCTCTCCTACTGACAGATCAGGAAACACTCTAGTTTTTAATGTCCTTCCAAAATAGACACAAATAGTGACAGATCACGTTTATAAATGGGTGGGGTTAGTCGGAGTTATTGCTAAAATTAAAAGCGACCAAATTTATTTTTCGGACTCCAATACTCGTCTCTCTAAAAAAACGCTCGGTTCTTGGGCTTGAACGAAAGGAAAGAACATCTTCCCGGATATTAGAGTAAACATATTAAATTCTTCTATATCAATAGTAAAAGAACTGCATTATAGGCAGCATTTCATAAGGCATACTTGGTTCCTAGTAATTAAGAGTCATTCGAGGTCTGAAATCCCTTCAGGGGAAGCATTTCAAGGATCCGAACATTCCCTTTTTCCGCGACTCATCCCAACCTCGCATTAGTTATACACGGGGAGCCAGTCTGTCTCCCCACTCCTTCAATGGTAAGAAGCCGGGGGGTGTGATTTTTTTTTTTTGTTTTTTTTTTTTTGTTGTTTTTGCTACCTCGCTCCTATTACCCCCCCCCACGTCCTTGGTTATAATATATCTATCTATATATCCATATATAGGGAGAGTTGGTTAGTTTTCATTAAAACGCATAGGAGGCCTGGCCTGTCCGTATAAGTGTTATTAAATGAGGCGGTCCTCTTCCCACTCCTTTCAAGGGCTCCTCCGGCGAGTGTCTGCCCCCCCCCCCTGAAAAGAAGCCAAGACACCTATCACAGTGAACACTACAACCAACACAGTACTCTCACGTTTTTCTTTCCTCATAGAGAATATTCAATGTATACCTATAGTGCTCAGTGATACGGACGTTAGATGGTTAGTTCTAAGAATATGATGCGTGAGGGGAGGTTATGCTATGAGAGCTTGCCCGTGTCAGATTAGAGTTTATAATGGTGGTCTTAAGATCTCAAACAAGAGAAACATAATATTCATGATGAATCAATAGGATTATGTTTAAAAATATAGTCTTGTGTTATTTTGTTAAACCCAGGTGATTATTTCCGTGTTAGGACAATACTTCCCCACGTTCTTCCAAAAAGAGCTTTCAGCCTCACTCGGTGTGATACTAAGTATCAACCCCGAACTACTAAATAAATATCAGTATATTATATTCAAACGTGCTCAGGGAGTAGACCAGAGAACTACTCGCTTGAGCTGGTGGCAGCATTGCCCCTTACTCCTTAACTCCTACCCTTTCCCCGTAAACCTTAATCCACTCCTTCCCCTTAAGTTCATTCCCATTTCAAGTCTCTCCGCGCGAGAAGTGTTCGTACTATAATTAAATAGTGAAGTCATAAAGACAAATTTCAACTCTCAATTCAGTTGTAATTCAATGTTAGAATTTTTTTTCCTAATTGTCAGTTAATATCATTCAATATAAAGGTGTCAGCAACAACTCACAAAAAAACCCTGCATCACATATGTGTGTGTGTGTGTGTGCTGTGTGTGGGTCGTGTGTGTGCGCGCGTGTGTGTGTGTGTGTGTGTGTTGTCTGTGTGTGCTGTGCGTGTGCGTGTGGCGTGTGCGCGCGCGCCGGCGTGCTCGTGCGTGCGTGCGTGCGTGCGTGCGTGCGTGCGTGCGTGCGTGCGTGCGGACTTGTATTGGATGTGTGTATCGAAGCAGGCGGGAACCTCAGGACAGTGTATGGAGAGCCTACCTCAGGACAGGTTGGGAGAGATGTGCTTGAAAAAAAGATGACTTGAAGCTATGGTATTGAGCTATTAAACTGAGAAAGGGTGAATAATAGCAGGGGACGGTAAAACCTGATTGTCGACCCTCAGCTGAGGAATTTAAAGTATTCTATGGAAAGGCAAATTTTCTATTCACCTAACACAGAGCTCACTGGTTACGCATTCAACTCTAATGTTAATACATACCTATTTTAGATGACCCGGATACATCAAGTGAAGTACACCAACAGGTAACAGAAAGCTGAAATCAGTACAAGGCATGTGGCCCTGACGTGGTCTCTCCTGGGATATAAAGATGAGGTCTGCTCAATAGATAACTGTTTGGCAAGCATTTTTTAATGTTATATTCAGCAAGTACCATCCAGTAGAATGGTCAAGAGTAAACTAGTTCACTTTGTAAGAAGGGAGTAGGAAACGAGGCTAAGAAACTACAGAGGAAAAAGTGTGATGAATAGCATGGCTAAGATATTATGGACATGGTTTTACCTCGCGGTGAAGCAGTGGTTTAGACCTCACGGAGCAGGCGGGCAGGCAGAGGAAAAGGAAGTGTATAGAACATATTGTTACATTAAGATTATTGTGCGACATGGCAAGAGGAAGAAGCGTGTAACTATTTGTAAACATTTTTATAGATTATTCACAAGCTATATGATAGAGTTCCCAGACATAAGTTGTTTAGAGTTTTACTAACGCTTAGGTTGTGGATCAATTATGTTTGGGTGCTTTGGTTGCCATTTATACCCAGACAGAGAGCTTGCTTGGAACAAACCGTAATAATAATACGAGGGCGTAGACAGGATCACCTACTTCATGTTTGTGTTTATTTTGTTTGTAGACGAGTTAATAAAGATTAGTAAAGGTGGTTGTGAACTAGACGCGGTTTCTACAATGCTCCTATTCTTGTACTTATGAGATGACACAGTCTTACTGTTCAACACGAGATTGTAAACATGCTGACAAAATATGTCTTGCTTAAAAAAATTATTGTACAGAATATGGTATGAAAAATCAACCCAATCAAAGACCAAATTTTTTGTGATAAATGTGCGGGTTGGTGATTCGGAGGGTGTTGGTGGTGAACGTTAGTGTGGAAGCACTGCCAGATGTATGTGTACCTTGGTGCCGTTCATAGTCGGCAGCTTAGTGAAATGAGGGACATTCCGGATAAAAGCACCAAATTTTTTAAGGGCAGCTACCAGGCTCCAGCTATGATTTTGAGAGGGAGACAAATGATCCATCAATCAGATGGCTATAAGGAACGCTTCTTTATTAATTTTGACATTCCGCATGTGGAAAATTAGGGTAAAGGGTTTTTTTAAAAAGAATAGTCATAAGGATAATGTAATTTCGGATGAAAGTTATCTTATTATTATTATTTAATAACTCCAGCAACAAAATATTCCAATATGGCTGTCAAAAAAACATAAATTCAATATTTATTTCGACTTCTAAACTCCCCTGCGGACATCGCGAAATGCCATGTAGTTTATTAGCAGAACACGAATTAAAAAACATAATCCTTGCAATTCAAAATGACAGTGGTTAATCGACTGACGGTGCATTATGAAAAATCAAGTATCATTAAGTCCATTATACAACAATCATGTTCTTCCTGTACAGCTGCAGGAATGCCATGTCTTTGTTAAGCACCAGTATCACCAAGCAGGTATGATTCATAATTGTAATTATGTGTCTACTTCTCACATTTGCAGCTGCACAGTTCGGTGCATTTCAGCTGCTTTCTGCATGAACATCTCCCGCCACAAACCTGCAGCACTTTTTGCAGGCACACTTCACAAGTTCACTTACAGCCTTTGCTGCCGCAGGCTGCGAGCTCCAGAAAGGAACAAGGACTTTTGTTTCTGCATCCAGTGTTCCAAAAAAACCCCCGGCCAAAAAGTGGGGGGGCCCTTCAGGCAGTTGGTGTATGTTGTTGTGCCTCGGTGACAAGGTTGTCCAGATGCCAGCCTGGTACACTGCACGCTTGGTGTGCTGCAGCAGGGCCTGTTGCGTTGGGGGATGGGATGTTTCTCCATCCGTCTGTTTTTCTGGCAGAAAACAGTTCCGTTCTTGCTTATTCACCGACACCAGTAGGGCTGGTCTTGGTCATATATAAAGACTGTTGAAACGTTCAGGCATCTGGAAACTCCTGCAATCCACGGTGATTTGTGCATGGGAGTTTCGCATTGATCAAGTTGAAGGCATCTGTGACTCGGTTATGGCACCCCATGCTGCCCAAACCGACTTTTCCCCTTTCCAAAGAAAGAAGAAGTCGTATACACCCTGGAAAGCTGTGGAACACTGGTAGGCGCTGTGGGACTTCTCTTGCCCAGAGTACTACAGATGGCATGATGTGTAGGAAAAAGGAAGTCTTGCCACTGCCGAAGGCGACCCAGATGTCAGCGATGGATACTTGCTGGCTAGAAAGTGATACTTCCGATGAGGATGACAAGAACGTCGTATCCACGGTGGTACCAAGGATGTGGGCATCCACTCTCTAGGGGCATCTTGTAGATGGACCACAATCTTGTGTTTGCCTCTTCTGGTCACATGGCGGCACGAGTGGTCAGTGCCACTGCAGATACAAGAGGCTCCTCCAGATGTTGCAAAAAGACCTGCTTTCCGTCTGGGAAGGTAGTGGATACAATTTCTCTGATAGGAAAAGGAGAGTTCTACCTTGTTTGTGGGGTCACGCAGGAAATCGGGCCAATTGCTGGGACCTTGGTCTGGCTGCCACCTTCCTTCGTACACCTTTTCCCCGTCTCTATGGTTGAATTTCTTTGATACTGTTTGTCAGTACCTGTACCAATACCACATTCTACGCTCATAGAGGTTTCCAGTTCCCTCATGATGTGGGGAACAAAACACTCACTTGAATAATCGTCACATGTAGTGATGCCAGTCACTGGGAGGAGGTGTACCACAGCAGCCCACGAGCGTACTTCTAAACATCAAAGAGCCAGAGGGTTATTCTTGGTCTTCTGGGCCAGAAATGTTGGTTGAGATCGGACTTCTTCCCTTGTCGCAGCTTCCCTCTTCAGCAAAGAAGGAGGTTATGGGTGATTCTCATGCTTGGAAGAAGGTGTCCCGGTCCCCCATCACGGTGCTGTGTGAATATGTAGAGACGGGAAAAGAGGGCCACGTAATCATCCAGCATAGACACTTGTCGACCTGCTTTATCTTCGGTCTTGGTGTGGCGATCGTGAACAGGGGCAATTTGTTTTCTTAATTGGGGTCATGGATGGAGTGTGTAGCATCTGTTCAACAACTGACTCTTGTATGTTTCATACTGCTTCTTGCCAACAGGCTCTACTGTGCGGACTGTGTGGACAACAGGATGGTCGATGACATTCCGTTGTGGTCAATGCGGAGTTCTGGGGTGTCATCCTTGAATGGGTTTTTCCATCTCACTGATGACCGGATAAGGTTCCACAGTTTTGCTTCTGGATAGTCTTGGTAGATTAGGACCCTCCTCGTGTGATGGTACTGGTATCATTTGGGGTGTCGGCATACTGCTTCCCCGAACTTCTGCCAGGGAGTCGCGCCTGCTCCGAGTCCCGAAAATCCGCAACCATCCACTTCCTGAAGGCAAACTGGGTTCTCGGTAAGGCCCACTGCTCCTCTATCACTTTCACAAGCTCGTTTTGTTTTGTTCGTGGGCTTCGGTCAATGGGTATAGTGGAGAACCTTCTTGGCTGTTTCCGAAACGACCCCCAGTTGCGTTTGACTTCGACTTGGTGTTGGGAACTGCTGGGGGCAGCGCTCCATGTCCCTGATATGCACGGGAGCAACTGGATGTTCTGGTGGTCCAGAGCGAAGAAACCATGGCACAAGAGCTTTCAGTGTCTCAAAGTATAAGGGGAAATCCTTGTTTCTGTGTGACGTACAAAGATCAGGCCAAGAATTTCCAGCCGCAGGATGGTATCCCAGAAAATTAGAAGTTATCACAAAAGGTTCATAAGAGGCTTCTGAGTAAGTGGATCGTTTGTCTCCCCTCTCAAAATCCATAGCTAGGACCGCTAGAATGCCTGAACAAAATTTGGTGCTTTTATCCGGGCATGTCCCCATCCTATTTGAAATCTGGTCCTAGCGGCCCACACTATCACGAGTAGTGAGGGTTCAGTGGCATCCGCCGTCACAGCTCACGCTAAACAAAAAAACAAGATTCCCATGTCTTAAAATTTGCTCCTTTGTAAATAAAAATAATGATGTCCCCTTTATGGTGAAAAAAAAATAGTCTTTGACGCTATGCACTGATTTCTTCATTGAATTTATGGATGTGAATCGTGGATAGGAGCCAGACCTAAACCCATGGTGAAAAAAAAGGGGAAGCTTTCACAACTGGTGCTTGAAAAAATACTAGGGGTTAGAAATTCTACGTTAACGACGTTGTTATGTGGAATCAGTTTTACCCACTTTACAAGACTTACGTGAAATATAGACAACATAAATTTTTCCGTTACGAGTGGCATGAGAGATCCAGTATAATGATGACCCACTTGCTCTTTGTACAATTAAATTTAGTTCAAAATCAGGGAACAGTATAAGTAGATTAGTTAGGAACTTTGTAAATGAGGATGGTAAAAACCGTTAAGGTGAAGCAATGTTAAATGTAACTGACGGTATAGACAAAGTGATTCATCTAGAAGATTTTAACTTACAAATGTATCAACCGGAAATGGAAGTCATGAGGTATATAAAGAAAGAAAGTAATAATGAATTCATAGGTTATCTCTACACAGTTCCGTAGCAGGGCCATTCACTAGAGTGTGAAACGGGCAGATGGAACAGGCGAGGCAGAGGCGCCTGCCGCTGGAGGAAATGCTATGTAGTGTTTGGTGACATACAAGACTGGTTAGCAACACGTTATACAAACAATGCCCATGACACAAAGTATTAGAGATTTATACAATTCACCACGATGAACGAGTATCTCCATTCAGTTTTCTTGCCCAGAGTACTACGATGGCTTGATGTTAGGAAAATTTCTGCACTCCCAAAGGCCCCCAGATGTCACCCGATGGATACTTGCTGGCTAGAAAGTGATACTTCCCGATGAGGGATGACAAGAACGTCAGTATCCACGGTGCGTACCAAGCATGTGGTGCACCCACTCTCTAGGGCATCTTGTAGATGGACCACAATTCTTGTGTTTGCCTCTTCGTGGTCACAGGCGGCATCGAGTGGTCAGTGCCACTGCAGACTACAGGGGCTCCAGATGTTGCAAAGACCTGCTTTCCGTCTGGGAAGGTAGTGGATACAATTTTCCCTTGATAGAACTGGAAGAGTTCTACCTTGTTTGTGGGGTCACGCAGGAAATCGGGCCCAATTGCCTGGGACCTTGGTCGGGCCTGCCAACTTCCTTCGTACACCTTTCCCCCGTTTCTCTCGGGTTGATTCTTTGATACTGTTTGGTCCAGGTCCTGTCCCATACCATCTACTCTCATAGAGGTTTCCATTGCCTCATGATGTGGGGACAAACACTCCACTTCAAAATCGTCAAATGTAGTGATGCCAGTCACTGGGAGGAGGGGGTACCACAGCAGCACCACGAGCACTCTAACATCAAATGAGCCAGAGGGTTCTTCTTGCGTCTTCTGGGCCAGAATGTTGGTGAGATGGGACTTCTTCCTTGTCGCAGCTTCCTCTTTCCCAGCCAAAGAAGGAGGGTATGGGTGATTCTCATGCTTGAAGAAGGTGTCCAGTCCCCATCACGGTGCTGTGTGACTATGTAGAGACGGGAAAAGAGGGCCACGTCATCCTTCAGCATAGACACTTGTCCGACCTGCTTACTCTTCGTTTTTGGGTGTTGGCGATCTGAACAGGGGCAATTTGTTTTTCTTAATTGGGTCATGGATGGAGTGTGGTAGCATCTGTCAACACTGACTTCTTGTATGTCTCATATGCTTCTTGCAACAGGCTCTACTGGGGCGGACTGTGTTGACAACAGGATGGTCGATGACATTCCGTGTTTTCAAGTGCCAGGAGTTCTGGGGTGTCATCCTTGAATGGGTTTCCCATCCACTGATGACCTGGATAAGGTCCACAGTTTGTTTTCTGGATAGTCTTCTGGGTAGATAGACCCTCCTCGTGATGGTACTGTCTCATCATTTGGGGTGTCGGCATATTTGCTCCCCGAACTCTGCCAGGAGTCGCGCCTGCTCCGGTCCCGCAACCATCCACTTCCTGAAGGCAACTGGGTTCTCGGTAAGGCCCACTGCTCCTCCTTCACCTTTCACAAGCTCGTTGTTTTGTTCTGGGCTTGGTCAATGGGTATAGTGGAGAACCTCTTGGCTGTTTTCGAAACGACCCAGTTGCCGTTGACTTCGAATTGGTGTTGAACTGCTGGGGGCAGACTCTCCATGTCCTGATATGCCCGGGGGCCACCTGGCATAGTTCTGGTGGTCCAGAGGAAGAAAACCTGGCACAAGAGCTTTCAGTGTCTCAAAGTATAAGGGGAAATCTTGTTCTCTGTGTGCACGTACAAAGATCAGGGGCCCAAAAATTTCCAGCCGCAGGGTGGTATCCCAGAAAATTAGCCGTTATCACAAAAATGGTTCATAGAGGGTTCTTGAGTAATTGGATCGTTTGTCTCCCCTCTCAAAATCATAGCTAGGGCCCGTAGAATGCCTGAACAAAATTTGGTGTCTTTTATCCGGCATGTCCCCATCCTCTTGAAATCGGTCTTAGCGGCCCCACTATCACGAGTGATGGGTTCAGTGTCATCCCCGTCACAAGCTCACGCTAAAAACAAGATGTCCCATGTCTTAAAATTTGTCCTCCTTTGTAAATAAAAAATTGATGTCCCCTTTATGGTGAAAAAAAAAGTCTTTGACGCAGCACTGATGTCTTCATTGATTTATGGATGTGAATCGTGATAGGAGCAGACCTAAAACCCATGGTGAAGCTTTACAACTGGTGCTTGAAAAACTACTAGGGGTTAGGAAATCTACGTTAACGATGTTTGTTATGTGGAATCAGGTTACCCCACTTTACAAGACTTAGTGAAATATAGACAACATAAATTTTTCCGTACTGAGTGGCATGAGAGATCCCCGTATAATTGATGACCCACTTGCTTTTGTAATAAATTTAGTTCAAAAATTTAGGAACATGTATAAGTAGATTAGTTAGAACTTTGGGAAATGAGATGTAACACCGTTAAGTGAAGCAAAGTTAAATGTAATTGACGGTATAAGACAAAGTGATTCATCTAGAAGATTAAATTACAAATGTATCAACCCGGAAATGGAAGTTCATGAGGTATATAAAAAAAGAAATGTAATAAATGAAATTCATAGGTTATCTCTCACACAGTTCCGTAGCAGTGGCCTTTCACTAGCGTGTGAAACGGGCAGATGGAACGGGCGAGGCAGAGGCCGCTGCCGCTTGAAAAAAAGGCTATTGGGGTTTTTTGGTCATACAACTGAGCAACACGTTATACAACAAGCCCCATGAAAAAAAGTATTAGATTTTATACCAATTCACCACGATGAACAGTTTTTCCCCATTCATTTTTCACCTGAAACTCTTTGTAAAGTTTTTCATGGGTTCTGAATACCAAAAGTAACTAGATAGCCAAGGCTGGTTTTTGTTAATATATTGACAATCTGTGGGGCTCAGTTAAATAGTTTTATAGTTTAAAGATTGTTTAAATTAGTATTTAGGAATTTTTTAAAGATTATTATTTTAAATTATATTTAGGAATTAGTAATATCAAATTTATCCTGCATACTGTGGCAAAAAAACTATCTATCTATTATCTATTTCTATTATCTATCTGTGGTTGGGGGTGTGTTGTGTGTGTGTGTATATATATATATATATATATATATATATAATTATATTATTAATAATTTATATTTTATTTTAAATTTGTATATAATATATATGATATATATATATATAATATATATATTCTTTTATATATATATTTTAAAATAT
The DNA here is from genome assembly GCA_016584305.1 of Chionoecetes opilio. Taxonomy (NCBI): domain Eukaryota; kingdom Metazoa; phylum Arthropoda; class Malacostraca; order Decapoda; family Majidae; genus Chionoecetes; species Chionoecetes opilio. The sequence continues at coordinate 24,843 of JACEEZ010019417.1, forward strand.
ATTATAATATATAATATTTAGATATAATATTTTAGATATATATATATAGATATTTAGTATTTATTTATATTTTATATATATAATTTTCACTTTACAAATAAATTATTTTGTTTTTTGTTTTTAAAAAAAATCTTTTTATTATGAAATGAAAAACCCCACGAAAATTCGCGTCGATATCCTTTCCCGGTACCGAGTGAACCAAATTGAAAACAGGCGCTCCGACTTTGGGGACATTGTGCAAAAGGCCGATATTCCGGCGCAGTCCGATTTACAGTGGTCTATGGCACCCCTTGCTCACGGGCCCCTCCCATTTCCCCCCATCCCCTCCTTCCCGTTTTTTCTTTTTAACGCGGCTTTATTTGCCCATAGATTCCTAGCTACTTTTGTGCCTGAATTGCCATTCCGTCTCTGTGTATATAAGCGTTTCTGCTTTTCCCAGGGTTCACGGGGAGCTGTTTTCGTCAGAGTGTTGCGATCAGCACTGTTTTTCCTTTAATCAGTCAGAAACCCCCCATTCATATGGAGCCCCTAAAATTTTGATTTTTTTGCCCCCCCGGTGGCTGCTCCATATTCTTTCCACCATTAAAATTTGCAGCAGGACCCCCTTTAAAACTTTTTTTTGGAGGGGATCCTTCATATTCTGCGCTCAATTTTTTGGGTTATGCGAATTGATGCGAAATTCCAGTGGTTTTGGGATCTAGACAAAATTGCCTTGTGTAGCCAACTTGAGCAGTTTCACGAGCGGAAAGGGACGATTTTGGCCCAAATGCTTTCAACCGGATTCCAATAACAGTTATCATAATTCAAGGAAAATTTTCTTCAGGCTTTGGGTTTGGGTCAGCATCGTGGTGGTTTGCAATAGGTATTTCGCATGACTGACCCCACAAATCGTCTTTCACGGGGTAATTTTTATGGCCCCAAGTCTTACTGCTCAAATCGCTGATGACGCCGTTCATCACTGAACGGCTGATTGGTTCAAAGACGATGCCATATTTTGAAAGGAACTTCGCGTAGTGTTTGAGTATGCCAGTTTGTTGCTCTTTTTATACTCCAAACTCGCCGCTTTGCCTCCTCCATGATTTTTACTGCCAAAAGACAGATGCTCGTTTTTTGCTTCTCCCTTGAAAAGGTATTGCAAAAGTCTTTTCGTGTCCCCCCGGGCCCCGTCCCCCTCATAACCCCCAAAATTGCACCTGTTTTTTTTAATGCGTTTGGTTCTCTGCCCCCCCTCCCTCGCAGGTGCATTTTGCTGAGGACAGTCCCACCTCACAGCGTTTTTTCCAGCGTAAACAAAAAACTGCTCGCGGGGCTCCTGCCCTCAGGGATCGTTCATCGTCCTTCCACTCATTATCGCGACAGCACTTTCAGCTCGCATTATGGGACCCCGCTCCGTCCCCCTGCCTTGTTTTTCCCCCCCCCCCCGAAGCCGAAAACCTTCTCGCCCTTTAAAAAACGGGGTGGCTCTCAAATCCTCCGTCTGTCACATTCACGGCTTTGGGGAAAACGTTTCTCAGTATGCGTGAAAAAACGTGCTTCACAATTTGTCCCCTCCATTTCCTTATTGGGGGAAGTTGACGTGAGGGAAAGTCTTGACGATGCAAGTGCACATGGTAAGTCCCGTCGTCTTTGGGGTGGATGTAGCAACACGACAAAGATATTTCAGTCTGAACACCTGGCTAATTCCCTTGAAATTTTTCCTAGAGATTACCCTCCTAAAACCTCTATTTTAAAGGCTTCCCTAGGTTAGCCTCCCACTTCTCTGTCGAACCCCACCATATTCCCTTTATCATTGCCACACTTCATTAAGAGTTAGAGTCCCGGCCTTTATATACAGCAAGTCCATGTAGAGAGACACCCTACGACACAGACCCTTGTACCACACACAACCGTCCAGCAAAAAACTAAAAACCAAAATTTGTTTTTATAAACCACCTGGAAAGTACTACATGGACACGGGTTCTTACGTAATGTTTTATCTGAAGGCTTTTTTGGAATTACAAACTATTTTTCGTAATGATAGTTTCACCCCCCCTTCGAATTTCTTTTTTCAGGCTTTAAAGGGTTCTGCTCTGATTTTTTAGGGTTGTATCACTCCATTTCGTCTTGCCGAGTCATATTTTTTCTGCCGATATCTATGTAGTCGTTTTTTGCGTTCCCTTGCGATTTTTGTTCGGTCTTGGTACACTTACGCAGCATGGTATTGTATACACCCAAGCAAGGCGCTCTTTCGTTAAAATGGACGCTTTCTTTCCCCCCATGCTAAGCGGCCCCTTTGCTTCGTGCTCGCCTCCTCCTTGCATACCGGGGCCCAAATTTGGATACGGTGCGCCCCTACCCACAAGTTCGCCTCACCGAGATGAATCGCCCCGGTTTTTCCAGAAAGGGAAATTATTGCTGGGGTCACACATTGGCGAACGGCTCGCGAAGGGCCCGCGAAGCCTAAAAATGGCCGATTCTCCGTCCGTTACGATCAAAGCGCCAGGAATTCGCCCACGTTTCCCCTTCCCTTCTCCTGGGTTCGAGGGGGTACCGGGGTCTGGCGCGCCATCTCAGGGGGTTCCAGACCCGCGAAAACTTTTAAAAAACAAAACTTTCGCCGTCGCCTCGGAGAATGGGTTTGGCAATATGCATTGATTGGGGGAAGGTCTACGTGTTTCGCATTACCTCGATAAAATAGCGTCCCTATTTCTTCTATCGCCATGGAACCCCAAATAATGCGATTTTGCGGGGTGTATCGACAACGCGGGTACTAACGAGTCAACCCCCCCCTTTTCCCGCATGCGCAGCTCGCTCCCCCCAAAGTACGAGCGACGGGCGACGCTTTTTTCATCCACCACCCACTGCGCTTCACGAGTTCCCTCGCCCCCTTTTAAACACGTGCCCCCCCCCACACCATGGTCAAAATACCCAAGAAGAGAATAAACCCCCAAAAGGGCTCTTCTTCGGGAGCCCTAAATTTTTTAACCCCAACCCAACTCTACAAAGAACTGGGTATTATCCCAAATTTAGTCAGGAAATTTTTTTTAAAAACTAACCCATTATTTCTTATATAAAAAATACGCCAGCCTTCCCTTAAAAAGACATAAGTATTCATATCATTTATTGAACAGAAAAGAAATATAATTTTCACCTGTTACCCCAAAGCCAAAGGCATTCTCCCCAACTCGACGTGCCCTGCTGAGTTGTATTTTATTATCCCTCTGGTTTAGTCGGTTTCTTTTTGGGGTTGGCTCACATCCAGTTGCGGAGGGGAGAAAGCACTCTCCCACGGGGAAGTAGCTTACAGGGGGGCAGTGGGGGGCTCCTGGTTGGTTCTGCAGGGGGAAGGTGGCTTGCTTTTTTTTCAAAAGTTTTTGACAACTTAGACTGTGCAAAAACACCCCATCCGACTCTGACCCCCCCAAACTTCGACATCCATGAACAGAAATTTTAGTCATAATCAAAACCCGCAAACAGGATCATTTAGAAGTCTTCTTTGTTGTAATATGGGACCCACTGAAGCGGATTTTTGATGCGGGTGCTTTCCCCTCTATAAACCCCCAGGGTAATGGGAAATCCCAAAGCCATTAAACCCCCACGGGGAACTTTCTTCCAGCCCTCGGGTGTCAGGATCTGCATGACCCAACCCCCTATGCTGCCCACAATGGCTCGGCAGGGTTCAGGTAAAAGTAGGAGTGGGTTGGGACAACGCGAAAGGCATACCAGACTCTTGTTTTGAAATTTTCCCGGTTGCTAGGAACGGGGTTTTTTGCAAAAACGTAGGGCAGGCTCCCAAAGGCTCCCTCCAGAAAAATTTTTGATTTCCCCAAAGTGGGGGCCTACATTTAACAATTTTTGTTGAAAAAAAGGGCACAAATCCAGACGGGTGAAATTTCAATAGAGTAGGGGATCCTTTTTTGCCAGTTCAGCATGAGATTCTCATGATGTCCATGGGAGGGACCGGGTTAGGGAAGGGAGTACCCAGACACTTCGGGGCTTCTCTCTTCCCACGGTTTTTGAGGTGCAACCAGAGCCGACCATGGTCTTAGGTGGCTTTGATAACAAAGAAAAAAAACTTTAAGAATTTAGGCTCCTCCACAATGTCTTCGGTAATAAGATTAAGGTAAAATCCATGAGGCAAAAGCGCAGCGAAAGGGGATTTTTTGCACTTGCAGCCCCGGTTTAGGGGGCACCCATATATATACCCCCTGCCCCACCCCCAACGTGCCCCCGAATGTCTAGAATTATCGCTGACGAACGCAGGGCAATCGCAATGATGCGGGAAACTATTGCAAATTTCGCCTAAATGAAACACATTGTAGTGGATTCGCCGCCCCTTACGATAATCGCCATCGCAAGTTGGCGATACCTCACCGCAGGGTGGACCTTCCCTCGAATATATTGCGCCTCATCTCCAACGATTGCGTTGGCAGGGCGAATGAACGCGGGGTGGTCGAGGGACATAGCGATGGGGTTCGCTCAAAATGGCGATTTCTGTCAAGAGCCTAGACTTCGCCATTTCCGGACGGGGAATCCGGAACGAATCGGCCATTTTTTTGTTCGCAGACATTCGCGCAGCCGATTCGCCAATGTGTGACCCCAGCATTACGTTTCCGCTATTTTAGTGGGTGACCAAATCATTCCTTCCCGTACAGCTATTCGCTTGCCTGTTCGTGTCCCTGAGGCTCCTATAGGCAGCGATGTTTTGTGCCTAAGTGAAACTATGCGCGTCAATTGCCTTGGCCTCGAGTCTACTCTATGTAACGTGCTCCCTGGTCATGTCACATATGTCCTTGTTCTCAATAACACTGGTGCATCAATTAGCCCTCCTCTACTTCCTGTGGCTTCTATTTTCGGGCTTGCAGGATGAGTCATCTCAGGCTTCACAGGCTGACATTATTGAGCGTCTAAAGCCTTTTGTACATGTTACTGCCTATCCTGACGGCAAATATGAACTCCTTCAAACTCTTGCGCAATTTCGACAAGCTATAGCGCTTCCTGGGGTGCGTTTGAGAGGAAGAATTTGAGTGGTGCGAGCCGCTCAAACTCTCTCTCAAACGCCTGTGCGAGACTCGGGCGGGCCGCTTGAGTGGCTACCGAGCGCCCAACCCACAGACCTTGGGCGCTCTGCTAGGTGTGACGTCATGACAACAACAATGGCCGGCCAAACAGAGACGAATTTGAGACACATTTATGCTATTCTTGTCGATTACAGTCGAAAGACTACAATGTTATCCCGCAGCATGCATTGACATGCACTGCTAAGTACTGTACTGGAGCCTACTTATAATTAATAATAAAAATACAGGAAATAGGAGTGATAATTTACGATATTATAGTGGTCCAATGAACAGTGGAGGGAGATAAATGTATTCAAGTTCACAGTACATCCCCTTATATAAGCATTAGGCATTTCCTAGTATTTTTTTGGTATATGTGCAGTTTAAACCAGTCCAAGATCGGTGGTTTTAGATATCCTGAACGTTTCATTCAACATTCATTGAACATTGAGTATTTCTAACCCCTACAATAGCCGGCAGGGTATATGTGCAGTTTAAACCAATACACGATCGCTGGTTAAGTAGGTATTATTCTAGTGTTTGCCCATACTCCCCCTCTCCCACAAAACAAGCTTGGGGACCTGGGGGAATGCGGGATATTTGGCTGGGGTACAAAATATGCGTCGCAACCACATAGTTTTTGAGTTAGGGGTGTTGTAAAAATTCCCTAGATCTAGGGAAAATTCTTTGGATTTCTTCTGAGTCCAGAGACGTGTGAACCTGACGACCCTCACATAATGATGACCGAAGTGTCGAGAGCCCCCCGCTATAGGAGGCTAGGTAAAATTTGTTTAGGGTAGGTTAGATTTGGTTAGGATAGGGTAGATTATATTTGGGTAAGTTAGGTTAGGTTATATTTGGGTAGGTTAGGTTAGATTTGGTTAGATTAAGTTAGATTTGGTTAAGTTAGGTTAGATTTGGTTAGGTTACGTTAGCTTAGGTTAGATTTAGTTAGGTTAACTTAGGTTAGATTTGGTTAGGTTAGTTTATCGGTGGGTCAAGCCCCCCGCTAGGTTAGGTTAATTTTGGTTAGGCAAAGTTCTCTAGATTTAAGGAAATTACCCTAGATCTAGGGAATTTTACCCCCTGTACACAACTCTTAAATTACTTGTTTCCGACGCATAATTTGTTCCCCACCTGAAAACCCCGCATTCCCACAGGTCCCCAAATTGTTTGGGGGAAGTGGGAGAGTAAGGGCAAACACTAGAATTTTACCGTTAAGTATCCTGAACGTTTCGTTCTCATCGCTAAGGAGTATTTATAACCCATACAAAAAATAAGACAAGGTGGTCTTGGGGGGTGAAACCCCCCTAGTGAGGTAAGGTTGCGTAATCAATGCCCAGGTTAGGTTAGTTAACTAGTGGGGGGTTCTGGGGGAGAGCAGCTCCCCCAGTTATGCCAGGAGAGTATTGGTTGAAACTGCACAGTTACCGCCGGCAGGAATAAAAACAAAATTACAAGGAGGGTCTGGTAGTGAGTGAAACCCCCGGCCTCAGTGAGCTAAGGTTATGTAATCAATGCCCAGGTTAGCTAGGTTAGTTTAGGTCTGGGTGGTGTAGCCCCGCCAGTTATTTCAGAAGAGTATTGGTCAATACGGAGTATTGGGTGAAAATGCATATTTACCATTTCTTTTGCTGTGGTTTTAATTATTTATACCTTTTCATTATACAGAAATACTTTATACCCCTTAATCTTAAATACCCCTTTTTCACCCACCAGTTAGGGTAGTTAGGTTATTAGGTAAGATTTGAATTTTATTGGTCATATTTTTACTAGTTAGGATGCATATATAGGGCCCGGGCGAGGGTTGCGGAGGAGGTATTTTAGCTCCAGATGTGTAATATGTGGCAGCATTGATATGTGATAATACGATTGATAATTTAATAGACAGCTACTAAACAATCCATATTTCATTAGTTAGAAAAGCTAGGTTATCTTAGCAATTGATTTAGTTTAGGTAAATTGAATTTAGTTAAGTTGAAAACAATAATATTTGGCAAAACAAAAATATAAACAATGGGGAGTTCTTCTGTTTCAGAATGTCCTGTTGCTGTAAAAATATGCCTTCAGATTATCTCTATAAGTGGCAGGTTAGCTATATAAATGCGTACATAACTCTATGAGTTAGAGGAGAAAACAACCTGTATTTACATAACAGCATTATTTATCACAGTAATCTGACATTATAAGCGAACATGAAGCATTAGTCAAATCATATTAACACTGTCATATTTTCATTTAATTTCATTTCATCTGCCTATTTTCGTCGACAGTTCCAGTTCTTGATCTTGATATTATAGTACACAATATATGCATTTAATAAGCTTTTACCAGTATTTCTGCATTCAGAGATTACATAACAGGTGGTATGGTGGTATCCAACAATGAAATACACTTTATTCTTCATTTTCATTTATTCCAAGTGGAACTGTTACCAAAAATTTCCGCGTCGGCGAGTGTACCACGTCGGCGACAGGTCTCAGTTGGTGTTTCTGCGAGAATTCCTATTGGCGACAGTTTCATAAACCTGTTCACGTATCCCTACACCCTACCGCCAATAACACTATAGTCGCCACTGCACATATATGTCGTCAGGCGCCATATATTACGAATTTTATCATCACTTTATGTTGTCATCATTTTATACATAATTGTATGTGCCACTAAAGAGGCATGCACAGTAGTTTATATTATGTACCTGTCTTCAGTGGCACATACAAGTCTATAGTGATGCTATAATTAGTAATATTTAGCGCTTGGCGACAAAAGTGCAGTGGCGACTATAGTGTTATTGACGGTAGTTGGTTGACGGTGCCCGAGATTCGTAGCATTTCACCTCTCTCAGCGACCATTACAACAATAATCAAATAGTCGTCAGGTAGCTACAGCGTACGCCATTACACTTCCGTACTGTGCGTGGGCAGATAGAGGGTTAGTAGAGGAAAATGGTGAGGTCAAAAGCCCACAGTCAGAGCTGTGGCGTCGTCGTTTCCATGATAACTGCGGGGATTTTTTTACATCCCACTGCGAGGCCCCCCAAAAGGTTTGATAGGGGGGTACAAAAACCCTGAAGGGCGCAAGCCGCCAAATTTTTCTTCTAAAAACGCAGCCCTGAGGCTTTTAGGATTTTAGGATCAGCGTCCAGTCATACACTTACAGCTGATACAAATCCCGTGTATACACTTCCTACAGGTTATTCATAGAAAAAAGCTTTATTTGAGGCATGATTCAAGATATGTGCGAGAAAAGTGTTATTCAGGAATCCCAGTCCCTTTGGAACGCCTTTGCCCTGTCCTAAAGAAAGCCCCCGTCAGGGTTTGCCAGGATTACTATGAAGTTTTTTTATACCTGGTCCCTTTGTTTTTTTAATGAAATTAATTTGGTTATGATTTTTCATGATTACAATGAATTTGAGAATTGAAACTTGTCTTGATTTCCTATTTGATTATATATAAACCTTCTCGTGGGGAGAGTACTGAAATGGGGGATGAATTTAAGGGGAAGGGGGGGGAGTTTAGGTAAGGGGAAAGGGAGAGTAAGGGGAAGTGTGCCACCAGTCAAGCGAGAAAGTTCCTGGTTACTCCCTGAGCACTTTTGAATTTTTATATATAGATTATTTGGGTAGTCTGGTTGATACTTAAAATTTACCCCGAGTGGGCTGACTCTTTGGAATTTGGGGGGAAAATTACTGTCCAACACAGAATAATCACCGGGTTTTTTTTGCAAAAAACAAGAACTTTTTTGAAACTTTCACCTATTATTCACCCTAAAGTTTTATGTCTCTTTTTTGAGATCCCCCGGGGACAAAACATATAAGTTCTAACCCAAACATAAAAAAAGTCTCCATCCCAACACGGGAAAGCTCTAATCGGATATAAGAAAACCCTTTTTACCCGAACAGGAAGCTTTCCCTTTTGATGAAGGAAGCTCTTGGAGCAAAACCCCCCTCATAATCTTATAAGAATATCCTTCACTTAGGTAAATCCCGGGGAATACGTAAAATTTATACAGGAAAATAAAAGGGGGGGGATAAAGAGAAAAGAATGTTGTTTGCTTTTCACTAAAAAAACAGGGGCGGGCTTTTGGCTGACTGAGATGTCCGCCTGAGTCTGTGGGGATGGGAGAGAGATCCCTTTAATAACACCTATAAGGGGGGGAGGCCTCCTTTACGAGTGAAAACTAAACAACGGTACCAATTTTTGGAAATATAGATAAAAATTTTAAACAAGAAAGGGGGGGGGGGGGGGGGAATAGGGGGAAAAAAACGCCCCGTGTTTTCCCGTCGGGGAGTGGGAAAAGGGATGCCCCCTCGGGGAAATGACAAAGGCGGGCGGGAAAAAAAAGGGATTTTGGATACCCTGAACGGGCCCTCCCTAAAGATTATAGCCCCCCGGAATGACTAATTTAAATAATGAAACAAGTGACTATGAAAGGGCGCCTAAATACAGCCCTGTTATTGATATAGAAAAATTTTTAATATGTTTAATTCTAAATCCGAGGAATTTTTTATTTCTTTCGTTAACCCTTTCGAACGCGTCTTTTGGAGGGACGTGGTTTGGAAGTGTATAAAAATTTGGTAAAGGGCTTTCAATTTAGCGAAAAATGAATAACCATCCAGGTATGACCGTGATCTTTCACTATGGTGATTTTTTGAGGCCCCTAAGAATCTAGGAGTGTTCCTTGATTGATAGGAGGGTGAGGGGAGGATGAAAGGTTTGAACCTTTAGTTATCTGATCCCAAAAATAAGTGTCCCACGAAGTTGATCGTACCCGGGAATGTGGGGGGGGGGGGGTGAAAGGAAGGAAGGAAGATAGAAGGGAAAATGAAAGAAGGAAGATAAATTAACCCCCCCGGAAAACAAAAAGATTAAAGTGCTTAGGGGAAAAACCCCGGGAATTGTATGATAAAAAATTTCCCATCCTATCTTTTCCCAAATAACGGGCTTTACACGTCATTCTCCGGGGAAAAATTAAAAATTTTCAATATAAAATTTAACTACTCAGGATTTTTGTTCCCTTCTAAGCTGCGTCAAGAGATGTTTTTGGGTTTTTAGAATTTAGAGGAATTTAAAGTAAATCTTTATTCTTGAAAAGGGTGTCTGCTTGTGTTTAGATTAACAAAATATCAATGAAAGGAAGTATCCCAAAAACCCTCTGCCCTGGGTAGTAACGTGGTCGTAAAAACCCTGACCGTCCCCGTTTCTCGTTGGGGGAATTCCAGAGGCGCACCCCGCAGCCTTGGTAAATGTAAGAGCCCAACAAGTCCTAAAATCCCCAAAACCGCAAGGGGTTGACTGGAAAAGGAGTAGCAGGTATTTCTATCTGAATTAAAATACTCCCCCCACAACCGGGCGGCCCCGTAAAAACCAGACACTCCGACTTCTAACTGAGAAATCTCCTAAAACCAAAGTTTCATCAGTTGACCTACACCCCCCTTGATCGAAAATTTACATCAAAACACTTTTCGCTTTCTTCACCGAAAAACCACAAGTGGGTTGTTTGTAATGAATAAAATACCTTGAAGACTCACCAAACCCAGAATAGTTTTTAGAAATTAAATGAGAGACTGGTACCCCAATAAACCCTTCCCCGGAATTTTAAGAACATACTGACCTCAATTTGTTTGATCCTGGTCAAGTTTTACATTTAACACTTTTTCGTTTTGTTTTCCCCAAGAGTAATAACCGGGGACGCTACAAACCCTAAACGAGAGGTTTTAAAACCTTCAGGTCCACAAAAAAAATTTACAATGTTCATTTTTCAAAAAAAATTCTTCCTTGATTTCAAAATTTAAATTTTGGATACCGAACTTTTCCATTTGTTTTTGAGGGTGGCATCAGGGGTTTTGTTGACCCCCGATTCTTGAGGGCCTTTCAGCTCTAAAAACTTTTCGGAACCCCCGTGGGTTTTTGGGAAAACCAAAGAGTGTGCCCTTTCCCGAGGGTGTCGCGATCCTCTGTTCCGAAACTGTTGGGTCCCGCTGTGCTCTGGGGTTTTTGTAGGAAGGGCGGCGGGGGACAGGCAGTTCAGACCCCCTTTGATACCCGCACGGCAATTAGTACGGTTTTGGCCCCCTGTGTTGTCAGCGAGCCATGTCGGGACGGGTAGCCGAGGGGATCCAGGACTTCCCCCCCGACGAGGCTCACCCCCTTCTTTGCCATGGTGGTGGGCTGCGGCTAGATGTGGCTCTGTAGGGCAGGAAAAAGGGGGTACGGGGGAAACGCGGCATCGAGGGGCGAGCGTGGCGGCTAGGGCGCGGTGCCGGCGGGGGAGCGTGGCGGCTAGGGCGCTGCATGCGGCCCGGGTGTGGCGGGACGGCTGTGGCGGTGGCGGTGACGGCTGGACGGCTGTATCGGCTCGCTTTTTTACACTCACTGCCACATGGCATGGTTCAGTGTGTAGGGTGTTTTGGTTTATGGGGGGAAAGATCTAATGGCCCATTATAATGATCGAACCTGTATGAAAATTTAAACCCAAAAATTTACTTTTTTTCTATCTTTTTCCAGGTGAGATTTTTGCGTTATTTTTAGGAATAATATACCACCCCTTTAGTCACCAGGTGTTTCCCAAAATTTTCCTATGGTTTATTAACTGGTGCCTTTTTTTTGAATGAAATTAATTTTGGTTATGATTTTATTGATTTCAATGAATTGAGAATGAAAAATTTTTCATGATTCACTATTTTATTAAGTATGACACTTCTCGCTGCGGAGAACTGAAAAAGGGGAGAATTTAAGGGGGAAGGGGGGGAGGAGTTTAGGTTAAGGGGAAAGGGTATGAGTTAAGGGGAAATGCTGCCACCAGCTCAAGGAGTATTTTCTGGTTTACTCCTGAGCACGTTGAATATTTTTAAAATTAGATTTACTTGGGAGTCTGGTTGATACTTAGAATTACACCCAGTAAGGCTGATCTTTTTGGGAAGTTTGGGGGAAATTTCTGTCCAACACAGAAAAACACCTGGGTTTTTTTTTTTTTAATAAACACAAGAACAATTGAAACTACCCATTTTTTATCCCGAAGTATTATTCTCTTGTTTGAGATCACAGACAAAAATTAAGTTCTAATCCAACTAAGAAAGTCTCCACCCAAAAAAAGGAAAGCTTTAACTGATATAAGTAAAACTTTTCACCCTGATACAGGGAAACTTCCCAAAGATGAAGGTAACTCTTGGAGCATAACCCCCCCTCATAATCTTACTAAGAATATCCTTCACTTAGGTAAAAAAACCGCTGAAAGTTAAAATTTTACATTGAAAAAAATAAAGGGGGGGGGTAAAGAGTAAAAATGTTTTTTGCGTTTCATAAAAAAACTGTGAGGTTTTGGCCGACTGAGATGTCCGCCGAGTCTGTCGGGGAGGGGAGAGAGAATCCTTTTAATAAACCTATAAGGGTGGGGCGGCCTCCTTTTCTTAGTGAAAAATAAACAACGGTACCTATTTGGAAATATAGATAAAAATATTATAACAAGGAAAAAGGGGGGGGGGGGGGGAATAGGAGCGAAACGCCTCGTCCTTTCCGTGGGGAAATGGGGGAGAGACGCCTTCCTCGAGGATGACTAAGGGAGGCGGGGGGAAAAAGGGGATGTTGGATACCCTGAAAATGGCCCCCTCCTGAAGAGCTTTGACCCGGAATGACTAATTGAAAAGAAACAAGTTCCTATGAAAGGGGTGCCATAATACGTCCCGTTACTTTTATAGAAGAATTTAAAATTTTTAATCAATATCCCAGGAAGTTTTATTTTCTTTCGTTCAAGCCTTCGAAGCGTCTTTGGAGGGACGGGTTTGGAAGTTGGGATGAAATTGGTTTGACTTTCAATTTTTTCGAAAATGAAATAACCCCCCAGGTATGACCGTGACTTTTCACTATGGTGAAATTTTGAAGGACCCTTTAAAAATTAGGGGTGTTGTTGATCTGATAGGGGGTGAGGGGAGATGAAAAAGTTTTTGAACATCTTAGTTATCGATGATGCGAAAAAAGTGTCCCACGAATGTGACTCGTATCCCGGAAAGCGGGGGGGGGGGGGGGGGGAAAGGAAGGGAAAGGGAAGATAGAAGGGAGAAAGAAAGAAGGAAGATAAATTTCACGAGAAAAAATAAAAAATGAAGGCTTTTCGGGGAAAAACCGGGAATTGTATGAAAAATTCCCCTCCTATTTTCCGAATAACGGGGTTACAATGGCGACCAGTCATTGACTTTCGTCGGGCAATGAGTAACGGTTCGGATCATTACCTTGTTCTAAGGACCATTTTAAAAACATTGAATGTCAAACATTATTCTTTGCCCCGACCTGGTTGGCTATTTGCAGGTGCCCTTGACGAGCGCTCCCCTGAAGTCACTGCTTCTCACCCGTCGGCATTTGATGGTTTAAAAAATTTCCCTTTGGGTTTCAAAAGCACTCTTACCTTTTAAAAGGGTGATTAATTCCTCGTTTTCAGGCAGCTAGGAAAATTTTTTCGATATTTGGGCGATATAATATGTTTTGCAAAGATTTTGGGGACTGATTTTCTCAAAAAGCAGTGTTCGGGAAAAAATGCAAAAGGGGAGGTCTCAAAGTAAAAAATTGCAAAAATGGAATTTCTGAAATCTCGAATCCCGTTCCTTGTCATGTATGGACGAGATGGTATTCCACGGGGGGACACTAAAGTTGGGGGGTGAAGAATTTTCTACGCCAAAGTTACGGAAAATTTCGCTCTTTTCTTGGGCTTTGGGGCTTTTATCGCCCCCAAAAAAGGGTTTTGCAATAGCGACCCTTTAAACAGACTTTGAAGAAGGAGTCCTTTTCAATGGGCCCCCGACAAAACAGGTTTCAATGCTTTAAAAAATTTTCTTATGCAAAACTCCTGTTCGAATTTAGACTTTTCTGACCATTTGTTCCCTTTCCGGAGCATCTGCTTAGGATTGGGGCTGTCTTAGCAGTCAGAGACAGAGAAAAAAAGAATCATTCATTGCGTTTTCCAATCGCGACTTAACGAGCGAATTTCGTCTAGTCATCATTTCCCGAAGCCCTTGCCGTGGTTGGGTCCAAAAATTTAGGGACATTTCTTTTGGGGTACCCATTTAATTTTTACCGACCGCCCTGTGACTGACTTATTTAAAAATAAAAACCTCAATGGACGCCTCTTTCGTGGATTTGACGTCCCGAGTTTGATTTAAGTATTTAAAACTTGCCAGGGCATCTTACTGTTTTTTCTGATTTTCTGTCGCGTAATATACCCGTTACAAAGAAGAAATATAAGAAAAAGGAAGTGAAGAGGGCGTGAGGACGTACGCGAGGTAGTTCCATTTCTTAACTCGACCTACATCTCTCATTTATGCATGAATTTTTCAGACTCCTTTTTTAAAAACCCCTTTTAAATCCGCATGACCACCTGACGACAGTTTTTTTTCCAATTTATATCACCCTATTTGTGAAAAAAGTTTCTCCCTATTTCCTTTTTAAATTACGCTTTTCAGCTGAATCCGGTACTTTTTTTTCTACCCCGTTTCTTTTCCCTAAGAACTTTTCCTACATGCCTTTTTTGACCTCTTTCCCCTTAAAAACTTTATCAAAAGCCCCTTACTCTACCCCCTCGAGTGAGTGTAAATTAATAGCTTTAATCTTTTTTATAACTAAAGGTTTGCATCCCATGAAATAATTTTGGTCATCCTTTCTGGGGATTTGACAAAGGGTATATCCATCCTTTAATATGGAGACCAAAACGAACCGCAAATCTAGGTGAGGTCTGACTAGTGCCAAATAAAGCTTAGAAAACTCAGCACTTACTTTTAAAAATTTTAACATCCGGAAGAATCGTAAACCAGTTAGCTCGATTTTAGTTCAATACATTTATTTCCTCGTTGCTCCTGTTGCTGTACTTTCCCAAGCTGTTTCTTGATCAGTTTCGTGATGAACAACGTAAAAGATCAGTGGTTAAAGTCATCTAGCCCTTTAATTGCGATGATTCAAAACCCTTCCCCGAGCCCCTGCCTTTATCTGAATTCACATTGTCTGATGATGGTATTTTGCTTCGTGACACTGTGATGGCGCAGAGACGTGTTCACCAGTTAGTCCTTCCTGATGTTTATAAGGACGTTGTGCTTCACTTGCTCCCTGACGTCCCTCATGCTGGCCACTCTGGTCGCGATAGATGTCTCGCTGCTGCCCCCCAGAAAAACTACTGGCAAACTATGCGAGTCGATGTTGAGCGGCACGTCGCACAGTGCCTCTCAAGCGCACAACACAAATTGAGCTGTGAATAAACCAATTTCTATCCTGGAGTACCCAACCCCTGATGGCCCATAGGATACCATTGCCATAGATCTTCTGCAACTTCCTCGTAGCCATCAAGGCTCTACGTAGTTCTTGTCTGCGTTGATCGCTTCAGTCGCTTTGTCGTCGTGGCGCCACTACCTAATACGTAAGTCTGCAGATACAGTTGTTCATGCCTTAGTTACATATGTATTCTGCCCATACACAAAACCTCGAGTTATTGTGTCTGATAATGGAACGGAATTCAAGAATAGAGTCCTGGAAGCGATTAGATGTAACGTTAGTATGACATTACGCAAACATTTACGGTCACTTACTACGCAGCCTCAAATGGTTTAGTTGAGCGTGTCAATAGGAAAATTCTAAAGATTCTATGACATGTCGTTGATTCTATTCATGAGGCTTGGGAAGATTGGTTGCCTCAAGTCGCAGCTTCCATTAATGGTGCCACAAACAGCGCTAATGGAAAGACTCCACATTACATTGTCTACGGGCACGAAAAACGTCTTCTCTACGACTTACTCGCTCAACGCCCGCCCCGCACCTTTGTACTCGGTTGATGATTATGCTAAGACTCAGTTGCACGTCTTTACTAAAATTCATTAAAAATACAGCGGTACGTGACAAAATGCAAGCTTCGAGAGCAGAGGTTATCTACCAACAACACAAGCGTGCTCAGGACTGTCACTATTGACATTGGTGACACAGTCATGCAAAGTACCCCTGAACGCCATTCGAAGCTCACTGCTAATTTACAGGTCCTATATTTAGTGGTTGATAGACTTCATGGTCACAAGTTCAAGATTTTAAATCTTGAACTCCACTCTGATATTACTAACACCAGCTGCCTTTCCACCCCTCAACTTTGCTACAGCCTCTCTGAGTTCGTCAAGAAAGGGTGCTGTTTCGTCAATGGGAGTATCGGCATCCACTGCCCGTAATCCAGTGGTGTGGAGCTGCCCAATTGGAGGGGCCACCGTGAACAACTGCCTAAAGTACTCAGCCAACGAGCCATCTGCCCATCAATTTCCGACACGAGGTGCCCATCTGCTGCTCGGATAACACTCGCCCGAGATGTAGACTTAGAACGGAGCTTCCTTAGGGCTCGGTAGGCGGGTCGGAGGTCATTAGCGTTCAAATGGCCCTCGACATCCTCAGCGAGACTCCTGACATACCTCTCCTTGTCTCTCCCCAGGAGGGTTCTAGTCCTGCGTGACAGAGAGCCCTGTGCTAGTCCCAGTTCCCAGCAAGCCTGGCAACGCGACTCCCCTCGATATTCTCCAGCGTCTCCGTCGAGACAAAACCACGTCTTGACCTCGGACGCTCCCCAATACACTTTTGGCAGCCTGGAGAGTTTCACGTTTGAAGGTATATCCCACAGTTCTACAGGGTCCTCGAGGGCACCGAGCACATCAAACCGATTTGAGACTGTCATCGAGTACTCATGGGCACATGTCAAGTCCTTCAGCTTCTCAAGATGAAACACAGTATGGTTACCTATGGTAACATCATAGAATCTCAAAAGATAACTATACTATGTTTCAAATACATATTGCATACACATAATCTTTTGTTGCAAATATATTAATTTGTTATAATGCTAAAGTAGACCAGACAAAAAGTAAAAAGGCTTAAAAAAAAACTTTTACCTACATGGCATGTTAATAGCCGGCACCCGTGCAAAATTAATCAGTCATAAGTCAGACAGAAATACACAGCGCGCCAAAGCATTGTTCGCGACATCATAACACAGCGCTTCCATACGGGAATTCAGAAAATGTACTCTATGGCAGCCTACTGACTTCCGAGAGAGATATCTTACATATGGCAGCTTGTTTAAGGCACGGGCAGTCCATCAAGACCGTTGAGGAATGTTCAGATGCCACTTGTCAATTATAGACGAAGCATTTAAAAAAGTATCGCCTTCCTTCCCGCGAGTAATTTGAACAGACGCGCATTGGTATAAATATCATTATTTGCATAATGAGTGGCAAGAAAGACCTAACAAAGGAGCAAATTAAAGTTATTGTATCTCTACACAAGGCAGAGAGGCCAGTGGAAGAAATATCAAGGATTGTTGGTGTTACGAGGAGATGTGTGCATAAGTGGGTGGAAAGTTTCGGGATGGGTTGGCGGTGTCGCGGCAGCCGCGACACCAGAACATTATAAGTGGCCAGGGCGAGGATGTAAAACCTCAGCAAGCACCCTAAATGTCATGAAACGTCAAGTGGATGCCCATCCTCAATTAAGAGCAAAAAGAAAAATATTGCGATATGACTTTTACATCCTCGCCCTGGCCACTTATAATGTTCTGGTGTGCGCGGCTGCCGCGACACCGCCAACCCACCCCGAAAACTTTCCACCCACTTATGCACACATCTCCTCGTAACACCCACAATCCTTGATATTTCTTCCACTGGCCTCTCTGCCTTGTGTAGAGATACAATACTTTAATTTGCTCCTTTTGTTGGTCTTTCTTGCCACTCATTATGCAAATAATGATATTTATACCAATGCGCGTCTGTTCAAATTACTCGCGGGAAGGAAGGCGATACTTTTTTAAATGCTTCGTCTATAATTGACAAGTGGCATCTGAACATTCCTCAACGGTCTTGATGGACTGCCCGTGCCTTAAACAAGCTGCCATATGTAAGATATCTCTCTCGGAAGTCAGTAGGCTGCCATAGAGTACATTTTCTGAATTCCCGTATGGAAGCGCTGTGTTATGATGTCGCGAACAATGCTTTGGCACCCTGTGTACAAGGGTGGACTTTGACCTACATGACCTACTGCTGATACCAATATTCTGACCTAAAAATAGTACCAAACTGTTTGTCTCTTCCAAACCTTTCTTTAGATATAAAACATGACTATATATGAATGACTTTGAAATTTGACCTTTTTGGGACATAAAATGACCTTGAAATGACCTTTAAGGTCAACATTTTTAGTGTCATCCACCCTGGTATTTCTGTCTGACCTATGACGGATTGATTTACCATGAGTGCCGGGTATTAACATTTCATTGCAGGTAAAAGTAACAATTTTAGTCCTTAGCTGGTTAATTAAATAGAGGAAAATCATGATGGCATCTTATCCAGGTTCTCAAACCATATTACTATCTTTCCTGCAATACTTTTCTTTTACATTTGTAATACTACGAAATAACATGTAATATCATAGGCATCCGCTGGGGTGGGAGGGGTGTCGCGTGCACAGCAGTCTGTGTATGCGGTGCAGTCCACCTTTGTTTACTAACAAAAGAAAACGCGAACTGCGCATGCGCGGAAGCGAATAATTTTTAGTAAATTGATGTAAAGGGCCTAAAGCCCCTGTCACACATACACGACTCAAGGGCCGACCGCGACACGACTCACGGTCGTAACGGCTTTTTTCATCAATCGTCCCTTGAGTCGCCGACTCGTAGCGGACTCTTGGCGTGTTCGTGAGCCGCTGGGACGACTCGTCGTGCCTCACGATTTTATATTGCGCTCTTTAAAATCGTGGCCGCCTCACGACTTGTCAGAAGTCGTGTCACAGTCGGGATTGTCGTAGGTCAGTCGTGAAGCAGTCTTAGCTCAATCGGATGCGTCGTGACGCCGTCGTAGCGTGTCGTGATGCAGTCGCCGACAAAAAAAACGTTACCTGTTGGCGGTTGGCGTGGGCGGCGAGGTGACAACGCTGGTCCGTGGCCTTATGAGTGTACATGATAAAGAACATAAGAACATAAGAACATAAGAACATAAGAAAATAAGGAAGCTGCAAGAGGCCGCGAGGCCTACACGTGGTAGTTCCTGTCACCTAACACTACCTACATCCACCTTTCATCCCCATCCATGAACCTATCCAGCTCCCCTTTAAAGCTCCCCAATGACTCAGCACTAACTACCTGTCTACTGAGACCATTCCATTCATTCACCACCCTATTTGTGAACCAGTTTTTCCCTATTTCCTTTCTAAAGGGGCGAGTCTCTCTCTCTCTCTCTCTCTCTCTCTCTCTCTCTCTCTCTCTCTCTCTCTCTCTCTCTCTCTCTCTCTCTCTCCTCTCTCTCTCTCTCTCTCTCTCTCTCTCTCTCTCTCTCTCTCTCTCTCTCTCTCTCTCTCTCTCTCTCCAAATATAACAAAATCTAATCAACAACAATAAATATTCGACTAAAAACACTGATAATAATAATACTAATAGTAGTAGTGGTAGTAGTGGTAGAAGTTGTGGTAGTAGTAGTATTAGTGATATGGGTCGGTCATGCGGGGGGGGTCGTGGGGGGTTGTGGGGGCGTCGTGAGGGGGTCGTGGGGGGTCGTGGGGGCGTCGTGAGGGGGTCGTGGGGGCATCGTAGGGGGGTCGTAGTGCATTCCCGAACGCAACACGACTCGTGTTGCGTCATGGCTGACAAAAGTCCGTTATATTTCAAATTTGAAGACTCGTAGCTCCGTCGCCTCGCGATCTTGTCGCTGTGTCGCGTTCTTGAGAACGTCACGACCGGTCGTGAGGCAGTCGTGACGCAGTCGTGAGCAGAGCAGACTCGTCGAGGAAACGTGCCACTCGGGAGGCGTGGGACACGACTTTGAGTCGTGGCGCGGTCGTCCCTTGAGTCGTGTATGTGTGACAGGGGCTTAACATGACTTGTTGATCAACAAAGGACATGACGTCCTACCAGGCGTCCTACGACAACAAATCCGTCTTTGTTTATCAACAAAAAGGGGGGGGGGGCGAACTGTAACCCCCAGTTCGTGGGGTAGCCCCCATTTCGGGGGCCTTCGAACTGTAGCGAAACTTTCGAAAGTTTCGGACGAAAGTTTACTAACAAAGACTTGTTATTAGCAAAAGCATTTGCAGGCGTCCTCCGACAACATGGCTGTAGATTTACAGGAAAGATTTGCCAAATATAGGGATGAAATAGGCCCTTTACATCAATTTACCAAAAAAAAATCGATTCCGCGCATGCGTAGTTCGCATTTTCTTTTGTTAGTAAACAAAGGTGGATTGCACCGTATACACAGACTGTTGTGCACGCGACAGGGGCACACAGGTCATATACGCCCTAACACCCACACGGATCTCGCCGTCTAACAAAACATTGTGATGTTATCGATTAATAGATTTTTATGATAGTTGCCTCCCCTTGGAAAGGTTGCAGCGGACGCTCTTGCCTAACATTGTAACGTATGGGTAAGCATACAAGAGTGCATACGCAACGCAATTGCAAGTGCAACATACACAAAATAGTTGAAAATTGCTCGGACAATACATTTGTTATCCATGTAGCAAATTTTCTTTACACAGAAAACGGCTGTGAATGTTGCGACGTTGCCGATTACGTGTCGGCGGTGGGATAGAGAGTCAGGAACGGGGGCGCCGCGCCTCAGTGTGGTTGTGGCAGTGCTCCTGGAAAGTCGTTCTTTGTTACGCCTTTGCGGTCCATACCCTCAATGACGCGCTCCATTGGATTATAATGGCGAGTGTTCAAGTAAAGGTGAGTGAAATTGTCAAGAAAATCCAGTCCATGAAGGTGCAGGGAAGGAATAGTATCGGTAAGAAAGGGTGACAAGCCCTTGAAGAGTGAGTGTAGCTATACAGGCCGAGAATGAGAGCGGCAGGGCGGCACCGTCAGTTACTGGAACCTGTGTACGCGTGGTGCCAGCAGGCGACGTTTTTTTTTACTTTCATTTAACGGTTTGCACTTTTCTCTCGCAATGACAGCTCTGATAATCACTATTTTCGGCAACCCACAAATTAATGATAAGTGTATGATTAGTACCAAGTGTAGCGTGTGCTTGTGCTTGCGTAATTCACATGTAAAACACGTGGATCTGACTCGTGATTATGGAGAGTAAATCTGGTTTATTTTCAAGATGATATCACGTGGATTTGACACGTAATTCCACATGTCAATTCGCACATAAAACATGTGTCACATTCATGTGCATTTCACGTGAATATTGAGTGGTGCATTGTACGTGTTGATTTAGATGGGATTTCTTCGAGTCTTAAAAGTATATATATATATTTGGCAGTATGTATTTATATGCATAATTTACAATACAGTATAATCAGCATCTATTAGTGTACACTGTATATATATATATATATATATATATATATATATATATATATATATATATATATATATATAATATATATATATATATATATAATATATATATATATATATATATATATATATACTGTTTTGTAAATTACACATACATATGACTAGGCTACCCCTGCAAAGTATCCACATGCTCTGTAAAAGAAAACAAAATAATGAATGGCAATATTAAGAAAATAATAATATTTATGTAAGCATAATATTTCTATTTGTCCTTAAGGTAACAACAAATCCACAAAATAAGGTCAGGAACTGAAAAAAAATACATGGTGAATTTTATTGCAGTAGCCATTAATTTTTACAAAATAAAAATCATCCAACTATACTACCCGTTTCTGAGGTAAGGACAGCACAGACAGTGATATTCAAAGCCTGACCCAAAGACCTGGGAAACAACTGCCCGTGGTATATCACCAGCCAGGGGCACATTGCCGATGGAGGTATACACAGGTTAAGAATGGCATAAGGGCCAGGTAAGATATAAGATTATGAATGAGTACCTTTAATATAAATGAAATGAATGATACAAAAAAAATAGGTTGTGCTTAAATTAGGGTTGTGCGGTATCAAGAAAATACCGGTATTGCCGATACCGGTTTGCGGGAGTAATACCGGTACGTCCTCACACTGGTATCAATTACGATACCGGTATACTGATACCGTACAGGAATACCGGTATTACCGGTATCGGTATTTGTTTTTTTCGTGTTTTATTTTACTTGTCCATTCTCAGACAATTATTAACCTCTACAGCATCGCCCCCCCCCCCCCCCCTTCAATAAAGTTTCCTATAGCGTCGGCCATTTCTTTTTTTACAATTATTAACCCCTACCGTACAGCATAGGTAAAGGTTAGGTAAAGATGGGAGCATACGCTTAGCTGCGCGTGTCATGCGGTGCTCATCTCCGTGGCATTAGCCCTTAGAGCCTGTGGTGGGTGAGAACCCGGTACCCCGGGACACAGGGCTAGTGTGACTCCCGGGTTACCACAGGCCACAGTACAGCATAGGTAAAGATGGGAGCATACGCTAAGCTGCGCGTGGCATGCGGTGCTCATCTCCGTGGCATTAGCCCTTAGAGCCTGTGGTGGGTGAGGACCCTTACCCCGGGACCCCAGAGCTAGTGGGACTCCCGGTTACCACAGTTACCTTCCCAGGTTTACCCCAGGTACCCATTTATTAACCCGGAAAGGAAGGAAGAACAGCTGGGTAGGCTGGTCACCGGCTTGCCCTGGGCCCGGGATCGAACCAGGCCCGCAATTCGAAAGCCAGGCACGCTAGCCACTGCACCACGGAGGCGACAGCATATACCCCCTTAAAAATAAGTTTCCTGTGCGTCGGCCTTACAGTTTTTAAGGGGGGACCGAGTAACTATAGCCTAGGCCCCGAAACCCCAGAGGAAAAAATATGTTTTCATGAAAATCTGAATGCTGGACATTTCTTATTGCTCGAACACTGTTACATTCCCATGTACCATAAAAATCCCCACAAATTAGTACCAATATAATGAAAAATATGGGTGGAAAAGTTTCAATTAAACTAATATGAAATCTGAACCACATTTGGTAAAATTCTAGAGTCCTTTCCCCCCCCTTATTAGGGGTTTTATTTATCCAGACCTTCACAAACCCCTTCAGATACCTCTAAAACGTAAATAATAAAGTGGGGGAGAGATTAAAAATAAAAATAAATTACTACCCAAACCCCTAACCTAACCTAACCCTGGTTAAAATTGTATTTCCTTTCCCACCCTTATATCTCGTTAGGAGGTTATTGGTTAGGTTGTAGTGAGGTTAGGTTAGACTTTTATTTTTGGGGCCAGGGCGGGGGTAATATAGGGGGGAGGGGGCGTTGAAGGGGCATCTCTCCCCCACTTTATAAATACGTTTTAGAGGTATCTGAAGGGATCTGTGAAGGTCGGAGAAAAAAGAAACTAATAGGGCTGGAAAGTACTCTAATCTAATTTTACCCCATTTCATTCAGGGCCCCGCACTCCCACGACAGGCCTATATAGGGCCTCGCACACCATAAATCCGCCCCTGGCGTCGGCCATCTCTTTTTTTTACAATTCTTAACCCCAAACCGTACAGCATAGACCCCCCTAAATAAAATGTTATTTGGCGTAGGCCATTTCTTTTTGCATCAGTAATCAAAATATACTATAGGAGTAGCCGTGTGGTCTGTGTGTGTGTGTGTGTGTGTGGGGTCTGTCTGTTTTGGGTAGCCGAAACTGAAAATTCAATTTTGGATGAGAGTAGGCGCAAAAATCGCAAATAAATCGTAGGTGGTAAGCAGCTTGGTCCCATGTCGATTGAATACGTTTGAAGGGGGGTTTTGGGCTAAAAACACTTTAGGAGTATTAGATTCCAGGAAAAACTGCGATAACGTCTTGCCGCATTCCACAAACTCAGTAGACTCATGGACGTTTGTGTGCGTGTGTGTGTTGGAATCACACGGAACACAAAGGGTTGGAATCATACGGAACGTGGTCTACCCCGAGGCACTTTGACCAGTGACCAACGACAGCAACAACACGATTGGAGTTTGCAATCACATGTTGTGTCTTGCACGTGACGTCACAGCCCTTGTTGTTTGGCTGCGACCAGCCCCGGGAATGCGAGCTGGAGGGCCAACAAACTCCACTTGCCGCCCTGTTTGCCAGCTTATGGTAATTTTCCCCTACCAAATATAGTTTATCAGTATAAAAGATATATAGTTATTTCGGAAATGTTTTGTTCTATAAAATTATCAAATAAAAAACCGTAAAACACACTAAAGAAAGGCCATTATGACTCAAGAAATATGTATGAACTTAATATTTACCAACTCCAGCTCCCATTTAATATTTTGCTCGAAAACATTTTACATGGACAATATCAATAGAAGCGGAATTTCATTAGCTTGCCATTGATACATTTCGTTTTCTGATAAATTAATTAGAAGTATGCATAAATGAGCGATAACTAACTAATAACATCATGAAAACGGGTAATTTTTTTCGATTTATGTCCCAGCCGGGGCCCCGTAAAATACACTAGATGAAGATGAATACACACAGTCAGTCACACACACACATGCATATCTTTGAAATAATTATATTAATAATAAAAAAATAATAATAATTTGGATCATAATAATAATAATAATGAAAATGATGATGCCATTATTAGCCATAATAATAGTAGACTAAGACTAATAATAAGAATAAAAAAATAAAAAAATAAATAAATAATAATAACAACAATAATGAACATTTTATCTAGGCTAGATTTGTATAGTGACCCCTGTGTGATATGTAATGATCCGTTTTCTGTGATGGTCTTGCGGGGGGACTCCTACCCTCTACCCTCAGGGGTAGAGTGAGGGAGGGAGGTTGTCAGAGCGGCATTGTCAGCTGAGCTGTAATCGGCCAATGATAACACGCGCCTCAGATTCTGAGGCTCTGAGCCAATGAGCGTTACGCTACCATGCGTGTCTCGGCAGTCCGGTCTGTTGCGAGAAAAAAACACAATACCAAAATCCAATACCGACCAAATAATATTCCGATACCGGTATACCGATGCAATACCAATACCGATACCGGTATACCGGTAATACCGGTAATACCGGTGCTAAAATACCGGTATTTCGGTATACCGAAAACCGGTGCACATCCCTAGCTTAAATGGAGAAGCAAAAAAGGACGTTTGTGGAGTAAGATAGTCTTATTTGGCCGAAAGAGGAGTATAGGAAGCAGGAGAGGATAGTTGTTTGAGGAGTGGACAG
>JACEEZ010019417.1:52500-57500 GCA_016584305.1 Chionoecetes opilio
TTTGGTTACGTCGCTACGATACGTTTTTTTAACGTAATTAAGACGTTATGTAATACGTGTTTCTTCCACAAATACAATACGTAGTGGTTTTACGTTTCAATTACGTACTTATAACATCATGATAATGAGTACGTGGATACATATGTTAAAGATACGTGAGTATAACGTTAATATGACATCTACCGCAGGGACGGGGGGCACTTTTCGAGGAAAGGAGTTCAGATCTTGTCTGAATCCCTTGAAAGGGAGGCAGGTGCACTGCAGGCTTTTTTAAGATAGAGAACCGGGGAGTAGACACTGTGGGGTCGGGGTAAGGGAAACTTGCGACACTAGGAGGAGTTTCAGAAGGCAGGGAACTAAAGTGATTCGTAAGAAGAGAGAGAGGAGGGGTTTAGTTAAAGATAAAGGGAAAATGGACAAATATAAGAGGAGTTGCTTCAAGGTCTACTATACAAACTGTAGGAGTATTTTAAACAAGATAGATTTCCTGAGAGGAATAAATAGTGTAGAGAATTTTGATATAATAGCATTAACAGAAACATGGTTGGATATGTCAGGAAAGGTATTTGATCCGGAAGTCGAGATAGCTGGGTATAAGTTATTTCACAAGGACAGAGTTGGCAAGCGAGGTGGAGGAGTTGCGCTTTATGCAAGAGATGCATTGCAGTGTTGTGTTAATAATGTTATAAAAACAGATGACAGCATAGAGGTTAGAGGTCATATGGGTAGAGGTTACGAAGGGAACTGAGAAAATGGTTTTGGGTGTAGTGTATAGGCCTCCAAACTTATGTAAAGAGGATTCAGCTCCTATATGGGAAGAAATAAACAAGGCCTGCAGATATAATCGACTATGCGTGGTGGGAGATTTTAATCTTAGGAATATAGACTGGGATTTAATCATAGGAGACAGCAACGCAGATGAATTGTTAAATATAATCCAGGATAACTTCCTAAGTCAAGCAATCAAGGAGCCTACTAGAGGAGATAATATTCTAGATCTATTGCTGACAAATAGAGACGATTTAGTTACAGATGTGGAGGTCGGTGGAAAGTTAGATAATAGCGACCATTATGAGATCAGATTTAGCTTAAAATGGGAAGTTGGAAAATTAAGTGGCAATAAACATAGAATACCTAATTTCAGAAAGGCCAATTATGCAGGATTAAGAAGACACCTGGAGGTTATTAATTAGAGGTGTGGGATGGAGGGGAAGAAATTTTCCCAGGGTAAGGACAGGGCGATGACAGCTGGAAAGGCCAATTATGAAGGATTAGGAATGCACCTGGAGGTGATTAGAGCGGTTAGACATGGACGTGAGGTCGGGGCTGAGGAGGTAATTAGAGCGGTTAGACATGGAAGTGAGGTCGGGGCTGAGGAGGATTATACCTTATTTGTAAGGAATATAATTGACGGACAGAAAAGAAATATTCCTTATAAGGAAATAAGGTCCAGAAAGAGTGATCCAAAATGGATGACCATTCTTTATGGTCATAAAGAGGACTTTAATTTAAAACACAACATTGGAGTAAAAAGAAACATTTATTTAAGGTTCATGGCAGGATTGGTAAGCAAAGAACAGTATAACGTGATGGCAAGGGCAGTGAAGAAATTAACTCGAGTTGCTAAGAACAATTATGAGATTAAAGTAGCAGGACAGGCGAAAAGTGAC
Source organism: Chionoecetes opilio (assembly GCA_016584305.1). NCBI lineage: Eukaryota > Metazoa > Arthropoda > Malacostraca > Decapoda > Majidae > Chionoecetes > Chionoecetes opilio. Next base: position 54,171 of record JACEEZ010019417.1, read on the forward strand.
CCAAAGGGGTTCTATCAGGTATATAAAACCAAGACAAGGGAATTAGTTGGGCCGTTAAGGTCAGGACAGGGTGAGGTCTTAAATACGGTTGAGGATATGTGTAAAAGTCTAAATGATTATTTCTTCAGTGTTTTTACGGAGGAGGATACACAGACGATACCTGATAGTGAACAGATGTTCAAAGGAAGCGATGAGGAGAAACTCAAAGATATTTTGATAACTAGGGAAATGGTGGAAGAGGGTATAGATAAAATGAAGAATTTTAAATCATCAGGACCAGATGAAGTGTATCCCAGGGTATTAAAGGAATGCAAGGAGGTTGTTAGTGAGTCGTTAGTGCACATTTTTAGGAAATCGGTTGAGATAGGCGATGTGCCATTATTGTGGAGGAAAGGAAATGTTGTTCCCATATGTAAGAAGGGAGACAGAGGACTAAAGTCAAATTATCGACCCGTAAGTTTAACGTCAGTGGTGGGTAAATTATTGGAATCTATTATTGCAAAAAACATTAGGGAGCACTTAGATAAACATAGTTTGATCAATGATTCACAACATGGATTCACCAAGGGTAGGTCATGTCTCACCAATTTATTGAGTTTTTATAGGAAAGTTTATGAGACGGCAGATAATTATAAGGATTATGATATAATATATCTGGACTTTAGTAAGGCATTTGACAAAGTACCACACGAGCGACTCTTAAATAAGGTTGAGGCTCATGGAATAGATGGGAAGGTTCTTCATTGGATCAGAGCTTGGCTAAGTAATAGGCAACAAAGGGTTACAATTAATGGTTCTAAATCTGAATGGGGACTGGTGGCAAGTGGAGTTCCACAAGGGTCTGTTTTGGGTCCATTACTATTTTTTATTTACATCAACAACTTGGATAGTGGGATTAGCAGTGATGTCAGCAGGTTTGCTGATGATACTAAGGTATGTAGGATTATTGGATCACAGTCTGATGTAAACATATTGCAGGGAGACTTAGATAAACTTAACGAGTGGGCAGTTAGATGGCAGATGGAATTTAATATTGATAAGTGCAGCGTTATGAATGTTGGTAGAAAAAACCCTGGTAATAGATACAACCATAAGCAATGTATCGCTGAAAAGATTAGAAGGTGAAAAAGATCTTGGGGTGAGGGTGAGCCCAGACCTCCGACCTAGGAAACAATGTATTGAGGCCAGAAATAGAGCTAATAGAGTATTCGGATTCATTACCAGAAGTGTTAAAAGTAGAAGTGCGGAAGTTATTCTAAAGCTTTATCTGGCTCTAGTCAGGCCTCACCTAAACTATGCGGTTCAGTTTTGGTCTCCATATTACAGGATGGATATAGCCTTGTTAGAAACAGTGCAGAGAAGGATGACCAAAATGATACAAGGGATGCGTAACTTTAGTTATGAGAAGAGATTGAAGTTATTAAAATTACACTCACTCGAGAGACGCAGAGTAAGGGGCGATCTGATGGAAGTTTTTAAATGGATAAAGGGATTTAATAAAGGAGAGGTAGGAAAAGTTCTTACGGTTTTTAACCAGGGTAGAACAAGAAGTAACGGATTCAAGCTGGAAAAGCGTAGATTTAGAAAGGAAATAGGGAAAAACTGGTTCACAAATAGGATGGTGAATGAATGGAATGGTCTCAGTAGACCGGTAGTTAGTGCGGAGTCATTAGGGAGCTTTAAAGAGGGGCTGGATAGGTTCATGGATGGGGGTGAAAGGTGGATGTAGGTAGTGTTAGGTGACAGGAACTACCACGTGTAGGCCTCGCGGCCTCTTGTAGCTTCCTTATTTTCTTATGTTCTTATGTTCTTATGTAAACCGATAGCCACGTGAATTCCAATCGGCGTTATGGTGAAAATCACGTGACTTATATCAGGTAGATCTATAGACACGAAATAACATATAAACTACGTAGAACATTCACGTGACAAAATCACCTTTTTAGCACGTTTATAGCAACTTAAATTTTTGTTTTATATATACGATTTTGTGACGGAAATACATATGGTTGATATTCAAAATACGGTTGTGTAGTGGTCAAAATGACCATCTACACCGTTGTCACCATTATGTAGTGCCCACCTTGGGAGTGTACTCTACAGTCCTGGTTACTCCGCTGCCACCACCCACATTAAGTGGGAAAAAATATATGAATGAACAAAAAATAAAAGATTTAAGAAAATATGTAAGTACTGGTTGGAAACTGAATGACAACGCGTTAATATATTTCTAATTATAATATATTTAACTCTTTACTGTCTCACTTGGTAATTATTATACATTCACAAGTTATCTTAATATTAAGTCTTCCTTCCCTCCTAGCGATACGTACGCGAAATGCTCAAGTCGTTATCCTAATATAGTTTACTATCTTTGGTAACTTCAGTCGCACTGTTACCACTTTAACGATACGCATATGTAATGCTCAAGTCGTTATCCTAATATAATGTATACGTAGTCTATCCCACTTCCAACGTTTCCCCTCACTTATTTTTTCTATTTCCTTCTTTCTCCTTGTCCTCACAACGGCTGGCTGTGACATGTTGTAGTTGCCCCTCTGCTAATTTGTGAGGGCTTGGCCCCCTGGTCCGCCAACAGCATCCTACCTTGGGACCCTAAGTAATACACTTTATTAGTCCTGGTCAACAAAAGGAATCACCAGTAAGTCATGTCTACATCTCTAGTTAACAAACATTTCATAACATACCTTTACCAAGGGCGAGAATATCACCTCCCCACAGGCGACTTAACTCAATGAACGTCGAGCTGCTTCTAAAATTATCCTAACCTAGAATCCCCGTTCTCACCTCGTTTCGCTACGTGTCTAATTACTACTGGCTTAAAATATAAGCCTAACCAGTGATTCAGGAATGAGGCGTGGAGGAAAATTCCTCGTTAGCTTATTGATACTTATGTGTTATTTCATCTCTTCCCCTATTAATGTAATTTCTCGCGTTACAGTTGCTTGGATGAAGAAATTTAATTGAAAGCAAATAGTACATTTTAGGCAGGGTCCCAAGGTTATTATGCATGTATTGTTTCTTATTATAATCTATGTAGCAACGTTTTCTATTAGGTTCATATTAGAGAAAATGTTAATTAATATGGTATACTATTATAAGTTTTAGTAAATCAAATTGTATTATTTGTTATGCTTATGATATATTATGAAATGTAATGATTTCAAACTTTTAAACAGTAGGTAAACTTAAAATATATCCAAAACTATAATCAATCAAAAAATCACATATATGATATTATGGGATATCTACTACTTACTTTTATTTTTGTAGGATTAAAATATATCTGAAAGAGTATATATTTTCACA
>JACEEZ010019417.1:60000-87500 GCA_016584305.1 Chionoecetes opilio
TAGTTAGGACGCACCTGGGCGTCCACACAAATTCGTACTAGTTACGTATTTTTGCTACGTAAAAGTTACCGCTACCTTTATACTACGTAGAAAATACGTAAGTGTGTTAGCTGGGCTCGTCTCTCCTCCCTATACACAACATGTCATTATCTCCAAAAGTAATGATTTGCGACGGAAGCTCATAGAGAGAATGTTTCCTAGAATCCAATAAGATAATGATAAACCAGACTCCCAATTGTGTACTGTAGATAACACTAGTCGCCAGCTGCAATAATGTCGCCAGCTGCCAAATATTACGAATTATAGCATCACTACTGATGCGTATGTGCCACTGAAGATGATACACAGTAGTTTATATCATGACTATAATCTACTCTGTTTCAGTGTTGTTTTATGCTTTGTATCTGCAAGTACATACGGTTTCAAATTTCGCTACTCGTTTCTTTTCGGGCGACGACGACGGCGGAAGGACACTCAGAACATACCTTAAGGCCGGTTCCCACTATCCCGCTTGTAAGGCCACCGTACAACAACAATGACGTCACCATCATCACCTCTTGAGTGGTATTTGTGGTAACTGGGCACAGTTGGCAACTCCGCTCGAGCGGACACCGCCGAGCGGGAGAGATTATTTGAATTTAACTTTGTACGGCAGCCGTACAGCGGTACGGCGGTGCGATAGACTTTGTTGTGACGTCATTGTGACGTCATTGTTGTTGTACGGCGGCCGTACAAGCGGGATAGTGGGAACCGGTCTTTAGTGTTTGTAGGATAGGAGTCAAAGTCACAGCTGGTTGAGCCGATGTTTACTGGGTGTCCTTACAGTGTTAAGGCCGGGTGCACACTGGCAGTTAGGGATGTGCACCGGTATCCGGTATACCGAAATACCGGTATTTTAGCACCGGTATTACCGGTATTACCAGTATTTTGATTTTCCGGTATACCGGTATCGGTATTAGTATTGCATCGGTATACCGGTATCGGTATATTATTTGGTCGGTATTGGATTTCGGTATTATATTTTTTTCTCTTTTTTTCTCGAAACAGACTCCTGACTAATACCAAGACCAAGAACTGACTAGTGACCACTCCGACTGCCGAGACACGTATGGTAGCGTAACGCTCATTGGCTCAGAGCCTCAGAATCTGCGGCGCGTGTTATCATTGGCCGATAGCAGATCAGCTGACAATGCCGCTCTGTGAAACCTCCCTCCCTCCCTCTACCCCTGAGGGCAGACCATCACAGAAAACGGATCATTACATATCACACAGGCGTCACTATACAAATCTAGCCTATCTCACATTTTCATTATTGTTATTATTATTATTATTATTATTATTGTTATTATTATTATTAGTCTTAGTCTACTATTATTATGGTTAATAATGGCATCATCATTTTCATTATTGATATTATTATTATCATCCAAATTATTATTATTATTTTATTATTAATATAATTATTTCAAAGATATGTGTGTGTGTGTGTGTGGGTGTGTGACTGTGTGTGTGACTGTGTGTGTGTTATTCACCCATGGTCTTGTCCACGCGAGCTGGCTCGCGATCGCCAGTTTTCACCCTCTCAGTGCGAGCTTAGAGCTCATTATTACCGATCTTTGGGCAATGCTGGGACATCACACACCACACCCCCCCATCCCCTTGCTCAAGGGGGACAGTAACCGCCCGAATTTGTCAGTGAAAAATCCCCGGGAGCGCGAGGATTCGAACCGCCTACCCACAGAATGGGAGCCCGGCACGCTGTCACCTGACCATCGCGTGGTGTGTGTGTGTGTGTGTGTGTGTGTGTGTGTGTGTGTGTGTGTGTGTGTGTGTGTGTGTGTGTGTGTGTGTGTGTGTGTGTGTGTGTGTCGGAGAGTTAATTCACACCTCAGATATGACTGACCCCTCGTATCTTCTTTAAGCTCCCTTCACACATTCCATAATCGAACTACGATAGCGCCACCAATTTGATTATTGACGCTATCGTGAAATTTGACCACGATAAACGCAGACCACGATAGCCTCACAACAATGTCACGCTGCCTGTACGTATGTGTCATGACGGTCGTAAGATGGTCACGATGGAGTCATGACAGCTGTAAGACTACGTCACGAATGGAAAATCAACGGTCATTTTGTCGTCACGATAGAGCTACGATAACCACGACAGTGCCATGACGGTGCCATGAACGTATCACGATAGCGTCAAGAGCTAGCAACATGCCTCACACGTGGGTGTGTTGCCATGGTGATGGAGAAGGAAGGGGGGGGGTAGAGATGAAGGTGGGAGAAACAGGGGTGGGGGTTGGTATGGAGAAGTGGGGGAAACGGGGGAGGGGGGTTGTAATAAAGAAGGGGGTGTTGGTGTAAGTGGGGAAATGGGGGAGAGGGGAGTTGGGGATGTAGAAGGCGTTGTTGTTGTTGGCGATGTGAGTGGTTAAAAGGGGGGGGTGGGGGTGTCACCCAGTGGTGAGGGAGTAGGGGGGTAGGGAGTCGAGGGGGGGTGTCACCGCGTGGTGAGGGAGTAGTGGGGTAGGGAGTCGAGGGAGGGTGTCACCGCGTGGTGAGGGAGTAGGGGGGTAGGGAGTCGAGGGGGGTGTCACCGCGTGGTGAGGGAATAGGGGAAGGGAGTCAGAGGAGGGTGGAGGTGAATGAAAAAGGGGGGAGAAGGCGGAAGGGGATGCAAAAAAGGGAGGGAAGGTGAGTTGAAGCGAGACCACCGAGAAACACGTGGCCACGGTTGAAGGCGCGCGTAACGTTTTTTTATCGTCACGATAGACATACGATCGACGATCACGTAGATAGTGTCACGAAGCTGCTACATAGATAACGATAGCGTCACGATAGACTTACGATAGCGCTGCGTTGGGTACAAAAAGCGGGGAGCTTCCCGATTTTTTAGTGCACGTGTAATGCCCATTATTCGGGAGAGATAGTAGGAAAATTATTATTATAAAATTCCCGAGCTATGTCTTGTCAGTAGTTAATTTTTTCTCTTTGTCTCACGGGTGACTCATCGCCCTGCTATCATTTCCGCCATATTTTCTCATCATTTGTACTTCCTACGCGCCATTTTGTTTTTTCTTCTTTCTTTTTCCGCCATTTTCTTCCTTCCTTCTTTCCCTCTCTCTCCCGACATCCCGTATGCGAGGCAAGTTCGTGGAATATTCGCGATCAGACTATCGATTTATCTTGCAGCTCTCAGCAGTGGTATGTTTACTAAGTGTAGGGGTAATTCACTGAATAGAAATTCTAGTGAGGAGAGTTATCTCATATCCATAAGGAATAGCTTTCTCTGTTCTTTCAGCACATAGGAAGAGTTCCTGTTCAGGGTGTAAAAGTTCCTTTTCTTTACTTCCGAGTAGAGTTTGCCTCGGTATATGGTAGAAAACCTTATCATGTTGGATATGATCTCAAGCAAGAGACTTACTAATGTCCACTATGAATACAATAGGATATCATTTGCAATATAGTTCGTCGTGTATTATAGAAACCCAGGGGGATTATTCTGTTCTGTGTTAGACAGTAATTCCCCACACTTTTACCCAAAAGAGGTCAAGCCTTGTTCGGCTATAATCCCTCGTACCAACCACGACTACCAAAGATCATCTAAATTATTAATATTAATCAAACGTTGGTGCCCAGGGAGTAATCCAGTGATTACATCGCCAGGGCTGGTGGCAAGCGAATTCTTCCTTTAACATAAACCTTATTATGCTTTCCCCTAAGTGCATCCCCCTTTTTCAGTACCTCCGCAGTGAGACGTGGTCATACTATAATCCATATAGTGAATCATAAGACTAGTTAAAGTCCTCTCATTCAAGTGTTGTAATCTTTTATCAAATCATCTACCCCAAGTATATCATTGTCAAGTAAACGGTTGACGCAGTTTATAAAATTCCATACCAAGTTACCCCAAATATTCTGTCAACACGACCACGCCTAACCTTTTCGTGTGGCCCGGTGGTGGCCTCGGCAGAGCGCGTCACGGAGCGTCACGACGATTGAGGTCCCCCCCCCCCCCCCCCCCCCCCCCCCCCCCCCCCCCCCCCCCCCACGATGGAACCTAGGGTCCCCTGTAATAAGAGTATTCTAGGCCCCTCTAATGTTAAACGCTACTGGGCGCCATCTTAAGCCAGTAGGGCCTCCTCTGTTTCAACCCAAGACCCGCAGGTTCTCAAGGCATTACCACGCATTATATTCATCTTAAAAAGTATACTGTATAAAAAGGATCTACTGTTAATCTTTGGAAATGTTTGTTCTATAATAAGATTATAATATAAAAACACAGAAAACAACCTTAAATAAATGTCCATTATGAGACTGAAGAAATATGCATGAACTTAACGTCAATTCACTTAAAAAAAACCTTTGTTTTGTGGGACAACTTATAAGATTGGTAAAAGATATCTATAAGAATCAAAGTGTGATTTACTTTCCATTGATATATTTTTCGTTTGTCCTGATACATACCGATAGTACCAATGGCAAACATTATGCGTTTAGCCTAAAATAAATCGCCGCGCCGGGCCGCTTCTCTCTCCTCTCTCTCTCTCCTCCCTCTCGCTCCTCCTCTCCATCTCTCGCTATCTCTCTCGTCTCACTCTCCTCCAATCCTCTCCTCGGACCCTCGCTCTCACTCCTCTCCCCTCCTCACCCTCTCCCCTTCTTCTACTCTCTCTCTCTCACGCTCCTCCTCTCCGCCTCTCTCCTCTCCTCCTCTCCTCCCTCTCCTCCCTCATCTCTCCCTCTCTCTCATCCTCGATCCTCCCACTCCTCTCCCTCCGACCTCTAGTCTCTCAACTCCATCCCCCCCCTTCTCTCCTCTCTCTCTCTTGGTCTCCTCTCATCTCTTCTCTCCCTCTCTCCCTCCTTCTCCTATCCTCGTCTCTCTCCTCCCCCCGCCTCCCTCCAGCCTCATATCTCACCTCCCGCTCTCTCTCCCCCGCCCTCCTTCTCCTCAGACGCCCTCCTCTCCTTCCTTCCCCTTCTCTCTCCCTCCTCTCGCGTCCCTCCTCTTCATCCCATCTCTCGTCACTCTCCCCTCTCCTCTCGCCTCTCCATCCTCCGTCTTCTCATCTCCGTCCCCGCTCTCACTCTCTCTCTCTCTCTCACTCTTCCCTCTCCCCTCTCTTTCTTGTCTCTCGCTCCTCCTTCCGGTCTCTCTCTCCCTCCCCCTCATCCTCTCCTCGCCTCACTCTATCGGAGTCTCTCTCCTCTCTCTCTTTCGTCTCCCTCTCGTCCTCTCTCTCATCTCTCCTTCCTCTCTCTCTCTCACCTCAGTTCCTCTCTCCTCCTCTCTCGTCTCTCTCCCTGCTCCTCTCTCCGCTCTCACTCCGATCTCTCTCTCTCTCGTCCCTTCTCTTCGGGTCTCCGCCGTCCCTCTCTCCCGTCCCCTCCGTCATTCTCCGCCCTTCTCCTCCCCTCTCTCTCCGTGAAAAGAGAGAGAGAGATTACCAGAAATACTTTTTTCAACAGTAAATATAAAGTCTCTATCTAAAGTAAAAAAATTTTTGGTAACCTCTCTCTCTCTCAACTCTCTCTCATCCTCTCTTCCTCCCTTAGCTCTCCTCTTCCTCTCTCTCTCTCCTCTCCTCCTTCCGCTCTCTCTTATCTCCTCTCTCTCTCTCTCTCTCCTTCACCTCAAAACTCAAAAAATCAATCTCTCTTCTCTCTTCTCCGTCACTCGGTAGTATCCTACTCTTGCCTCAGTGGGTTTCGGCTGCTCCTCTCTTCCTCATGAAGATTCTGTTCTTCAATCTCTTCTTTTCTGTCACGATTAGGAAGATTAAATTAGAGATTTGTCTCGTAATTTAATTGTTGATTTAATTCTCCGAGAGGAGAGAGAGATAGAGAGAAGCGTAGAGAGAGACGAGAGAGAGCGATACTATAGATGAGGAAAGCTGAGGTTTTAGAGAGAAGAAGAGAGGAGAGATGAGAGAGAGTAGAGAGGAGAGAGAGAGAGAGAGTTTACCAACCTCAACCATCCCTTTTTTCTAATATATATTATATTTATATATATAGTTGTATAGATAGATCATATATAGTATTATAGTTATATATATAAATTTTCCTAATATTTATACTATATGATAATAAATTCTAAGTAGTAAAAAAGTATGTTTGGTAATGCTAGGTCTCATCTCTCCGATGTTCTCTCTCTCATCTCTCTCTCTCATCTCCGCTTCTCCAACGTCGCATCTCTCTCCTCTCTCTCTCTGCCTAGCCTCCCTCTCTCATTACTCTATGTTCGTCTCTCTCACGTCGCTCGTGAATCCGAGACTCACCTCTCTCCTCACTCTCATCTCGGGCACTACGCAGTCTTACATGTCGTCCTACGCGCCATCCTGCCCTCTCACCATCCTTCAGATACTACATCATCTCGTGCGACTCTATTCATTCTCTGGATACCCATTCGCTCTTCATCGTCTGACTCCTCCTCTCCAGACATCTCTCTCTCTCTACGAGTCGCTCGTCATCTCCTCCTCCTCCTCTCCGGCTCTCCTCCTCCTCCCCACTTCTTCCATTCTTCTTTTCTCCCCTCTCTCTTCGTCTCCTCTCCTCTCTCCGAGATCTCCCCTCCCCATCAAGTGCACCTCTCCTCGCTCGTCTCTCCCCTCTCTCTCAAATTCGCGAGGCTCTCCGGCCCAGCTCTCCATATCCTCTCCGTCACGGTCTCACATCCTTCCCCGCTCTCCTCCATCTCCTCTCTCTTTCACGGAGAGAGAGAGATAGAGAGAGAAAGAGAGAGAGAGAGAGGAGAGAAGAGAGAGAAGAGAAAGAGAGAGAGAGCGAGGGAGAAGAGAGAGAGAAGAGAGAGAGAGGAGAGAGAGGAGAGAGAGCTGGAGCCCCCCGGCGATTTATTTTATTTTACCGCTAATGTTTGCATGGTACCTGTATTGTATCAGAAAACGAAAATATATCCATGGAAAGCTAATAAAATTTCTGCTTCTATAGATTCTTCAATCTTAATAAGAAGTTGTCCCACAAAGTTTTAATTACATGACGTTTGTTTTAAGAGTGAATTTGTAGTTTCATCCATGGCAATATTTCCCGCCACCCACCACCTTTGCTCCACCTCGATCCCCTCCTCCCGCCATCCCGCCCCATTCCCCAATATTTTTTGCTGTGGTAAAGCTATAGATTATGAAATATGATAGAGAACATTTGGACCGGAATTTTTTCCTTTGGGTTCATTTTGGTCAAGGCAAATAAAAAGTTTTAAATATTATAATCTCACCTGCTATTTAATTTAAATCACATATCTCCCGAGAAATGTCTGAATTTTTTTTATTTCCCTAGGAATTTCCTTAGATTTTTGCGTTTTCTCCCTAGAAGTTTCCTTCTCAGGGCCTAAATTTTCCTTAAAATTAAGGAAATTTCCTGAAAGTTGGAAACACTGGTTTACACTACTGTAACAATCAGGATTGCCCTAATAGTTGGGCGGGGTTTAATGGCCAAATTACTGGAACAAAATAAATAAGTGAATAAAAGTATTAAATTTTTTTTATATTACATGTATATAAATACAAATGTATTTAAATACTCATTAAAAAGTATTTTTACTGTCTGTATTCAAATCCATGAAAACTAAGTATTTATATAAATAGATGTTTCCTTTAATACATACACAAATGCACAAATGTAATTTAAATACAAATGTATTCAAATACTGCCCAGCTTCTGGCTATATATCTATCTAAGACTGTCCTTTTCCCAGTAATGTTCAGGAACCTTTGTCGCAAAAAAACAATAAATGTTAGAAAGAATTTTGAATCAAATTAATTGTTATTTTCCTTATTTAGAGGTTACATTATACATACTAATTACTGATTACAAAAAAGAAATGTGGCCTACGTACGCCACCATGGCCCTACGCCACATAAAAACTTTATTTTAGGGGGGTCTATTATGCTGTAGCGGTAGGGTTTTACGAATTTGGTAAAAAGTGAGAGATGGCCTACGCCATGGGCGGATTTATGGTGTGCGGGCCCTAGGGCCGGTGGAAGTGCGATGAATGAACGTGGGGTAATAATTCTAGAGTCCCTTTCCCGCCCTTATTAGTGATTTACCCAGTGTGTCTATTATTATGGTTAATAATGGCATCACATTTTCATTATTGTTATTATTATTATCATCCAAATTATTATTATTATTTTATTATTAATATAATTATTTCAAAGATATGTGTGTGTGTGCGTGTGTGTGTGTGTGTGTGTGTGACTGTGTGTGTGACTGTGTGTGTGTTATTCACCCATGGTCTTGTCCACGCGAGCTGGCTCGCGATCGCCAGTTTTCACCCTCTCAGTGCGAACTTGGAGCTCATTATTACCGATCTTTGGGCAATGCTGGGAACTCACACACCACACACACCCATCCCCTTGCTCAAGGGGGACAGTAACCGCCCAACTTTTGTCAGTGAAAAATCCCCGGGAGCGCGAGGATTCGAACCGCCTACCCACAGAATGGGAGCCCGGCACGCTGTCACCTGACCATCGCGCGGTGTGTGTGTGTGTGTTGTGTGTGTGTGTGTCGGGGAGTTAATTCACACCTCAGATATGACTGACCCCTCGTATCTTTCTTTAAGCTCGATCCCTTCACACATTCCATAATCGAACCACGATAGCGCCACCAATTTGATTATTGACGCTATCGTGAAATTTGACCACGATAAACGCAGACCACGATAGCCTCACAACAATGTCACGCTGCCTGTACGTATGTGTCATGATGGTCGTAAGATGGTCACGATGGAGTCATGACAGCTGTAAGACTACGTCACGAATGGAAAATCAACGGTCATTTTGTCGTCACGATAGAGCTACGATAACCACGACAGTGCCATGACGGTGCCATGAACGTATCACGATAGCGTCAAGAGCTAGCAGCAACAATAAGCTGCTGCAACATGCCTCACACGTGGGTGTGTGTTGCCATGGTGATGGAGAAGGAAGGGGGGCTAGAGATGAAGGTGGGAGAAACAGGGGTGGGGGTTGGTATGGAGAAGTGGGGGAAACGGGGGAGGGGGGTTGTAATAAAGAAGGGGTGTTGGTGTAACTGGGGAAATGGGGGAGAGGGGAGTTGGGGATGTAGAAGGCGTTGTTGTTGTTGACGATAGATGGTTTAAAAGGGGGGGTGGGGGTGTCACCCAGTGGTGAGGGAGTAGGGGGTAGGGAGTCGAGGGGGGTGTCACCGGTGGTGAGGGAGTAGGGGTAGGGAGTCGAGGGGGTGTCACCGCGTGGTGAGGGAGTAGGGGGGTAGGGAGTCGAGGGAGGGTGTCACCACGTGGTGAGGGAGTAAGGGGGTAGGGAGTCGAGGGGGGTGTCACCGCGTGGTGAGGGAGTAGGGAAGGGAGTCAGAGAGGGTGGAGGGGAATGAAAAAGGGGGGAGGAGGCGGAAGGGGATGCAAAAAAGGGGGGAAGGTGGGTTGAAGGCGCGCGTAACGTTTTTTTATCGTCACGATAGACATACGATCGCCGATCACGTAGTGTCCGAAGCTGCTACATAGATAACGATAGCGCACGATCTTAGACTTACGAAGCGCTGCGTTGGGGGTACCAAAAAGCGGGGAGCTTCCGATTTTAGTGCACGCGCTACTCTTTCGTTGGCCTCGGCAGCGCGCGTCACTAGCGTTCACGATAGGGCACGATGGACTAGGGTGCTCTGTAATAAGAGGATTATAGCACATGTTTAACCGTACTGGAAGCCCATCTTAGTGCCAGGGCCCCTCTATGTTCACCTAAGACCCGCGGAAGTTTCAAGGCAGACCCCCGCAGTAGTTCATGTTAATTATACATGTAATAAAGGATATACTGTTATCTTTGAAATGTTTGTTCTATAAGATTATCACATAAAACACAGTTAAAACACATTAAATAAAGGTCATTATGAGACTGAAGAAATATCCATGAATTACATTCACTTAAACACGTCGTCATGCAAAACCTCTGTGGAACAACTTATAGATGGAGGATATATATAGAAGCAGAATTCTATTAGCGTTCCATTGATATATTTCGTTTTCGATTTTACATACAGTAGTACCATGCAAACATTAGCGCTTAACTAAATAAATCGCCGCGCGGCCGCTCTCTCTCTCTCTCTCTCTCTCTCCTCCTCTCTTCTCTCTCTTCTCTCTCTCCTCTCTCTCTCTCTCTCTCTCTCCTCTCTCTTTTTTTTTTCACGGATAGAGAGATGGAGAGAGGAAAGAGGGACTCGAGAGCCGGCCGGAGCGGCGATTTATTTAGTTAACGCTTAATGTTTGTATGGTACTACATATGTATCAGAAAACGAAATATATCAATGAAAAGCTTAAAAAAATCTGCTTCTATCGATATCTTCAATTCTTATAAGTTGTTCCACAAAGTTTGACATGACGAAGTGTCTTAAAGTGAATTGCAAAGTTCATGCACATTTCCGCCACCCACCACCTTTGCTCGCACCTCGATCCCTCGTGCGCCATTCCCCAAATCCTTGCTGTAGTACATGCCTATAGATATGGAATATGATAAGAAAATTAGGACCGAGAATTGTGTTCTTTGGTCATTTTGTCAAAGGCAAATAAAATGGTAATATTATCATTCTCACCGGCTATTTAATTTTATCTGCATATCCCTAGAAAGTCTCTGAATTTTTTTTCATTTCCCTAGGATTCCTTAGATTTTGCGTTTCTCGAAAGTTTCCTTTCTCAGCCTAAATTTCCTTAAAATAAGGAAATTTCCTGGAAAGGTGGAAACAATGGTTCACTGTAACATCACGGATTGCCAGATTAGTTGGGCGGAGTTTATGGCCAAATTAACTAAAAAAATAAAAAAATAGAATAAAAAAGTATTTACATTTTTATATTATATGTATATAAATACAATGTATTTAAATACTCATTAAAGTATTTAATTACTGTATTTAAATACATGAAAACTAATGTATTTATAAATAGATTTCTTAATACACAAATGTATTTAAATACAAATGTATTCAAATACTGCCCAGCTCTGGCTATATATCTATCTAAACTGTCTTTCCCAGGAATTTCAGGAACTCTTTGTCCAAAAATAAATGTTAGAAAGAAATTTGAATCAAATTATTGTTATTTTCCTTATTTAGAGGTTACATTATACATACTAATTACTGATACAAAAAAAGAATGGCCTACGCCACATAAAACTTTATTTTAGGGGGGTCTATGCTGTACGGTAGGGGTTACGAATTGTAAAAAAAGAGATGGCCGACGCCAGGGGCGGATTTATGGTGTGCGGGGCCCTAGGCCGGTGGAAGTGCGATGAATGAAATGTGGGGTAAAATTCTAGAGTCCTTTCCCGCCCTTATTAGTGTTTCTTTTTTCTCCAGACCTTCACAGACCCCTTCAGATACCTCTAAAACGTAATTATAAAGTGGGGAAGGGATGCCCCCTTCAACGCCTCCACCCTTCTACATTACCCCCGCCCTGGACCCCAAAAATAAAATGTCTAACCTAACCTCACTACAACCTAACCAATAACCTCCTAATGAGATCTAAGGGCGGGAAAGGACTACAATTTTACCAGGCTAGGTTAGATTAGGTTAGTATTTAATTTTTAATTTTTTAATCTCTCCCCCACTTTATTATTACGTTTTAGAGGTATCTGAAGGGATTTGTGAAGGTCTGGATAAAATAAAACCACTAATAAGGGCGGGAAAGGACTCTAGAATTTTACCAAATGTGATTCAGATTTCATATTAGTTTAATTGAAACTTTTCCACCCATATTTTACATTATGTTGGTACTAATTTGTGGCATATTACGGTACATGCAATGTAACAGTGTTCGAGCAAATAAGAAATGTCCAGCATTCAGATTTTTATTGAAAACATATTTTTTCCTCTGGGGTGCGGGGCCCTTGCGGGAGCGGGGCCGAAGCCATGGCCTACTCGGTCTCCCCTTAAATCCGCCACTGGCCGCCGCCACAGGAAACTTTATTTTAGGGGGGTCTATGCTGTACGGTAGGTGTTAAGAATTGTAAAAAAAAGAAATGGCTGACGCTATAGGAAACTTTATTTTAGGGGGGTCGATGCTGTAGAGGTTAATAATTGTCTGCGAATGGACAAGTAAAAAAATACACGAAAAAATCAAATACCGATACCGGTAATACCGGCATTTTGGCACGGTATCGGTATACCGGTATCGTAACTGATACCGGTGTGAGGACGTACCGGTATTATTCCCGTAAACCGGTATCGGCAATACCGGTATTTTCTTGATACCGCACAACCCTACACTGGCTACCGCGCACCTCTCCCGAACGTGGCACAGTTGCCAGCTCTTACAACTCCCCCCTAAGATTGTAAGGGCAAAAATAAATTAAATGCCCTGACAATCTGAACTAAAAAAAAAAAAAAAAAGCAAAACTAGTCCAACTGAATAGAACAAAAAATGTAGGCACTATTGGGTGATGTAGTCACCCAGCCATCCCGGGCGGGCCTTGTGCCTCTGCGGTCGTTCTCTCCTTGGGGGGAAAGCTACCTCTGGCACTGATGACTCCTGGGGCGGTGTGTACGACTCCGGTGTGTGCCCCGGGTTTGGATGGCCAGATTGTGCCGTTGCCTCTTTTAGATGGCCGCGGGTGCGTAGTGATATGCGACCACTTCCGTCCATCCTTACAACGTACTGGCGGTGCGGGTGAACTTCAACGACGGTACCCGACTTGCTCCATGCCTTGGTGGCCTCGTCCTGAACCCAGACGCGGGCTCCTGGTTGTAAGCGGCGTCGCTGGCGATACTGGCCCCCACGTTGTTGCTGCACTTCCTCGTGGTGTTGCGCCATCTGCGTTTCCCTCTCGTCCAGGGAACGCCGCAACTGGGGGTCTACCTTGTAGTTTTGTCTGGCAGTAGGAACGCCATCTCGCAGCTGTCTGCCTGTCGTCATCTGCGGTGACTTGTTTACTTGGTGACTTGTTTTGGTGGTCTTGTCTTGTCTTGGTGTCTTGTCAAGTCTTGGTGACTTGTTTACTCCCCGCAAGTTCAAATTTACTCTCTGCAAGTTCAGGTATTGCAGTAAGGCGAGAGACACCTTGTCGTCCCCGACTAGGCTGCCACCAGTCCCCGTATTGTCTTGCAAGATCCTCTTGGCCGTCTTCACAGCGGCTTCAGCCCGGCCGTTAGACTGGGGGTACTGGGCGGATGAGAGGCGGGTCGCGACTCCCCACCTCTTCAGGAAAGCCGACATCTCCCCACTCACCAAGTTAGTGCCTCCATCCGTGGAGAGCTGCTCCGGGGCTCCCCACCTGGTGAAGTAATGTCTGAGGTTTATCCATTTATTAACACATTATCTTGCCGGACTAGAGCACCCGAAGGGAGGTGCGTGACCTCCAACCACCCCGTAAGTCGGTCAGCGTAGACGAGGTAGGTCTGTCCTCCCAGCTGGAAGAGGTCCGCCACCATCTGCTGAAAGGGATATTCAGGGGGCGGCGTTAGGACGAGGGGCTCAGGCGGCTGGGAAGGTGCACTGGCATTGCAGGAGTCACAAATGGCCCTGTGGTGCTGCAGATCACCTTCTATCCCGGGCCATCACACCGTTTGCCGAGCCCTTCTCAGCATGGAGTCCAGCCCCTGGTGGCTGGCGTGAAGGCTGGCGGCTACCCGATGCTGCAGGGCCGCGGGGATAACGAGCCGCACACATCCTTGATCAAAGGTGTAGGTGACTAGGCCACGGGACACAGCTAGCCTGTCCCGCACGCTGTAGAAGGGCCGCAGGAAGATGGGCTCCTGTGACCTGTGAGGTCCCCAGTCACCGTTGGTCACTCGTAATACCAGCAGCTGGTACGCGGGATCCTCGAGCGCCATCTGCAAAACCGTCTCCTCGTCAATGGTAGCGCACCCACTCAGGTCCAGGGCAGTCACGGTCGCTGCTGACATGGCTGCGGCGGTGATGTAGTCCTGCTCCTCATCCACCTCGTCCGGGGCGGACTTCACTCCGGGGTACCGAGACAGGAAGTCTGCCGCTGAATTGTGCTTCCCTGGCAAGTAGCGCATGGCAAACCTGTACTGCAAGGTTTGCTCCTTGAGCCGGAATAAGCCTGGGTTGGTGATATCCTTGAGGGCCTTATCGCCCAAGAGCCTTATCAGGGGCCGGTGGTCCGTCGTAACAACCAGGTTGGGGCACCCCAGTAGGAATAGCCGGGCTTTGCGCAGGCACCACGCTACTGCCAGGGCCTCTCTTTCCACGTGGGCATATCCTGCTTCGGCTGGGGTGAGGTGCCAGCTGCCACATAAAGCCAAGCGCCAGCCTCCCTTACAACAGAGGGGGGCGCTAATCGACGGACATGAGCAGTACTGCTGCATCACCACAAACCCGATACCGTCCTTGCTCCAGTCCGTGATGGCGACGGTGGGCCGGGTCTTGTCGTAGTATGCCAGTCCCTGCTTAGCCAGCTGACAGATGGCTTCCTTGGCCTGCTCAAACCTCTGCTGTAGGCAGTCATCCCAGCAGACGGTATTGCCCGTCGGCTTCTTGAGGAGGTCCCTGAAGGGCGACATGAGTGGGGCAATGGCCAGGAAGGGCGCCAGCTGGTTCACAAAGCCAAACCATGAGCGCACGTCAGTGATGGATGGCTTTGCTGGCATCTTAGAATCCCTGATGGCGGCGAGGCGCTCTTCGGTGGGTTTGTAGGTGTCCCAGTCCAGGTGATAGCCAACGAAGTCAACTTCTCTCCTGCAGAAGCGGAACTTCTCCGGCTTCAGCGTCACCCTAGCCTTGGCGCACACCTCCAGGAAGTCATAGGTGTGCCAGAATGCCTGCTCCACGCTTGTATCATAGAGGAGGGTGTCGTCGACGCAATTGTGCTTACGCGGCAGGTCAATGGTGGCGTCGTCAAACCTCTTGGTGTACGCGTCCCCCGCTGCGCAGTGTCCCATGGGTGTCCGGCAATACTGATACCGGCCCCACGGGGTGATGAAAGTGGTGAGGCGCCTGCTCTCTTCATCCAGCTCCACCTGGTGGTATCCCCAATGCGCGTCGGCGACAGTCTTGTAGAAGTGAGCTGGGACTACCGAGGCCATGTCGAATGGTGCGGGGGTGTGGTGGGTCTCCCGCAGGCAGCATGCGTTGAGCTTCTGGAGGTCAACCGTACGGCGCGGCTTGCCTGATTTCTCTGCCACCACCACCATCCTGGCGCACCAGTCCGTCGCCTCTCCAGCGGGAACAGGACGTATCACCCCTCTCCTGACGTCTTCGTCCAGCTGCTGCTTGACATCTGCCTCCCAGTGCCTAGGGACGGGGGGAGGTGTATGGCAGGCGTAGGGTCCTGCGTCAGCAGCTAGGTGGATGTGATGAGGAGGTTCCGCCATGAATGGCAGCGGATAACGGTCGGTGTTGAAGGTTGAGGCTGAGAAGTGCGCGAGGAGCCACTCCTGCAGCCTTGGCACGTTCTCCTCCAGTGGCTGGAGTGGCATGGTGGCCGGCCTGCGCGGCGGGTTGGGGCTGCATTCGTTCGCCATGCCCCCCACAGCAGCGACTGAGGGCGGGGGGAACGGGAAATCTGCGTGCACCAGGCAGAGATCCTTGCAGGCGGCGAGGGACAGGTAGAACTGTTGCACGGACTTGACAAAGTATACGTCCTGCACAGTAGACCTGCCAGGGGTGCTGATGTGGCAAGGTGCGGCTCCTAATGTGGGTAGGTGGATGTTTGCCAGGTCACACAGGCCCCCGCCCCCTCTTAACTGCCCGGGCGTGAGGCCCAGAGTCTTCATCAAAGCGGGCCCGGCCACGCAAACCTGCGCGCCTGTGTCCGCGACGGCAGTGGCGGAGTGCGGTGCCATGCCCTAAGGCGCGGCAACGAGGACTTGAAGCCGCGGCTGGCTCATGACGTGGGCGGTGGCCACAACCGCGCTGTCCACCGCGTCCTTCCTTGGCTGTTTCTTTCCCCCTCCTCTGCACACACGCTGGAAGTGGCCCAGCTTGCCACACTGGCCACAGGCACGACATGTGGCGCCCCTTGCCGGGCACTCTGCCTTACCAGGCTGGTGACGGCCCCCGCAGTACAGGCAAGGGCGTTGAGGGGCCTTCCCGTGGTGGGCCGCCGTGATGACGTCATCGTCCTCACTCGTGACGTCATCGGTGACGTCAGCGCTGGGCCACCCCAGGCTGTCGCGTGTGCGGGCTGCCAGGGTCTGTTTGCGCCGCCTTACGCTCTCAACTTGTCGACACTGTTAAGTTGAGCCCAATACTGGAACACCTCACGCCTGAGCGCTGGCTCGCGTAGCCCAGCCACCAGCTTCCGCACCAACATGTACTCACTCAAGTCTGTGTCGCAGTCAGGGCACTGAAAGGCACAGTCCAGCACCATCTGGTCGCACCTTGTGAAGTACTCGCTCACAGACTCACCTGCAGCCTGTGCAGTGCTAAAGAACTCCGACCACCGCACTGCCTGGTTGGCACGCATCACTAGCTTGCCGAGGCCGTCCAAAGCCTTGGCGGCAGACAGGGCGCCCCACTGAGCCTTGGGGAACCTGGCGTCTAATGCCTCCTGAAGCGCGGGGACACACAACAGGCGGATGTAACACCCAGCGTCTGCATCACTCACCACGTTCAGGGTAATCCAGTCTTCAATGGAGCGGCGCCAAGCGCGGAAGTCTGCAGTAGACATGTCCAGGTTACACTTGTCCAGCCCTGCTGTGGTAAGAGCTCGTCGACCTGGGATCCTGGCACCCGCCATGTCTCGTTGCAGTGCTGCGATGGCATCCTGCTGGGCGAGTATCACCGACTGCGATTGAGCCAGGCGATTTATTCCACCCAGCCTTCCACCTGACAAGGGCGAGAACCTTGGGCGCCGTGGGGAAGCCATCCTTGATGTGTAGGTCGCACCGACTACTGCGCCATGTGGGATAGGAGTCAAAGTCACAGCTGGTTGAGCCGATGTTTACTTAGTGTCCTTACAGTGTTAAGGCCTGGTGCACACTGGCTACCGCGCGCCTCTCCCGAGCGTGGGACAGTTGCCAGCTCTTACAGTGTTGGTCACCACTCTGGTGATATTTTTGTAATTTGTTCATTTATAGCCATAATATGACACAGATGACGACACAAAATGACACAGACTCTCCAGATAGCCCCTTCTAACCTTTCCTGAAATCATGGATGTAGAAATGTAAGTATTAATGCCACCACACGTCTGTAAATCGAAGAAAAGAAAGTTGTCCTGGCGACTTTAGTGTTATCTTCGGTAGGGAGTTTCGGTCCAAGTGTAAAATAATACCGAAATAATGCACAAGACAAGAAAAATCGTCAAAATCAAAGAACAGTTCGGAGCGGATGTTTACTGAGTGAGGGCCGCGGCGTGACTGACGCCAGTGACGCGCACAGTTGCCGAGTAGCTTGTTCGGCAACCGAGTTATCGTACGGCAACCGGTGCTATTATGAGTTTGAAATTCTGTTCGTGAACCGATTTGTTCGAAAAGGGAGACGTTCGAAATCCGAGGTTTGAGTGTATATATATATATATATATATATATATATATATATATATATATATATATATATATATATATATATATATATATATATATATATATATATATACATACAGTATATAATATATATATATATATATATATATATATATATATATATATATATATATATATATATATATATATATATATATATATATATATATATATATATATATATAATATATATATATATATATATATATATATATATATATATATATATATATATATATATATATATATATATATATATATATATATATATATATATATATATATATATATATATATATACATATATAACTTAGATAAATGCCTCAAAATACAAAGTCTGCAGCACCAAGTTGGTGAGCGATCGAGTTAGTACAATCCAATGCCAAAAAAATAAATGTGTACACATGAATATGACAATGCTGGAAAAGCTTATTTACCACAATACTAGATCATCTATTTTACCCTTAATATATTCAGAAACTTGTGAAACTAAATGCTATGCAAAATATCAAGTCTCACCATTGCTTATTAACTTGTATAATGCAATTAAAAACTTCCACTAGGTGTTTCAGCCATCTTTAGATGTGGAATGCAGATAGTAAGCTGTAGATTATAGTACATATGAAAATAATAGAAGTGAAACTAGAATGACTCAAAAGTTCACTATGAAGAAAAAAAGACATAATAAATACTGTATTTACATAATCAAGTCTACAATGTTAGGCAAACTATGGAGAAATTAATTTTTAAAATCCCAACATATATTTCTTTTTACATCACGAAGGACTGGTCAAGGGCACACAAAAAAGATGTAACAAAAAACCCGCTTAGTTGCCAGTCCCTATAAAGGAGACAGTAAAATAATAAAGAAATGGGGGTGGGCCAATTTAGTTCGGGAGGTGTCTTGTTACTCCTCTCTTGAAAAGATTTAAGTTGTAGGAATGTGGAAAAATACAAACAGGAAGAGCGTTCCAATGTTTACCAGTGAAAGATATGAAAGAGTAAAAATACTGATTAACTCTTGCATTAGGAAGATGGACAAAATAGGGATGAGAATGAGTAGAACCTCGTCTTGTGCAGCGAGGCCGCTGGAGGAGGGGATGCATGCAGTTAGCCTGTTCCCACGTTCAGAAGAGCAGTGAGCATGAAACTAACGGTAGAAGATAGCAAGAGAAGTAACATAGCGGCGGTGATTTAAAGATTGAAGACAGTCAGTCAGAGGAGGGGAGTTGATGAGACGAAAAGCTTTTGACTCAACCCTGTTTAGGAGAGCTGTATGAGTGGATCCCCCCAAAATAGGGGGGCAAAATCCATACATGGGCGGATAAGGCCCTTTTACAGAGCAAGTAACTGGGAGGGAGAAAAAAAGATGCAGACGCAGACGCAACAGGACATTTAACTTCTTAGAAGCTGTTTTAGCAAGAGATGAGATGTGAGATTTCTAGTTCAGATTTTTTGTAAAGGATAGTCAAAGAATGTTCATTGTAGAAGAAAGAAACAGTTGAGTGTCATTGAAGAAGAGGGGATAGTAATCTGGAAGGGGTATTGTCGAGTAGATAGGTGAAGAAATTGGGTTTTTGAGGCATTGAACAAAACAAGGTTTGCTTAGTCTCACTCAGAAATTATACAAAGATCAGAAGTTAGGCGCTCAGTGGCATCTCTCCGTGAATCACTTAGTTCCTATTGAGTTGGACGTCTAATAAACAACATTGAAAAATGCAGGGTAGAATCATCAGCGTAGGCGTAGATAGGGCTTTGAGTTAGACTTAGAAGATCACTAATGAATAATAGAAAGAGAGCGGGTGATAGGACAGAACCCTGAGGAACACCACTATTGATAGACAAAGGAGAAGCACAATGTCCGTCTACAGTAGCTGCAATGTAACAGTTTGAAAGGGAACTTAAGATTTTAACTTAAGAAGATACAGAGAGAAGGATAAAAACTAAATGAGGGTAGTTTGGAAATTAAAGATTTGTGCCAGACTCTATCAAAAGCTTTTGATATGTCAAGGGCAACAGCAAAAGTTTCACGGAAACCTCTAAAGGAGGATGACCAAGATTCAATTAGGAAACCTAGAAGATCGCTAGTAGATCGCTCTTTACGGAGACCGTACTGACGATCAGATAGAAGATTGTGAGCAGATAGATGCTTAAGAATCTTCTTATTAAGTATAGATTCAAAAGCTGTAGAAAGGCAGGAAGTCAAAGCTATAGGACGGTAGTTTGAAGGATTAGAATGGTCACCCTTTTTAGGAACAGGTTGGATGTGAGCAAACTTCCAGCAAGAAGGAAAGTTGGAAGTAGATATACAAAGACGGAAAAGTTTGACCAGGCAGGGTGCAAGCACAGAAGCACAGTTTTTGAGAACAATAGGAGGAACTCCGTCAGGACCGTAAGCCTTCCGAGGATCTAGGCCAGAATGGGCAAAGAAAACATCATTACGAAGGATCTTGATAACAGGCATAATACAGTCAGAGGGTAGAGGAGAAGGAGGAACAAGCCCTTCATCAACCAGAGTGGAATTTTCAGCAAAGGTTTGAGCGAAGAGTTCAGCTTTAGAAATAAATGAGACAGCTGTGGAGCCATCAGGGTAAAGCATAGGAGGAAAAGATGCAGAAGAAAAATTGTTAGAAATGTTATTAGCTAGATACCAAAAGTCACGAGAGGAGTTTGATTCAGAAAGATTTTGACATTTTCTATGAATGAAGGAGTTTTTGGTAAGTTGAAGTAAAGATTTGGCATGATTACGAGCAGAAATATAAAGGGCATGAGTTTCAGGAGATGGACATCTTTTATTCAGCTGTATTATGCAAACCTGGTATCAAATCCATCTCTGTAGGGTAATTTCACAACTTTACTGAAGAAATGTTTAGAATTAATAACTTTAGGTTTTGTCTTAGAGCAATTTTTCATGAACGCAATATTGATGTTTTGAATCACAACGTTCAGTGAAAATTTTTTCAGTAAGTCTTTGGCTTAAAACACCACAAGTATACAGTAGTATCCATTGTCCTTTTTCCTTTTCAGGAAAACAAAGTCTTCATTTTCCAACATGAAACAGTTATTATTGTACTTGGTGGGTATGCGTGTTTCTAAAGAAGTGTCTTTGGTTGCACTGTATCTTTCTTTTTCAGCAAGCCTTTTACATACTTGCGAGATGGGATTATTTGATGACCGCGCTAACTTTTTTATTATATGTAAATGATTCTCGAAGGAGAATATGCAGTTAATGAGTTCAATAAACTTTGATAGTTTTCCACATCATCAGCTAAATGAATGACATTATGTAGTACATTATATACACCAAAAGGGGGACCAAATATGTCATGAGATTGTCACACAATATACTCCAGTAGTTATCGTGCATATGGCAAGTAGCTATTCCTTATATAGCTATTTGAGTTTATTAAAAGAATTGACAAGAGTTACTAAGAGCTACAGTTAATGACAGGCTTGTTTTGTAGATTTCAACAGATACAGTATCTTTCAATGCAACAATACTTGTGTACAAGATATACTGCCTGAATACAGCAGCCTTCCAACGATCAATTATGGCGAGACCTTGGCTGCCTAGCAAACTCACTTGGGAGTTTATTTGACATGCCATCTAAAGCAGACAACAAGCTTAATTGATGCTGGGAGAGTTTACACAGTCTTGGACCTTTCATAAGGAAACGTAACATTCCTCTTGTGACACCAAAGCAAATTATATGCATGTAATCCAGAGGAAATCCTTTAACACAGAATATTCCATACTGAATGAGAGGACTCAGATTCCCATTGATGAGTTCCTTCATAATGACTGATTAAATTATTCATTAGTTTTTTCTCTATATTTATCTTTGGAACCTAGTATGAGAACATTAGAATCAAAAGTTTCTGTAATGTCACACCTTTCACAAGCAAAATACACAGTGTGGCTTTTAATGCATTTCAGAAAGGATCGTGCAGGAGCATCTCATATAAATTAAATAATATCCACACCTAATCTTTTATCATCCACAACTAAACCATTTTGTGAAAGCTGCTTGTCTTCTTCTAAGAAATCTTTTAGAAAATTTTCTACAGGTTCTGGCTTTGTTTTCCCATAATACAGAGCTACTAACGCTGACCTGAAATAGCTAAATTTTATCAGAATTATCCAGAACTGCTCATTACTTGACTTATATAATGGAATTCCATATACATTTAAGTTAAATTTTATAAAGTCATTGTTTGTCATTGTGAAATCTTTATTGACATTTAATATAATTTGTAAACATAAGGCTATTCCAAAATATGAATATCGTCAAGCACACTTTTCTTCTGTCGTTATTTGCCTTGGAGTTTGCAATAATGTCCGTGCTTGTTTAGGAAGATGAAGTCCTCTTTTTTTTTGAAGTTCTAAAAGCTGATTAAGTGCTTCACGTATTATATTATTCTGCGAGGCCCGCTTAGATAATTCCTCCTGAATAGAATAATCATTGATGCTTTAATTTCATGTTGACTATCATCATCTGTACCAGAATCTTCTTCTGAAGGGCATATTAAATTGTTGTCAATTAGTTGTTGATGAAGCAAAGTGAAAGACACATCAGTGTTCTCAGTAGAACTCTCAGTTCTCATCATGAAGCTTACTGACTTTAGAAGAATACTGTTTTTCTTCATCTTCACTACTAGAAAGGAACTCTTTCAGTTGACATTGTAATTTCCTGTACCTTTTATAGTAAGCCATGACATTTTTTTCTCAAAAGGATTTTATTTTGAATTTTGTGGGATATTTTAATTGAAAAGGAATACAGTATTGTAAAGATAGATGTTTGAAAGTACAAGAAATTGGAAGAATGTTATCTGAAATTAGACAAATCAATGCTATTAGCTACCAACAAATAGAACACAAAACAAATATGCACATGCACAAACATTCAATACATTACTGCACTAAGGAAATTGAGAAAGAAAAGGAGGTAAATAATTTTATGGATTAGTCAGCCTAAATGCAGATCCTCTGAAGTTCATGGTATAAGTGAGGGCTTCGATAAGAATTATTGCCTACTCTATGAATTCTGATTACCTTAACAATACTTTAACTTACTGGTTCCTAAGTATTGCATGGGGGTGAGAAACATGTCTCTAGGGCAGGGGTTCTCAAAGTTTTTAATCTTATGTACCCCATGAGGTCTTTCAGTATTGGTCACGTACCACCCCTTACTGAGAATACCTTTTTTAATACCTTACTTACCCTTCATCAAGAAGGGTAAAAAGAAATGCATGGTTTATTAACTTAGTTTATAAAGTTTAAATTGTGTTATAAATGTAGAGCAGACAAACTTTTTCAATGCATGTGACTATGTCACTATGAGCAATACATTTACAAAAATATAACCACAGCAGACAGTTTTCAATCATTGTGACAGTGAACTAGTACTGCTTGCAGATATAGTTGCAGCTTGTAACTAGTAACGGTGATAGGTAAGTCACCGTGTGTGTGAATAGCATAAAAAATAATAAAATAGAACTAAAGCAGACACATTTTTCCAATAACTGTGAATATGAGCTAGTGGTGCTATTTACAGTTTATAACTAGTTACTCATGTGGAAATGACTGTGTGCGTCACTAACGTCACTAGCATGAAAAAAAAAGAACTAAAGTAGGCATTGTGTTCCACTGACTGGGAACTAGTGCTGATTGTTAAGCCTCACAAATATGTATTAGTAACTAGTTACATACTCACATGCAGGGAAGTCACTGTGTGTGATTAGCATAAAAATAAACTCAAATAGAACTAAAGTGAACGTATTTTTCAAATCGGTATGACTGTGAGCTAGTGCTACCAATAACTAGTTACTTGTAGCTAGTGTTACTAGTAACTAGTTACTTGTAACTAGTGTTACTAGTTACTCACTCATAGAGAAGTCACTGTGTATGACTTGCATGAAAATATATACAAATTCAGTGAGATGGTTGGGCCTGTTTCTTTGCTACCAACAAGTCAATCCTCGGCACAGTCTTCGAAAGAGCCACTCTTATGTCGTCTTTGACTGCCAGACGTGAACGTAACTTGTTTTTAATCAAGCACAGTGCTGAAAATACCGTTCACAGCGGTATGTAGAAGGCAACTTCAGGAGTTTCCGTACACATTTCTTTGCTAAAGCAGGGTAAGAACTCGCCATTGTTGACCAGAATCTTGTCAATGACAAACTATCGAAAGAATCAATCGAAAGAATTTTGCAGTTGAGTCATTAAAAAAGTCAACGAATTCGTCTTGTAAATCATCTGGAAGTGATCTAGGGTCCATCTTCAATGGATTTCGAATGAGTTGGCAATCGAATTCTGTGATTTCAGGAAAATAGTTATCCAACTCTTGACTGAGAGAAACCAAGTGCTTCTGAATGAGAACACTGACCTCATCCACATCATCTTTACACAGAGCTGTCAAGCTGTCGCTCATATTCTCAAAAACGTCATACCAACCCGCTTGAACTTTTCTTGCCAAAGTTTGAGTTTCATTTGAAAAGCTCGCAGCTTGTCGACAAAATCAATCACAGTTGCCGAATAACCTTGAAGTGATCTGTTGACTGCGTTGATACGAGAAAATATATCATTGAGATAAGCCAGCTTCGTGATCCATCTGTTATCAGACAGCTTGTTGACAAACTTCTTTGTTTTTTCTTTCTCATTTCTGTCAAAAAATTCTTTGAGCTTCTCCTTTAATGTCGCAACTCGAGCCACTACGTTACTCCTTGATAGCCATCTTACTTCTGTATGAAAAAGGAGTGACTCTTCCTCAGCATTTAGTTCCTGACATAAAAGACGCAGCATCCTTGTGTTCAACGGACTGTTTTAAATAAAGTTGACCATGGCTACAACATCGTCAAGTACGGTTTTGAAGTCTGGAGGTAAGGTCTTCACAGCTAATGCGTAGCGGTGAATCATACAATGCATCTTGCTTGCGTTGGGGTTGGCTGTTTTCACCCTTGCTTGGAATCCAGACCGACATCCTATCATTGCA
This sequence comes from Chionoecetes opilio, assembly GCA_016584305.1. NCBI lineage: Eukaryota > Metazoa > Arthropoda > Malacostraca > Decapoda > Majidae > Chionoecetes > Chionoecetes opilio. The sequence continues at coordinate 84,468 of JACEEZ010019417.1, forward strand.
GGGGCACCATCTGTTGTACATCCCACCATATTTGCCCAAGAAAGCCCTTCTTTTTCAAAAAAGCTGGACATAGCTTCAAAGATGTCTTCTCCCGTCGTTGAAGATTCCAGAGGATGACAAAATAACAACTCTTCTTTAAAGTCTGAGTCTTTTATATACCTCGTGTAGGCAAGAAGCTGGGCAGAAGATGATATGTCAGTTGATTCATCAAGTTGAACTGCAAATATGCCTAGAGGAGCTTCCTTGATTTCCGCATTGACTTGATGCTTGATATCCTCTGATAAGTCGCATATTCTTCGATGCACAGTATCATTTGACAATGGCAAAGTGTTCAACTTCTGTGCCGCATTTTCCCCGTAGAAGCACCAACTATATCTTTGCAGCATGGCAAGACAAAAGTTTCAGCTATTGTGTGGGGCTTTTTATCTTGTGCAACTCTCAGGGCAACCATAAACGAGGCACGGAGGCTAGTTTCATTTTGTGTATGTACCTGACCGCTATGATCAAGTCGGATACGCTTGAGAGCAAATGCCTTCCTCTCAAAATAGGACGGGTCTTTATCAGAAAGTTGAGGATGACAGCTGGAAAAATGTCGCTTGAGGAGGCTAGGTTCCATGGATCCTTCTGAAAGAACTTTATGGCAGATCACATATTGTGGACAAATCCTTGCCTTGCTTGTTCAGAGCTGTGAAGCCAAACTTGATATAGGTTTGCATTTATTCAAAACCGAAGTATTTTTAGAAACCTGTCACGTACCCCCAAAATTCCTATCACGTACCCCTGGGGGTACGCGTACCCCAGGTTGAGAACCCCTGCTCTAGGGGGTGCAAGAATATACTGTGATAACATATACAGTACATAGATCATTCATTATAAGGTAATGTAATTATGAAATAAATACAAATATTACGTCATATTATTTCAAATATCCCTCAATATATTTTTAATTATTAATCCAGAATTAGGAGTCGGAGACCAGGTACCTTTGTTAGTATTAAAAAAGGAAAAATAAATAATGTACACTCTGACTGGAAATATATGAGAATTCATGCATAATGCATAATTAAAGCATACGTGTTATGGGTCCAGTCCTGTGAGGGTGTCGCTACAGTATTCCTGTGACCAACACTGCTCATCAGGTAAATTTACGGTTAAGGTCATCCTGCGCTTTCGAGGCCGAAACTTAGTTTTCCTAAATAGTTTTGATGTATTTTGAATTAATCTAGCACTCGTTTTTGTCGGAAATCAATATTTCATTGCAGGTGCCTGCCCCACCCCTCAAACCTTGCTCTGCTTCGCATTTCCGTAGTATTAATAATTTTTTTCTTGATATAATTTGTTACTAATGTAACGTCCGGCACCAGTGGTTTCAGTGTAACGCAGGTAGTTAGGTTAGTTCCTGTTCTTTCTAAAGATACATTTACAGGGAGCAGCTCCTGCCACTGATGCTGCAATCCACCAGATCCTTTGTGTTTCTGGCAAGTAACATATTCTTTAACAAAATTACAGGTGTCAACCTTTAGGTTGCACCAATAAAACAGTTCTTCTGCTTTTAAGATAGTTTTCTTTCGTCCTAAGTGTCCTGAAACATTATATGGTCCATAGCCTTGACCTTTAAATTTTTTGGGGATCATTATACAGTAATGAAATCTACCATCCGATTTTTCTCTGATATAATACAAAACTCCCAAATAGCAAATTGATCTAGGGTGGTTTTTGGGTAACTTTTGGATGATAACTGGCCTCCCTCCAGGTATTCAGCTAGCTCTCTCCATCTAGGACCTCTAGGTTCACCTTACGTATTGGATATCCTATCGTAGGTGTACTCCCTCATTTCCAATATCCAGCGGTTCAATCTGGGGGATTTTGTTCTTCTCTTGAATACACTTGTTAAAGGTTGGTGGTCAGTCACTATATTGAACCTATTTCCCCACAGATAGTGGTGGAAATATTGCCAGTGTGAGGACTACTCCGAGAGCTTCTTTATCAGTGGCTGAGGATTATTTAGGTGGGAGAGTTGCAACTTGCAAGTGCTGTAAGATGTCTTAAAGTTTTTCAATTCGGCTACCTGAAGCGTTAGACTGATCAGTCTTGGGTAAGAGTCATTATCGATTTCGGTTGTTACGTTAACTGAACTATGTACTCTGGGACTGAGAGTGCTATCAAGTGTGGTGGAGGTATATCCAGCTTTTTTCATGTGAATACAGTAGTGAGGCAAGGGTGCGTCCTTGTCCCATCACTTTTCAACACTTGTATGGACTGGGTATTGGGCAAAGTTGTAGATTAAAAAGATTGTGCAACATCCCTCGGCAACACCAAGATCAATGCTCTTGATTTTGCCGATGATGCAGTAATCTTTGCTGAGTCGCTGGAGGTCCTAGTGATGGCTCTCGAGGCGCTGCACGAGGAGGCAAAGCCTTTGGGACTTGAGGTCTTCTGGATCAAGACCAAAGACCAGGTGTTTAGAGGCTTACTAGATGAAACAGTACAGTCTGTTCATGCGTGTGGTGAGGACAATGAGATCTTGGAAAGTTTTACATACCTTGGTAGCGCAGTCTATAATGACGGGGGGTCACGTCAAGAAGCCTTACGGCGGATTGGTATAGCCCACGGTGTTATGGACTCGCTCAGCACGAGTATTTGGCGTTGTCGGTACCTGTGCAGGAGGACAAGGATCCGGTTCTTCAAGTCGGTGGTGATCCCTGCCTTACTCTATGGATGTGAGACATGGACAGTTTTTTGGACACTAAATAGCGACTTGAAGAGGCAATTCGATGCCTTTGGTAATACGTGTCTTCGCAGAATCATGGGGTATCGCTGGGATGATTACGTGTCAAATCAACGATTGCACCGTGTGACTGAATCGAGGCCTATTACCTGCATAGTCCGTCAGCGCCAACGTCGGTTATATGGGCATGTGGCACCCTACCCTGAAACCGATCCTTCCCACCGGGTTGTATCTGTAAGAGACAATTCGGCGTGGAGGAGGCCAAGGGGGCGCCCACATGGCTCGTGGCTTGGGCAAATTGATGT
>JACEEZ010019417.1:92500-122500 GCA_016584305.1 Chionoecetes opilio
TAACGCCACCTTGGGACCTTCACCTGGCATCACTCGACGAACTGTGCAAATATTTTTTTGCACATGACAAATTGAAATATGCAAGACTCGCTCCGTTGTACCTCGCGGATATGGGTGCCCTCCAGACGACAGATCTTGATATATATGCCGAATTCGTGGATGGGAACTTCACGGTTAACAAAAACCAAGTACCATTCTGTACTGTCGGTGTTGATCATGCCCTTGAACACATCAACCGCATCATGAAAGTCACAGGAGGTCTTGTTGGGATAACACAGAATGCCAGCGCTCGGCACAGGTTCTTCCTCACAGCACCAGAACTGAGTCGGCTCGCGTAAGAAGCACATCAGATGGCTGGAACACCAACTGCTACAGTACAAGAGAAGAACACCACTATCTGTCAAAAGGTGTTTGGCAAAGACAGGAAGACAACATAGCTCGACTGAAAGACGTGATTAGATCAGCAATGGATTCCATGACGAATGATGATGACCAACTGACAAACGACAAACATTATCACGAAAGTGGTGATACTAGGACAAGTACAGAATGCCATGTGAAGCCAAGACGATATAGGTCAACAAAGATAAGTTACATTTGAGCTGAAAGATGTCAGATCCTTGTTTGCTCGCCTGCTGATTGTGGCTCGGTCACGCCCAGAAATCAACTTAAAGGAAGTTATCGGCAGGTACGAATTCATGGCGCTACCTCGGTCACTGTTTGCTCCAACTGGGACACTCCTTCCTTGCACAGACAAGAGCAAACTCATGGCAGTCCTGGAGCAGCTGCCATGCGAGAAGAGGAGAGAAGGAGCACAACAACCTATGAACGTTGACAATGGTGACCCGTTACCTCCTAAGGTGACAGTTATTGACGGAATGGCACTTGTACGAGCAATGGGAAAACCACAATGGGTCACGACATGTACACAGTGAGCGCAACACTTTTGCACTATACTGGACAAGAGAATCGAACCCTATGACGCAAGCCATCTGGTCTTTGACCGCTATGCCCTTGCTACGTCATTGAAAGCAGCTACAAGGGAGCAACGACAAAGTGCCAAACCACCAACTGCATACCATGTAGCAGACTCAACTCCAGTTGGAAAAGTGTCAGCCAAACAGTTTCTTTCCTGTATCAGCACGAAAAATGAACTTACTGTTTGCCTGGCCAGGAAAGCTCTCCGCATGTTCAAGGAAAAAGATATGACCTTTATTGTGACTTCACGACAAGATGTCTATTCCAATAAGATGATAAATGTGCAACATTTACACAGCTCCCAGGAAGAAGCTGATACCAGAATAATCCTCTACAGTCTCGACGCTGTTCGACGAGGAGCAACACAACTCCTACATCCAGTCACCTGACACGGACGTGTTCGTTCTTTTGATTCGACGATATCATCAGCTTTGCAAAGAGACATATTTCGTCACAGGTGAGACAAACAAGAAGCGACATATTTCCCTGGAGTCAATAGTGAATGAGCTTGGAGAAGCGAAGGCTGCTGCATTGCCAGGTTTCCATGCATTATATGGGGCAGACCAGACCGGGCACTTTGCTGGGAAGGGGAAGCTAACCTGTTGGCAAGCTTAGAACAGATGTCCTTCAACAGTGATGACTGCTTTCAGTGGACTGGGCGCTTCCAACTGTCTGACGGATGACGATATCAATGCCATCGAGGCATTTGTCTGCCAACTGTATGAGCCTTGGACCACTGTCACAGATGTTGGTGATTTGAGATGGAGGCTTTTCACCAAGAAACAGTTTGAAGCTCAGAGGTTTCTACAGACTCGAGGAGCATTGCATGAAACAATTTCCCGGGCTCGTATGCAGGCCATTGTTTGGCATAATGACAACGTGCCTAAACCAAATATACCATCTCCGACAGAGTATGGTTGGATGATGGAGGAAGGCAGACTTGTACCAGTCAAAACCAAAGAACCCCCAGCATCAGACGATGTCACTCACCTTGTGAAATGCGGGTGCAAGAAAACAAAATGCACCTCTCGCTGCACCTGTCGCTCTCAGAATTTGAGTTGTTCAGAACTGTGCATGTGTGGAGCAGATGAGGAGGAATGTACCAACATCAAACAGGATGATCCAACTGAACTCGACGACGACGACGATGATGATTTTATGCTGATCCGACCGTGTGAGATATACGTCAACTGCGCCAAATGTGACGATGCTTTAAGACACTAATTGTGTTTGTTTTCTTTGGATTTCACTACCTGCTTTGTTAAGATTTATTTAGAATCTAAAACATTCAAATTTATCCAACGATATCATAGTGTTTGTTTATGTATGGTATCTATACCTGACTTTTTGATATTTTTTTTTATGATTTTCTTGTGAAATTATAAAATTGAAATAAAACTATAAGAAGCCAGTCAGAAAAAATGGCAACATAATTTGTTATGATTATATATGATCATAGAAGACAATCACAGCAGTGACCAAAAATGAACAGTTCAAAATTACGAGAATACATAGGCCCCCCCACTTATATTTGGTTTGCTAATGAGTCCAAATGTCAAGAGGCCCAGCGTTTGGTGGGAGACCCCTTCTGGTGGGTGCCCGGGTTTCAGGCCCCGTGGACCCCACCCTAAGTCCGGCCCTGCTTGTACCGATGACCTTCTGAATTGCAGGCGGAGGCGCATCCGATCAAACTATGCAAACTGTGTGTGTGTGTATTCATCTAGTTGTATTCATCTAGTTGTATTTTACAGGGCCAGAGCAACGCTCGTATGGCCCCGTCTCCATATCAACATTTATTTTTCTCATTCATCTTTTTTTTTTTTAGTGTTGGCCGAAGCCACCACCCCGGGAGGCGGGTCACAAACCCCCGGCTAACACCCGGTACCCATTCACTGCTGGGTGGACAGGGGGTCGGGTTTTAAGAAGACCGCCCGTCTGTCTTCGCTCCGCCCGGGGATCGAACCCGGGACTTCTCGGTTGTGAGCCGAGCGTGCTAACCCTTACACTACGGAGTTCCCCGGAGTTCCCCGTGTGTGTGTGTGTGTGTGTGTGTGTGTGTGTGTGTGTGTGTGTGTTTCATTCACTCATTCACCCATGATCTTGTCCAAGCGAGTCGGAATCACAAGTTTCACCCTCACGGTGCGAGCTTGGAGCTCATTATTATCGATCTTAGGGTAATGCTGGAACCTCACACACCACACCCTCCCATCCCCTTGCTCAAGGGGGACAGTAACCGCCCGAAGTTTTCAGTGGAAAAATCCCCGGGAATGAACAGGGTCGGGGATTGAACGTCGGACTACATAATGGTGCCAAAAACTCTAGCCCACCGAACCGATTAGGCGTTCAGGTGTGTGTGTGTGTGTGTGTGTGTGTGTAATTGTTGGTTACGTATTACAATGAAATATAAAGTCGACCATCGATTGTTTTGATATAATTCAAAGTATTGATTGATCTTACTTTAAAAAAAAGTATTCTTGTGATTTAAATTGATTTAGATTACTGCATCAACTGATCTGGTCAGGGAGTTGAGCAATAACAAGTGGCGTCCAAATGAAGTGTTTACTCGTACAGATAGTTCAGCTAGAGGTTCCTTGTTGGCATTATAGGTAGGTTAGACCTATGTATATTTTCTGCATGTACCTTTTTTCTATAAAATTTTTCTTATTAGTAATGATATGGGAATTGGGCTCTCAATATAAAAGAAATTTTTATGTCGCCCGCAAAACCCTGGCCCCTGCCACTTTCACACCAGCCAGAGTACCAGAGACAGTTTTCTTGGGTTATTTCCCACCAGCCACCCCTGACCCAGCGGCTGGACGCCCGAGGCTGACGCCACCCCTGGTGGTACCAGAAAAACCAAAAAACCGAACTTTAAACCCAGATTTGTGTTTGGGGTTTTCGATTTTGGGCCCTGTTCAAAAAAAAATTTTTTTCCCTATTTTTATACCCCCCTTTGAAAGGGTTTCCCATGTTTTTTTGGACCGGGAAAAAGCCAAAAACACAACCTTTTTTGGGGCTAAAATGTCAGGAACCTTTGCCTCTTTGGGGCCTAAAGATTTTAAAACCCCCCGCGACAGTAGAAAGCGCCAAATTTTTGCCCTCGCCCGATTTTTTTTTCATCGAAAATTTTGTTAAAATTTGGGGATAAAAAAACAAATTGGGTATCAAATTGAAGCATTTTTAAATATTAATTTCTAAAAAAAAACAATCCAAGAAAACATTAAAAGAAAAAAAAACATAAATCCAAAAAAAAAAAAAAGCAAAATTTTTCTGAAAATTTCATAAAAATTTTTATAAATTTTAAAATCTTGACATAAAAAAATGTGGTGAAAAGATTTAAAAAACTATTTTCAAGTGGCAGAAAAACCCCTATTGTCTATTTTCAAAAGGGACACTTCACAGTCTTTTTTTCGGGTTTTTGTTTCTTGAAGCTACAAATGGCTACGGGGGTTTTTCCACAGTTTGCAGAAGGTACTTTTTTTTGTTTGAGAATCTGGGGGGAAATGATTTTTGGCGAAATCAGTCTTTCATCTTGACTCCCCGCTCAGCAATGGCTTCCTACTTTTACATTGTTAACATTTTCCCAGGGCCTTGTTTGGGGTTCATCACTCCTTGCCAGGGCCCGCCACAGGTTGCAGAACCCAGTAACCAATCCCAAAGGGTTTTCAAGCAGAAGATGACTCTCTGGACCACCTAATCAGCCGAGGTCGTTTTGGGCGAAACCTGAGGGAAAAAGGGTTTTTCCCTCGTTGAAGTATCGGGCCCTTCTTAAAAATGGCGTGCAGCTTTGGCACAAATGTCCTGCTTCTTTTTTGCCCACTGGGGTTCGCTACCGAAGAGAGCAAACGGAAACAACCTCCTGTGTCGGGTTCCCCCAACTTTGTTTTTTCAATTTTTTGTAGCACTGCCGGAGCAATCTCGGGATCTGTTCTCTTGAATTTCAGGGCCCTTTTCATAAAATGGACATTTGCAGGACCTGCCAAGTGTAGATGAATCCACATGGGTGTATAGAACAGTCCTGGGAAGGGGTTTGGGGCGTTCCAGTTTAACAACATTTTTCTTCATCGTTACCCAGCTGCTCGCAAACAGAACATTTCTTTAAAAGGGTACGGGTTTTCGGGCCCCAACCACCGGGCCGGATGAAATTTTTTCCGGGACGACTCCAGTGGATTCCGCGGGGGGGGGGTTTGGTCCCCCAAGGACGACCCCGGGTGAAAGGCTCAGCCTTTCTCCCCGGTAGTCAGCTCTGGGAGGGCTTTTCTCCGCCCTCGGGGATTTCCTTTTAGTTTTTCCCTTCCACTCTTTCTTTTTTTTTAAATTCAACCATTTTTGTCTGATGGACGGGGTTGTGGGGTTTTGTCTGGGGTAAGATTGCCCAAAAATTTCCTTAAAGGGGGTGCTTGAACCAAGGATTCCTGGGCTCTTGACCTTCCCCAAACAGATTCTCCCATACAGCCCAACCGAATTCTAGAATTTGGTGTCTGCAGGCCGGGGTTAAACACCTTCCTGTAAAGCTGTTGCTCCAAAAAGCTTGGCAGCCCCCCGATGTACTCCCTTTTGCTGGCCGTTTTTTGTCAAAAAACAAGGGCAGGATCACCCCAAAGGTAAGCCCCCAGGGCCCCAGAAAATCCAGGGTTTCCCCCTCGGCCCTGAGCCTTTCCTGTTGAGCTGTCTATAAATGGTACCCCCAAGTAGCTTGCCTTCGGATTGCAGGTGGTCCTGGGGAAAAGGGAAACACCCAAAGAGTCTCTGACGTGGCCCCAGGACCCTTCCCCCGGACATCTCTCAGCATTTTGGGCCATCCCGTGGAAAGAAGAAATACTTGGGAGGGTCCTCGCAAAATTTTTTGCCATGTACCCCTGGTGATGGGGTACCCTTTTTCAGAACCCTTTTTCCGTTCGTTGTTGGGGTTTTGAATGCAAACTTGCCCAAGGGCCCAGCTCCACCACCCTTTTCCAATGTAGCAGGGGACTAAGGCTGTCACTTGAGTTCAGGCCCAAACCCCACGATCAGCGGTACGCAGGGTCAAAAACACTCCATGACCCCCTGGGAAATGTGAGAGTCACAGTGTCTTGGGGATGTGAACATCCAGGACGAGGGTTTTTGGTTTAAACCATGTCCCCTGCATTCCCTTTTTTTCGGTTTGGGGCACCCAGGGGACCATTTAGCAGGGAGGGCCTTCGCTGTGTGGCAGCTGAAAAATTTAGAAATTTTTTTGATAATTCATATCTTTTTTTCCCTCTCTTTTGCTGGGAGTCTTGCACCCTCTCTGCTTGCTGTGGGACCGTGACTCAAAAATCTTGAGGAAAACCCGACATGTGGGCCTTTTCTCTGTCTTCTGGGTCCTGGAGAACCTGATGCCTTTTCCCCTTTTTTCTCCCTTGAAAGCAGTTTGGGGTTTCTCTTTTATTTCCTGGATGGCATCTGAAGCCCTATGTCGAACAGGGGCCCTTTTTCCCCAAATTTCCCGGGGCAAAGGCACTCCTTTTCCCCCCAGGGTTTACTTTTTCACCTTTTTTTTCCCTTCTAGAGATCTGTGCTTTTTTTTTGAAGTTTTCATGAAATGCCCGCGCGCATTGTACTTTGGGCATGGCTTTATCCTAGCCCAAACGGGCCCGAATGGGATGATAAACCTCCACTGTTTCATTGGCGAGGTCCCTTTATGGGTTAGGATTTCCCGTAATTTTTTGGCCAAAACCCGGGATGGAGGAAGTACTGGAAGGCCTGTCTGTTGGGGGAACGGGAGCCACTGATCGGATGATGGGTAGCCCGGGTCTGGGAAAGGTTTTTTGTAGCAGATCTAGTAGAAAGGGCGGCGTGCGCTTGTTCTTGGGGGCTGGGAGGTGGGGGGTTCTGAGATGTCAAATTTGCGTCCTCGGAGCTCCTTTCTTACTGGGAAAAAGTGGTTATTTGTGGAAATATCCTGGATTTGTTCGCAGGGTTTCCCAAAAGATCTGCAAAAAACCCAAAAAGACCATTATATGTTCCCTGCTTTAAAAACCCTTGTGGGGAAATTTTTGGGCCCAGAGTGAAAAAAATTATATTTAGGTTTTAATTTTTTTTTAAAATTTTTTCTGTAAATATCCCCATGTTTTATTTTCCATTTAAAGGTTTTTATGCATTTTGATGTTTCAGTAGCATCTAATTACTTGCTTTAACCCGGGTTATGCCCATTTATTTGGGGGAAAAAAAATTTGGCCCAAAAAAAAAAAATCAAAATGCTCCCAAAATGGCGTTTCCCGAAAACGTTTATAGGGAAAAGAACTTCATGCTTCATGAGGCAAGGGTTCCTGACATTTTGGCTTATAATGGTTTTTAATTTTTTGACTTTTCCAGGTCAAAAAACTTTAAACCGTGGGAGGAGGGGGGATAAAAATAGGAAAAAAAATTTTTTTCTGAACAGGTTTCCTGTATCGTGTGTGTTTTTGAGTGTGTTTTGTGTGTGTGTGTGGGGTGTTTGGGGTGGTGTGTGTGTGGTTGTGTGTGTGTGTTTTTGTGTTTTGTGGGTGGGTGGGGGGGTGGGTGGGTGGGGGGTGGTGGGGGGGGTGGGGTGGGGGGGGTGGGTGGTTGGGGGGTGGGTGGGTGTGGTTGGGGGTTTGGGGGTGTGGAATCAATGCACGTGATTTAAAAAGGGGGTTTGATTTTTAACGTTTTAAAAATAACTTTTCATCCCAACTATACTTTAAAAAAAAACCCAAATACATAATTTTTTTTAAAAAAGGGAAATTTTTTATTACCTTTTAAAACCCGTGGTATTAATTGGCTAACGGCGGGCCACGATTCATCACCACTTACAAAAGAGTAAGTATAATATATATATTTTATTATATATTATATATTTTTATTTTAATAATATATATATATAATATATATAAAAATATACTATTAAATTAAAATTATATTTTTATATATATATATATATATATATATATATATATATTAAAATATATATTAAAAATTTTATATATTGGTGATGTATCGAGTGGTCGGTTTTTCACAAACGCGTTTGCAGTTGTCAAATTTTCTACAGCCGCGGTTGCGGTTGCGATTGCGGTTATCGTATACTAGGAAAAATGCGATATTATTAACTTCAATATTACGTTATAGTGCGATTTAGCCACACTTTGGTACATACTATATACTAAATACCTTATTTTGAACAAGTTTTTGCAACACACAAATAGCGTAAATGAAATGCACTGTCAATAATGAAGTATATTATATTCTTAACTTATATAGCTATTATGGAAGAATAGGTCAATTTAATTAAAACTATATTATGCACAAAGTGTGTTACCATAAATGTATTTGGTAGGGGATCTATCTAATATATTATAGGAGTAGGTACCCGTGTGTCTGTCTGTCTGTCTGTCTGTTTTGGGTAGCCGAAACTGTAAAGTCAATTTTGATGAGAGTAGGCTAAAAAGATCTAATACGTATATAAGGAGTAGCCGTGTTCTGTCTGTCTGTCTGTTTTGGGTAGCCGAAACTGTAAATTAAATTTTGATGAGAGTTGGCACAAAAAATCGCAAATAAATCGTAGGTTGTAAGCGGCTTCGTCCAATGTCGATTGAATCATTTTGAAGTGGGGTTTTGAGCTAAAAACACTTTTAAATGCATTATATTTCATATGTATTTTTTTTCCCTTTGCCACTGTGTGGGCACAGTGTGGTGGAGGCCGAGATATATGGCGGAGTGTAAGCACACATTGATTATACTATGTATTATGAATCATATAACTATGTATGTTAATGTAACCAGTAACTTCTGATAATCCCTGTCTTCTCGACTCGCCGTTAACCGTCAACCCCCAAAGCCGTCTCTATGTACTGTACATACAGACGGCTTTGCAACCCCCCGGTTAGTCTGGGCTGGGCCTGGGCTGTCGCCCGGCTTGGTCGTTCCTATAAATTCCTATTATAGCACACGTACACCTGTCTCGTGGCTTTGTCTACAGTTTGTTCATAGTCTTAAGATATCATTAGAAGACTACAACGTCAGTGTAAGCTGCTACCTATTCTCGCACTGTCATATAATGATAATTGTTATCATAATTCTTATTAACATCAATATCAGATTTATTATTTATGCTATTTTCTTCTTCTTTTTATTACTGTTATCAATATTATTGTTTTTATTATTGACATTATTATAATTATCATGATAATTCAAATGATGGGAATGATAAGAAGAATAAATATTACTAATAATAATATTAGTAATAATAATAATAGCAATTATGATAATATAAATAACAAAAATAATAGTAGTAATAACAATAATACAAATGATAAGAATGATAATACAACTACTAATGATAATAACAATTATAATAAAAGTAATAATGATAATTATAATGATATGATTAGTTATAGCTACAATGCTAATTAATCACAGTAATAATAATTGCAAAAATGTTAATGATAATAATAATGATAATAATTATAGTAATAACAATATTAATAATAAAACCAATAATATTAATGATAATAATAATAATAATAATAATAGTAATAATAATAATAACAATAACAATAGTGATAATAGTGATAATAATAATGGTAATGAAGCTAGTAATACTACCGTAGATAACAGTAAAGTCGCCAGGACAACTTTTTTTTCTGTTTACAGACGTGTGGTGGCGTTAATACTTACATTTCTACATCCATGATTTCAGGACAGTTAGAAGGGGCTATCTGGAGAGTCTGTGTCATTTTGTTTCTTCATCTGTGTCATAGTATGGCTATAAATGAACAAATGACAAAAATATCTACAAAGTGGCTAACAACAGTAGAGTCGCCATCTAGTGTTTATTTACTGAATGTCGTACCGCTGTCGTCGTCGCCCGAAAAAAAAACGCGTAGTGAAATTTGAAACCGTATATATTCGCAGATACAAAGCATAAAACAACGCTGAAACAGAGTAGATTAGTAGTAGTCATGATATAAACTACTGTGTATCATCTTCAGTGGCACATAAAAATCAGTAGTAATGCTATAATTCGTAATATTTGGCGCCTGACGACATGACTCCAGGTGGCGACTTTACTGTTATCTACGGTAATAACAGCAATAATAATAATAGTAATATTGAAAAAAAATAATGATAATAATAATAATTATGATACTAATGATAACAACAATAATTCATAATAACAGGCGATGAAGGAGACACGGGCTGGGAAGTGAGTACTTTATTCCTGACTAGTTTCGCCTCTACTGGGCTTCTAAGGAGGAATATGGCTCGCAATATCGCAATATGATATAATTATGGGAGGTAAGATAAAGAAAAGTATAAGAAAAATATTAAAGAAAAATGAAAGACAGTAAGGGCCGATTTCTCAGTCGTCTTTTGCGCCGCCGTTGGTTTGTATCGATACCATAGATAGGATGGAACCTTTGGTAACGCCGAGTTGGGCAGCCTAGTGCCTCCCCAACGAAGCTTACTAATGCAATTATTTATCAAATACAGCAAATTCTTTCTTCCATTTGTTTATATTTTCTTCTGAATAAGATGAAAAAAATGATCAGACAATGCATCAACACGATAGAGGGTTTTAATGAAATAAGGAGAAAAGCTTAGAAGAACTTGGATGGCCGCGGTGAATGCACGTCACCAGCAGACGACATATTTTTCACGGCCATCTGCCTTAATTAATTATTTTATCTGTCACCCTATATTCTTCCATACTTCACTTCACATATAACAAGTTATGTATATCTTACGCATATGTACCTACAATATTACTGAAGTATGGAAGAATATAGGGTGACAGATAAAATAATTAATTAAGGCAGATGGCCGTGAAAAATATGTCGTCTGCTGGTGACGTGCATTCACCGCGGCCATCCAAGTTCTTCTAAGCTTTTCTCCTTATTTCATTAAAACCCTCTATCGTGTTGATGCATTGTCTGATCATTTTTTTCATCTTATTCAGAAGAAATATAAACAAATGGAAGAAAGAATTTGCTGTATTTGATAAATAATTGCATTAGTAAGCTTCGTTGGGGAGGCACTAGGCTGCCCAACTCGGCGTTACCAAAGGTTCCATCCTATCTATGGTATCGATACAAACCAACGGCGGCGCAAAAGACGACTGAGAAATCGGCCCTTACTGTCTTTCATTTTTCTTTAATATTTTTCTTATACTTTTCTTTATCTTACCTCCCATAATTATATCATATTGCGATATTGCGAGCCATATTCCTCCTTAGAAGCCCAGTAGAGGCGAAACTAGTCAGGAATAAAGTACTCACTTCCCAGCCCGTGTCTCCTTCATCGCCTGTTATTATGAATTATTGTTGTTATCATTAGTATCATAATTATTATTATTATCATTATTTTTTTTCAATATTACTATTATTATTATTGCTGTTATTACCGTAGATAACAGTAAAGTCGCCACCTGGAGTCATGTCGTCAGGCGCCAAATATTACGAATTATAGCATTACTACTGATTTTTATGTGCCACTGAAGATGATACACAGTAGTTTATAAATAAAAGTAGGTAATAACTATAAATAAAAATTTAAATTATATATAATTTAATATAATATAATATATATATAATTAAATACAACAAAATATAATTTATAAGTTAAAGTAGAATATTATAAATAATCGTTGTTATTATTGAGTAGCCGCAAAGCCGCCCTCCGGGCGTACTTTTTGGCTAGCTCCTGCGGAGGGCTATTGGTGCGCCTTCGGCCCACCAAACACAGACTTCCAGATAGCCCCTTCTAGCTTTCCTGAAATCATGGATGTAGAAATGTATGTATTAACGCCAACCCATTCACATCACCCCCAACCCATTCACTCACCCATTACCCATCACCCCCCACCCATTCACTCACCCATTACCCATCACCACACACCCATTCACTCACCCATTACCCATCACCCCCCACCTATTCCCTCACCCATCACCCATCACCCCCAACCCATCACCCCCCACCCATTCACTCACCCATCACCCCACACCCATTACCCATCACCCCACCCATTCACTCACCCATTACCCATCACCCTACATCAAGGTTTCCTCAATTCTCGCAACCCACTATTTCTTTTCACAATTCTCGCTAATAGGCTGCTAAAAAAAAGAAAAAAAAAGTGATCGGATCATCTTATAAGTGGGCTTAAAACCTTCCCCTGGTCGACCCGGTTCCAAAACTGTGCCATATGAGGGGATTGCGCCACGAGGGGCGGAACCTAGAGCGGACACACACACAGACACACTTTCGCTTATATTATTATAGAGATATGTGTGTAAATAGCAATTATTTACTGATTTTGGATGGAATGTTTACATTTTCCGTCACTCAGGCATACCAACAGTACCGAATCTGCCGTCTTTGTTTCGTTGGGATCCTTACCATGTTGGGGAGCTCCGAATTCAGAAAACAACGACTGAGAAATCGGATCTTTTTGTTAGTAAGGACTGTTACCAGGTTGGTAAGGCTTTTGGTTAGGGAGCTTACCAAAGGACTAAAAAATCGGCCCTAAGAGTACAGCGTATACCACGCTGCTAATTCAAATGATTAATAATACGTATCGTCGCCTGAATTTAGAGTTAACAAATATTTATAAGAAGGCCCTTAGTTATAGGTAATGATACCTATGGATCATAAATGTTGACAAAATACTTATTTTCCTTATACACTACAACTCCAGGCAAAATAATCAAAAGACTCGACAACCCGAATATACTAACACAATAATAACCAGGTGATAACCCAAATAGAATGACAATAGTAACAATAGTAGTCTCAACCCTGTCACCTCTATAACAATCAATACCATTCCATTTCCTGACAAAGATCATCTTACCATAATTATGTCAGTAATAATGTAAGTAATGTCATTGATATCAATAATAACAATGACAATATCGGAAACAGCAATAATATCAACAAAAATGTTTACTAATTTCAACGTAATTTTCTTTAATGGTGATAATCACCATGAAATCACACTTGGAACAAAGAACAAAATAGGGGTCCCATAACAACGTTATTTGCAGTCATAAAAACTTTGAATTCAAATACTCTAGAGCAGTGGTTATTAACCTGGGGTACCTGTACCACCAGGGGGTACGAAACCTTACACCTGGGGTGCGTTCACTAAGGCATTTCGCGCTACAAAACGCTACTGTACGCCACACAGAAAAAAAAAATGGCGATTCTGTTTTCTCTCCCGCACACCGACTCGAGGAGTTGTAGCGCATTTTCGTGACGTTCACCGCCCTGGTTCAGTCCAGTCCGGACCGGGTCAGGGTGGACTGATGGTCGCGAAAATACATCGAGACTGGCCCCGTCCCATTCGTCGTTCCTATTGGCTGGGGGATCGAGTGGGCGGTACTGAACTGAACTGTGGAGGCGGCAGGCGTCCATCTTGTCAATATCCTTTTTGTCGTCCGCCTTTTAACCTGTGCTGAAGACTTTACAACTACCACGCCTGTGATACTTTAGTCTTATGGTCGGCCACCATGGTGTTTCATGTCTTATCAGCAGCACGAGAAGTTCCTGGTCGCCTTCCCCGCTGACTGTAGTGCGCATGCGCCAGTTCTCCCCACACTGGTCCAAGGTGGTCCTGCTATGTGGGTCGGACCGGACTGGACTGGGCTAGCCCGTTCTAGACTGCCTCGCAAAAACAGTGACCGCCCGGGACTAGCCCAGTCCAGACCGGGCCAGAGCGGTCGCGAAAATACGCTATTGGTTTGCCGCTGGGTTGCCAGCTCGCGCCACAATAAGGTATGTAAACAAAGGCCAAAAAATGCCTTTCCTCTTCTCTCTCCTCTTTTTGCTTCTATAATATTTCATGTCCTGCTGCTATAACCTCTGCTGCATCAAATACAGGGTCATCAACAAGTTATTCTGCGAGAATAAGAATAGCCACAGCGATAAATTTCGACAGCTGCCATCATGGTAGCAAAATGTGTTGTCAATCGTTCACTAGGGGGGTGACAAAACAGAATTGCGCGGGGAACCCTAGTGAACGCAGCCGGGTACGAGACATGCTGACCAATAATAGATAGTATTCACTGACGTCACAACATCCGGGTATTTGTTGAAGGAAAGACTTGTAAGTAAACACAGCTGTTAGCTGACAGGTAGAGTGAGTCAGTGCTGCCGTAACAATGACGTCGAAGAAAAGCCCTCCAGAACAATCAATAAAGCAGAAATACGTTGACAAACTTGACCCACTTACTTTAGCTGGATACAGAGACAAATTGAAGTTCATAGACGAAATTGATCCGTACGAAATAAAGAAATGCGACTGGCGTTCGGATCCAGAAGGACTCCCAGATGTGTCGTTGTGTAATCGTCGTAGTTGTTTCCTACACTGATTTTGAGTTTTTTCTTACATACCTGGTGTCGTTTTGTAACTCTAGTAGTCAAGTTCAACTCTGAACTGAGTGTACGAAGCGGCTATAGTTTCGTATAGACTACGAAACAACATTTTGATGTACGAATATACTGGTGTACGAAACAACTTGTGTACGAACTAACTGCACCCATGTAGAGCATCCACAAACTCCTTACTGGACCAAGGGAATCTACAGTTTAGTGACGCTAGGACCGGCTGCAGCGGTAGAACACTACGGCTCTGAGGAAGTAACCTCTAAACAACATCAAGTATCAAGTATCAAATATACAATTATACATGAGTACTTACCCTTCACAAAATGATCCGAACAGACTCTTGCGTAAAAAGACAATCTTTTCTTCCGATGGAAGCTATCCATTTTGTTCTCCTCTCTCTACAAAGGTCTTCCGTCTGTTTGCCCTCATGGAGTCTTATTGTAGGAAGTCTGTGAAACCCACGCTTTGTGCTGTCGTTGGCTTTATTGTGACACCCGTCCACAACGCAAGTGTGTACCATTGTTGTTGTTGTTTCAGGGCTGCGAGGATCCCGTGGGCCCAGCTGACCTGTCTTCAGGAAGGCACAAGTGAGGCTGATGACAGCGTTTTGCCGGGAGGGGGGGGGGGGACGCCACCCGCAGCCTGCAGGGTGGGCAGGTCAAAGGTGGCGACGTGCCACACTCTCAACTCCTCGCCCTGAACGTCACCACCTTTATAACCTGCCGATCCTGCTGCCGGCGGCTAGCGTCCACCCCTCACAGCAACACGCTGTCCTCCGCCTCACCTGTGCCTTCCTGAGGAAGACAGGTCAACTACCACGCCTGTGATAGCATCATAGGACATCACCAGGGCTCATAAAGTTCCCCAAAGAATCCTCGCAGCCCTAAACAACAGCAAGACAAGACAAGTATGGCTCACTCTACCTGTCAGCTGTTACTTTGCGGCGGTGTTTACGTATTGTAGTTAGTGAAAATAAAAGAATCCTTACTCTAATTATACTTTTTTCTGACCGGGGGTACGAAACAAATTTATGAGATCTGAAAGGGTACGAGCACAAAAAAAGGTTAAGAACCACTGCTCTAGAGTCTCTAGACCAGCATTTCCCAACCTGGGGGAAATTATAGGATTCTAAGGGGGAAATTTATCCTGAGGGACATCTCAATTACTAGCATTTAGTCGACAGAAAAAAAAAAGTCTTAGAATGTGGCAATTGACTTTTCTTCAAGTATATATAGATATAGAGGACATAGTGTCTATATACTTGTTTCATTGAGCAAGTTAGTTTGTGTTTTGGCTACTTTTGTATCCACATGAAGGGGGAAATCCGGATGGTTGAACTGGTTGAAGGGCGAAACAACAGAAAAAAGGTTGGGCACCATTGCTCTAGACCTTAATCCAAGCTAACGTTGTTCATTATCTTATAACTTATATTAATTCACTTAATCCAAACTAACATTATCTAATCCTATAAATGAATAAAACAATACCTACACTAAACCTTGATCCAAACTAATAATACAGTATATTGATACTTATAAGTATATTATATCGTACACTGCACATATACAATCAACCCTATATCAATCTTAAAATAATCGTCCAGACCATTTCATCATTCCTGATTTAATGCAGTCAAAATATAGCCATTATCGAGTATATCAACAATATGTTGTCACTTTTTGCATCCAGTCACCCGTTTCTAAATGATCCGCATTCAAAATCTGTAAATTCCCCGAGCTCTCAAAACACAACTGACGACCAGCAGACGACGGACCACGGCTCGGTGACGTTACGGCAGGCGGCCTCCCAGCCCGGCCCTGATACAAATACACGTAAACTAAGAAAAAAATATAATACTTGATGAATTTTGGATGTTTCTGATATATTTTTTTTGCGATACAGCATATACTTGCATCCTTTATGGATACAGCAAGAAAACTGTGCCTTTCCAGAGAGCTTAGCACCCATTTCCGACCTATTTGCCATTATATATGTGTGCAGCGCCGGGGAGTGGCGGGCGAGAGGCCATTCCCATCACCCCCAACCCATTCACTCACCCATTACCCATCACCCCCACCCATTCACTCACCCATTACCCATCACACTACATCAAGGTTTCCTCAATTCTCGCAACCCACTTTTTTCACAATTATCGCTAATAGGCTGCTAAAAAAAAGAAGAAAAAAAAAAGTGATCGGATCATCTCATAAGTGGGCTTAAAACCTTCCCTTGGTCAACCTGGTTCCAAAACTGTGGTATATGATGGGATTCCGCCACGGGGGGCGGAACCTATACCACACACACACACACACACACACACACACACACACACACACACGCACACACACTTTCGCTTATATATATACTAGCCGCAAAGCCGCCCTCCGGGCGGACTTTTTGGCTAGCTCCTGCGGAGGGCTATTGGTGGTGGGCCTTCAGCCCACCACCTGTGTTTGGTGGGCCTGCGGCCCACCAAACACGGACTCTCCAGATAGCCCCTTCTAACTTTCCTGAAATCATGGATGTAGAAATGTATGTATTCCCCCCACCCATTCATTCACCCATTACCCATCACCCCCCACCCATTCACTCACCCATTACCCATCACCCCCCACCCATTCACTCACCCATTACCCATCACCACACACCCATTCACTCACCCATTACCCATCACCCCCCACCTATTCCCTCACCCATCACCCCCAACCCATCACCCCCCACCCATTCACTCACCCATCACTCCACACCCATTACCCATCACCCCACCCATTCACTCACCCATTACCCATCACCCTACATCAAGGTTTCCTCAACTAGAGAGAACTGCAACTCCGAAATGCCAGTGGTCGCTGGCAGTTTTAACTCACAATTTGGTGAAAAGTTGGTCAACCTGAAAGAAAAATATGGGCTTATTTCACTGCACTTAAAACACAAAAGTATAATTTTAAGAACGATTTTCTTCTATATGTATATTGTATAGAAGCCTGAGTCTGTAAAACATGTATTTAACCAAATAACCAAGTAGGTTATAGTTGAGGAGGCGAGGTAAATGTTACTCTATGATATTATATAGTCAATAACGTATGTTTAGAAGTTATCTATACCTAGGCAGTCATATTTTCCTGTTATTATTGTGTATCAATCAGATAGAAAGCCTAGAAGTGCAATGAGTCGACGCGTGAAGTGGCAATGTTTTGATTCAATCTCCCCGCCACAATCTCCCCGCCCACCACTCCCCGCCGCGGCACGTCGCCTCCACAATTATAACCTACATTGTCGCAGCAACAAGCCGATTTCGGCATTCTTTATTTTTCGTTTTTCCAAGGCATTGCTTATTGTATTTTGACAAGCGTTTGCCAGACGCAGCAGTACTGTCTTAGAAAACAGTGTGAACATCACCCAAATTTTACATACCACAATATACATGTAAAATATATATTAAGCTTTGCTACTCGAGGCGAGTAATTTGCATTAAATTGCTATTATAGAACGTTCCATAGTAATGCATGTCATCCATATAATTAGTAGAACAACAGAAGAACTATATTTTTTGGTATTCAGATGCGGTGCATCAATGTTTATCGCGAAATTAATTTATGAAAAATATTAGTCGCGGAGCCAAAACACAGTAGACCAACCTTTGAGTTAAAACTGCCAGCGACCACTGGCATTTCTCGAGTTGCAGTTCTCTCTAATTCTCGCAACCCACTTTTTTTTCACAATTATCGCTAATAGGCTGCTAAAAAAAAGAAGAAAAAAGTGATCGGATCATCTCATAATTGGGCTTAAAACCTTCCCCTGGTCAACCCGGTTCCAAAAATGTGCCATATGAGGTGATTGCGCCACGGGGGGCGGAACCTATACCACACACACACCACACACACACAGACAGACAGACAGACAGACAGACACACTTTCGCTTATATTTACCATTAGCCGCAAAGCCGCCCTCCGGGCGGACTTTGTGGCTAGCTCCTGCGGAGGGCTATTGGTGGGACTTCGGCCCACCACCTGTGTTTGGTGGGCCTTCGGCCCACCAAACATGGACTCTCCAGATAGCCCCTTCTAACTTTCCTGAAATCATGGATGTAGAAATGTATGTATTCCCCCCACCCATTCACTCACCCATTACCCATCACCCCCCACCCATTCACTCACCCATTACCCATCACCCCCCACCCATTCACTCACCCATTACCCATCACCCCCCACCCATTCACTCATCCATTACCCATCACCACACACCCATTCACTCACCCATTACCCATCACCCCCCACCTATTCCCTCACCCATCACCCATCACCCCCAACCCATCACCCCCCACCCATTCACTCACCCATCACCCCACACCCATTACCCATCACCCCACCATTCACTCACCCATTACCCATCACCCTACATCAAGGCTTCCTCAATTCTCGCAACCCACTTTTGTTTTCACAATTCTCGCTAATAGGCTGCTAAAAAAAAAAAAAAAAAAAAGTGATCGGATCATCTCATAAGTGGGCTTATGACCTTCCCCTGGTCAACCTGATTCCAAAAATGTGCCATATGAGGTGTTTGCGCCACGGGGGGCGGAACCTATACCACACACACACACACACACACACACACAGACAGACAGACACACTTCCGCTTATATTATTATTTTATTATAATAATTACCCATCAACCCCCACCTATTCCCTCACCCATCACCCCCAACCCATCACCCCCCACCCATTCACTCACCCATCACCCCACACCCATTACCCATTACCCCACCCATTCACTCACCCATTACCCATCACCCTACATCAGGTTTCCTCAATTCTCGCAACCCACTTTTTTTTCACAATTATCGCTAATAGGCTGCTAAAAAAAAGAAAAAAAAGAAGTGATCGAATCATCTCATAAGTGGGCTTAAAACCTTCCCCTGGTCAACACGGTTCCAAAAATGTGCCATATGAGGTGATTGCGCCACGGGGGGCGGAACCTATACCACACACACACACACACAGACAGACAGACAGACAGACAGACAGACACACTTTCGCTTATATTATTATAAAGATAAGATAAGATTATATACTAGCCGCAAAGCCTCCGGGCGGATTTTTTGGCTAGCTCCTGCGGAGGGCTATTGGTGGGCCCTCGGCTCACCACCTGTGTTTGGTAGCCGCAAAGCCGCCCTCCAGGCGGACTTTTTGGCTAGCTCCTGCGGAGGGCTATTGGAAGGCCCACCAATAGCCCTCCGCAGGAGCTAGCCAAAAAGTCCGCCCGGAGGGCGGCTTTGCGGCTAGTCTATAATAATATAAACGAAAGTGTGTGTGTGTGTGTGTGTCTGTGTGTGTGTGTGTGTGTGTGTGTGTGTGTGTGTGTGTGGTATAGTTTCCGCCCCCCGTGGCGGAATCCCATCATATACCACAATTTTGGAACCAGGTTGACCAGGGGAAGGATTTAAGCCCACTTATGAGATGATCCGACGACTTTTTTTTTTTTTTTTTTTAGCAGCCTATTAGCGATAATTGTGAAAAAAAGTGGGTTGCGAGAATTGAGGAAACCTTGATGTGGGGTAATGGGTGAGTGAATGGGTGGGGTGATGGGTAATGGGTGTGGGGTGATGGGTGAGTGAATGGGTGGGGGGTGATGGGTGAGTGAATGGGTGGGGGTGATGGGTAATGGGTGAGTGAATGGGTGGGGGGTGATGGGTAATGGGTGAGTGAATGGGTGGAGTGATGGGTAATGGGTGTGGGGTGATGGGTGAGTGAATGGGTGGGGGATGATGGGTGATGGGTGAGGGAATAGATGGGGGGTGATGGGTAATAGGTGAGTGAAGGGGTTTGTGTGGTGATGGGTAATGGGTGAGTGAATGGGTGGGGGGTGATGGGTAATGGGTGAGTGAATGGGTGGGGAATGAGATGATCCGATCACTTTTTTTTTCTTTTTTACAGTAGCCTATTAGCGAGAATTGTGAAAAAAAAGTGGGTTGCGAGAATTGAGGAAACCTTGATGTAGGGTGATGGGTAATGGGTGAGTGAATGGGTGGGGTGATGGGTAATGGGTGTGGGGTGATGGGTGAGTGAATGGGTGGGGGGTGATGGGTTGGGGTGATGGGTGATGGGTGAGGGAATAGGTGGGGGGTGATGGGTAATGGGTGAGTGAATGGGTGTGTGTTGATGGGTAATGGGTGAGTGAATGGGTGGAGGGTGATGGGTAATGAGTGAATGGGTGGGGGTGATGGGTGATGGGTGAGGGAATAGGTGGGGGGTGATGGGTAATGGGTGAGTGAATGGGTGTGTGGTGATGGGTACTGGGTGAGTGAATGGGTGGGGGATGATGGGTAATGGGTGAGTGAATGGGTGGGGGTGATGGGTAATGGGTGAGTGAATGGGTTGGGGGTGATGTGAATGGGTTGGGGGTGATGTGAATGGGTTGGGGGTGATGTGAATGGGTTGGCGTTAATACATACATTTCTACATCCATGATTTCAGGAAAGTTAGAAGGGGCTATCTGGAGAGTCTGTGTTTGGTGGGCCTTAGGCCCACCAAACACAGATGGTGGGCCTTCGGCCCAACAATAGCCCTCCGCAGGAGCTAGCCAAAAAGTCCGCCCGGAGGGCGGCTTTGCGGCTAGTATGCATATATTTGTGATGGACCGAATGTCTATTTTCCGTATTCGCGAATGCGAATGCGAATGCGAATATTTGGTTTTAACATTCGCGAATGCGAATTGCGAATATTACATAATATTTTCAAGTAATACAGTACTTGTGATATCAGACAGGTAACTAAACAATTTTGTATGTATTGTAAGAGTTCAGCCATAAACATATGAATGTCTACCGTAGATAACACTAAAGTCGCCACCTGCACTGATGTCGCCAGCAGCCAAATATTACGAATTATAGCATCACTACTGATTTGTATGTGCCACTGAAGATGATACACCGTAGTTTATATCATGACTGTATAATCTACCTTGTTTCAGTGTTGTTTTATGCTTTGTATCTGCAAGTATAAACTGTTTCAATTTTTGCTACTCGTTTTTTTTGGGGGGGGGCGACGACGACGGCGGGAGGAAACTCAGAACATAAACACTAGCTGGCGATCTTAGTGTAGCCCGTTACCAACGTCGCCACTTGGTTGATATTTTGGTAATTTGTTCATTTATAGTCATACTATGACAGATGAAGATACAAAATGACACTGACTCTCCAGATAGCCCCTTCTAACTTTCCTGAAATCATGGATGTAGAAATGTAAGTATTAACGCCACCAGACGTCTGTAAATAAAAAAGATACGTTGTCCTGGTGCCTTTAGTGTTATCTACGATAAAGTAAATTCCATTCAATTTTCTATGTTTCCAGGTTGCCGGACGAGGACCCACTCCTACACGAATACTTACATGATATCTTCATTAATAATTTACAGCGAGCTTCGCTCGCTGTCGCTTACCATAAGATCCGTGGAACCAAGTTTCCGCCTAAAAGTGTATAACTACTCTTAAATATTATCGGATTGAGCTGAAATTTGACATGCAAGTATATAGTGCTGTCAAAATCAATGGGGGTCGTCGGAAGAAACTTTTTGCGTAAAACAAGCCCTTAATGAGTAATAAGCGTAAACTACTCCTAATTATTGTCGGATTGAGCTGAAATTCGACATCCCAGTAGTGCTGTTAAAATCAATGGGGGTCTGTGCAACACACTTTTTGCGTAAAACAAGCCCTTAATGAGTAATTAGCGTAATGATGTAAATATTGTCGAAAAAAGGGGGTTAATTTAAGGGGGAAAAAAAAAAATTAAAGTTTATAAAAAAAAAGATTTTTGTTTGGAAAGGGGGGTTAGATTCTTTTTTAAAGAAAAAATTTTGTTTTAAGTAAAGATTTCAAATAAAAAAGGGGGCCTTTCCCCCATTAAACCCTACAAATTAAAAATTTTTTGAATATTTTAAATTTGTTTTTTTTGGGCCCTTAAAATGTTTTTTTTCCCCTATTGGGTTTCCCATTTTGGGAAAATGATGTTTTCCGTCATTTTTAAATTTAAAAGGGGGCCATTTCCCCTTTTCCCCCAAAAAAATTGGAATGTTTTAATTTTAAAAAATTTTTTTTTGAACTTACTAAATTATTTCAGTATTTACCCATAAATGTCCGTTCATCTCCGATTTCATCTCCTTTTTCCCCCTAAACTTATCTCCGGCCGTTCGCACATTCTCCCCACAGGAAAAAAATGTAAATGCACTAAAGCCCAAAATGACACACGGGCATTTTTGTCCACGAAAACCTTTTTCCTTTGAAAGTCCAAGTGAGTTTGGTCTCAAAACCTTGCTGGTGCCGATTTTTCTTGTCATTTTTTGGACGCAGTTCCCCTTGCATTAAACATGCCAAAAAGGGCCAACGGGTTAAATTTTTCTCGTTTTTTGGGCGTGTGCTGACACACCGCAATTTGGGTTTTTGGGGCCCCAATACATTTTTCAAAGGGCATCATCTGTTGGTGGCAGAAAGGAGGGGGTTTTCTTTTGGGGGTTGGCAGTACAAAACGAAGTTTCATTCAGTGACGATTTTTTTTTTTTTTAAACCACCTAAAAGGGCAAATCGCCTTGGGGTTTCTAAAAAGTAGGCACACCCGGGAAATTGTTTCCCCGGCCCCTTTAAAGGGATCTGTTTTTTTTTTGGGGAAAAGGTTTGCTTTGCCGTTCGCTTTCCAGTCTGTTAGACCCTTTGTCGGGCCCCCTCCGGACGGAACTTTCACGGCTGGTAATGATTCCCTCCCTGCTTTCCCGTTTTTGGAAATGATATGGTAAACGGGTTTTTAATCTTTCCCTTTTGAGAAATTTTTCCCTGATTGGCCCCTGCATTAACTTCATCGGCCAGGGGCTCCCCTGCTCCGAATACACCACAAACAGGCCCATCCGTTTCGTCCCCACGGGGGGGAATGTTTATCCTTGGTGGTCCCCTCGATAAAATGATTGCTTTGCAAAAAACCGGGAACGATTTCCCCGCCTCCTCTTTTGGTGCTGAAAAACCCCCAAAAATGGCCCACCCCACTTCTCAAACTTTGACCACTTCTCCTCTTCAAATCCCCTGCCATTACCGATTACCCTGCGGCAGGATATCTTGTCCATTGTCGCTTGTCTGACAGATGAATAAGTTTAACTGGGCCTTTTTGGGTTTACTGGTTTTGGGGAAATTTCCGTGGGTTCGGGCTTCCCTTTTTCCCTTGTATCGGGTAGTTGAACCCGGAATCCCCCTTCCTCGTCGTGTCGTTCAGTCGATTAAATTTAACTTTTTTCGTCGTCTGGTAAAAGGCCCAAACGTCACAACGCCCAATGGAAAGGATCCAGGGGCACTGTTCTTCAAAAGACCCCAAAATTCGGCCCAAAACCCCCTTTTCCAAGATCATTAAAAGTCTTGAAATGATTTTCGTTCAGGGCCTGACCCCTTGCCAGCCCAATGAGGTGGGGCACAACGGGCGTTTGACTTTGGGGAAATTCTGACTGGGGGGAAAAGAATTTCATCCGAAATTTTGTTTTCCAGTTTTTTGGAAAGATCTCTTTGGTTGGCCCTTTCCTCATCAAACCCTCGCCCTTGGAAACATTGAAGGGGGAAAAAACGGGCCAATTTCCCGAGGCGAGGACCTTGCCCCTATCCCCATCACGGTTCTTTGACACCCCAACGTTTTCTGAAGGTCCTCCGTACGATCATTACCCTTCCCCTTCCTTATCGCGGGAAAGCCCTTCCCCCTAGCAGAAAACTTTTTTTACTACGGGCCCTTGGGATTGGATCCCCAAAAAATTCCCTCTTTTTTTCGCCCCCCAAGCCTTTCTTTCGGGGACTGATTAACATTTCCCCCCCTTTTGGGTGGCCCCCCCTTTCATCGACTCTTTGACTTCTTTTTTTGATGCCACCTACCACTTTTATATTAACAAAGGGGGTTTTCCACATTTTCCCCAGGCCCAAGGGATCTTGGAAATTGTTCCTTAAATAAACTTTAACTCATTCTGGGCCCCTGGTCACACGAGCTGCCCCAAGTTCTTCATGTGTATTTTTGGACTTGGTAGGTGTAACACTTTCTTTGAATCTTCTGGGGTTTCCCGGGTTATGTGGCGGGTCGCAGCAAGCGAACTAAGGCCCTTTCCTCTTGTGAAACCGATGACACCCCCTTTGGCTTTTAGCCCCCGCGTTTGATACTCTGTTCGAGACCCTTTGATCCGTGGGAACGCGTTTGAAAGTCCTTTCGAGCTTTTTCAAAACGAAACCCCTTTCCGCATGTGCTAAAAACCATTCGTGGAGCTGACACCTCCAAGAACGCTTTTTCCGCAAAAGGACTGGGGTGTATCTTTCATATTTGCTGGCCTGCCAAAAAAATTACGGTATGACTTAAAGGGAGGGCGTAAGGTGCATTTTAAATCAGCCTCACGGTCTGCCCGAAAAATTTAAAAAGGGGGTGTCCCAGAAATCCAAAAGCAACCCCTCCGGAATGTTGCGGGTTTGTTCTTTTTCCTTTGTGTCCTTTGAATTTCTTCTTTGTACTGAGAAGGAGGATGACAAGCACATTTAAATCCCCTGACACACACATTGCGGGTTTCCCGGGATTGCACGGGGGGGAAAGGTATTCTCTGTTTCTAAAATTAAATGGGGGGTCTCTCATCCAACCGGGGCAACTTTTTTTTTTCATTGAAAATTTTGGGGGGAAAAATGAAAAAACGTGAAACATGTTTTCGTGACCGTTTGTTTTCCTCTTGACCTTTTGGCATACTGTTTCCCCTTTGGCAACATCAAACTCAGGGAGGGCTTTAACTACACTTCAGGTACGGGCACCCAGGGTTTGGGGAAAGCACCTCACAAAAAGCTTCCCTATACGGGTTTATGAAACCCATGGGGAAGGGCATCCCCCCAACCTCATCGCCCCTCGCCCACCGGGGGATCTGGGCCCAGCCCAGAAATCGTTCAGCCTTGCTATTTTTTGCCAGGTCAGCAGTGACCAAAACATTTATTGTCCCCTGCTTTTTGCAATTTAAAACCAAATTTTCAAAAAGGGTCGTTTTAAGATGTAAGAAGTCAGGGGGTGGCGCATTAATGAATGGGAGATACCATTTCGATCAGGGGTTTTTTTCTCTCCCCTTTAACTAAAATTTTTGAATCCCCCCCCAACCAAAATCCTGGGGGCTGGGGGCCCTTGCACGGGCCTTTTCCCCAATCAAGTCTTTTAGAAACCACATCACTAACAACTTTCCATTTTTTGGGGAAATTTTTTTCCCCCCTTTTTTCACACATTTCGGGTTTTTAGTATGGGGTTTGTTGTACTTTTGGTTTCCCTCCTCATCACAGCTCTGTGCATCTGGGGTTTTTAAATTTTGATTTTGGAATCAGGTTTTCTTCGGGCCTGGGAAAACCTTTTGATACAAAAACATAGCCATTGAATGTGTATTTTTTTTCCGTCTATTGCCCTTTTTCTTTTGTCAAAAATTGTCAATTGGGGGCATAAACAGTGGCCCTTAATAACATTCTCAGGATCATAGACAAAAATTTTCACGGGTATATAAACGTCAGATTTGGTTGCCCAGCGGGTTTCCAAAGAAATTTGGCAGTGGGGAAATCAAAGGCACTTCATCAAAAAGGTCCGCTTTGCCCCAAGGGGGAAAGGGTTCATCAAATCTTCTCGAAAACCAGGTCGTGGTGCACTTGAAAACCAAAACCAATGTTTTTTGGAAATATGGATTTTCAACTAGAAAAATATTTTGGGGCCCATAGGCAAAAAACTCTCTTTTTCCAATTTTTCCCCTTTTATCCCCTTTTCCCATACTTGTACGCTGTAAAATTTTTTTTTGGGAAGTAACCATGCAACGAAACCCTACAAAGGTTTCAGAAAAAAGTCTTGCATTTTTTTGTCTCCATTTTCCCCACTACTCATAACGATCAGATTGAAATGAAATGTCACCGATATTTCCTGATGAAATTACAGCTGCCTTAGGCAAGACAAACAGGGGCCCCTCTTTTTGAATTGACTTTCATCAGGGGGTTCACCCCAAAAATTCCCCAAATTTCATTTACTCCCTTGTAGCCTCACAACGTGTTTCAGGCCTGGGCAACTTTGTTCCCCTTTAATCCAAGTTTTCAGTTCCCTGGGCGGGGACGTGATAAATCCTTCTAAAATTCTTCTGTAATTTTTTTCCCTTAAATCTCCATTATTAAAAGGGCCCTTTTGGGTTTTTTTAAGATTTTACCTCTGCTGATATAAGCCCCAAATCGTTCTTCGGGCCCAAAAAGGTTTTGTAGAGATTTTTTTTTGGACGGGAAAATCTCTTAAATCCCCTTTACAAAATTTTTGAAAGGCCACCCATTGTCGATTGATAAAACCCTACCCCTACACCCCAGCTTTTAATTTTGGGAAGCGAGATTAATGCGAATAGCAGAGCGATGATATTTTGAATCCTTTGAAAACGAAGTCTTTTGACAGCTTCCCCTTTGAATCCCCAAATCGTTTTTCTGAATTGGGTGCTCAAACCCCCTTTGCCGGGGGGGGGGTTTGGCCCCCTTTCCCCGTTGAGACGTTCGACATTTTTTCTTTCCAGCTATGTGATTTCCCACATATGAACCGCCTGATCCCAATTTCAAATTGCGACTTTCCATATCGCCGGGGACGGGACAGTCCACCGTTGGCCCCTTAAAGTTGCGCCCTCGTCCGTCACACATTTTCAAAATTTTTCTTTGGGCTTTGATATTCCTCTTGTTTGATAATTTGCTCTGGCCCTTTTTGGGGGAATTTTTTAACAGTATTTTCCCTTTTTTGGGTGTCGTTTTTTTTTACTGGAAACAGCCGTATAACACCATCTTTACGAACTCGGCCCGCTTTCCGAAAATTTCATCTTCGCTCAGGGTTCTGGACAACTGGGTTTTCCGCTTTGGTTTTGGATAAAGAAAGTCTCGCAAAATACGAAACAAATTTGCAAAGAGTCTTTTTTCTCCCTTTTTTGGGGTTTTCCCGGTTTGGGTTTTTCCAAAACTTTCTTTTAACCGCAAGGAAAAAAAAAATAAAACAATTTTTGAAAGTGATAGTTAAAAATGAGTGTAACGTTTTGCCCCAAAGGGGTTTTTTTGTATAAATGAAGACAAAATACGAGTCAAAATGGCCAAAAAAAGGGTAAAACCCAAAATTTTTTGGGGATTTGGGGGGCCAAAACACCTTAAAGAGGGTTTTAAAACCCCCTATATTTTTGGGAGTGTACTTGGCGAAAAAAAATAAAGTTTATTTACCAAATCCCTTTAAACTTTGTAAGGCCAAAATAAATTTTTTTAAATATTTTAAAATTTTTCAAATTTTTTTGGTTTTAAATGGGGGAAATGGGGGAAATGGCAAAAGTTTGAATAGAAACTGACTGTAAAACATCGTTTTTTTACCGGGGTAGGGCACCTAAAGAAACCAACGATACCCAAATTTTCCTTTTTTTAAATGTGGGAAAGGGGTTTAAGCTAAAATTTTTGGGTCTTTGGGGCTCCACTATAAAACAAAATCGTGGCGAGGGGGGGACGGGGCAAAGCGTGCACCCAAAACCCTTTCTTGTGACGGGCCCCCGGCACAAATTTACCCTTTACTGTGTTGTGGTTGTGTGTGTGTGTGTGTGTGTGTGTTTTTTTGTGTGTGTGTGGGGTGTTGTGTGTGTGTGTGTGTGGTTTTGTGGGGTGTGTGTGTGTGTGTGTTGTTTGTTGTGTGTGTGGTGTGTGTGTTTTGTGTGGTGTTTGTGTGTGTTTTTCTCCCACTTTTACCTTACTTATGTTTTTTTTTGTTTCTTTTTTAAAGACCCCGTTCCCCTCCTGTTGGCATTTTGGTAGGGGTAGGCCTTATGTTTTTTTTTCTGCAGGGACTTTTACCCTTGTCCCAAAAGTAAGTATTGTTTTGAGAGGGTTTTTAAGGGGGTTTTAGAGGGGAAAAACCCTTCCCCCTTTAAACCCTTTTGTTACCTTTGGGGCCTTATGTATCCCCATGTTATCTAAAGTCGTTTTGGGAAAGTATCTTAATAGCTTTTTCTTTTTGATACTGTTGCTACTTTCTACTACTAAATACTACACTAAAACACTACTGCTACTATACTACTACACACTACTACTACTACTTTCTACACTACTACTACTCTAATACTACTACTACTACTACTCCCTACTACTACTACTACCCACACTCCCAAACTACTATTTCTACTAAAATATTTTTACAAACCCTTTTCCCTCAATTTTTTTTTCGTACTTTTATTACTATTTTATGGTTAGTACACTATTACTACCACTATTTTACTAATTTATGCTTTTACTACTACTATTACTATCATTTTGTTTTTACTACTCTACTACTAAGTAGTACTAACCACCCCCCAATAGTGGGGGACCCCGGGGTTTAAACTCTACACAGATTTGGGGCCTCGTGTCGGACCCGGTGGGGAGATGGGCCCCGTTGGGCTAGTACTTTTGGGGAGTTGGGTTTCCCCTTTGGGCCCCCCCAACTGACAGCTTCAACCAATGGGTTTCAGGCCTGGAAAACCGATCCTCCCTTGCGAAACCGCACCCTCTCTTGACGAAGTCGAGAGGTTGTACAAAGTTTAGGGGGGGGAAAGGCAGCTTTTGTTTGTAATATCCCTTGGGGGGTCCCAAAACTGTGGGTAGGCCCTGATCCGCGGGTTGCTGCCGTCCCCGACTGCCGTTTGGCAATCAGCACCATTCCTTCTGGGCTGGGAAAAAGGGGGGGGTCGTCCCTAAACTGGAAAAGGGGAAAAAAGAACCCTCCCGGACTGCAACAATTACCGGGGGTATTACACTGCTCAGCGTACCCTCAAGGTGCTTGCCCATCTTTTGCTGAAAAAGGATTCGCAGGGCATCTAGTGAAACATCAAGGCCCCCAGCGTTTTTGGGTTCCGCCTTTTTAAAACAACAATACCCCTATCCTAGCGCTTCCCTGTCCGGGGGAAAAGCCGACGTGAGTTTCGACAGGGGATGCTTGCAGCCCTTTTGGGTTTATCTCAAAAGGCTTTTTACTTTAGTGCAAACGTGGTCCTCTGGGACTTCTGCGACTTCGAGGGTTTCCCGCAAAGGGCTATTGGTTTTAAACTGGGCTGGGGTTTTTGGGGCTGAAGGCTGTGAAAAATTTGGGGGGGTGTATCCGCTTCTTTCCTGGAAACAGGAGTGAGGCAAAAGGTGCGTCCCTTTTCCCCCTCACTTTTCAACGCTTTTAAAGGTTGGGTATTTTACAAAGGGTTTTAGATCAAAGTGGGGTTTTGGAGCTCCGTTTGGCCCAAAACCAAAAATCACTGATCCTTTTTTTTGCCGATGAGCAGTAATCTTTTCTGGTCGCTGGGGTCCTTGTGATGGCTCTCAGGCGCTTTCAAAAGGGGGGCAAAACCTTTGGGGGCTTGAGGCTCCCGGCTCAAACCAAGGGCTAGGTGTTTTGGGGGACTTTACTAGATGAACATTTTAGTCTTTCATGGGATGTGGCGAGGCCTTGAATCTTGGAAAATTTTACATACCTTGGGACGCAGCCATAATGACGGGGGGGTCCCTTCAAGAAATCCTTTCGGGGAATTGGCCTAGCCCCCGGTTTTTATGGACTCCTCAGCGGGATATTTGGCGTTGTCCCGGGACCTGGGGCAGGAGGAAAAGATCCGGATCTTCCCAATTTGCTTTTGAT
>JACEEZ010019417.1:132500-134836 GCA_016584305.1 Chionoecetes opilio
GAAGAGACTGGAAAGCATAAGAAAACCAAGAAAAGCTAGCAACAAGAAGAAATAGAAGAAAATCAACGACAGTCACCACCTCCAGCCGGACCGCTGCTAGCCACACACACACCCTACCGACCGACGCCGTTCGCTAGCCTGTCAGACGCATAGGCCTAAAACATCCCACAGCCAACGCGCCAAAGAAATTCAAACATCCTCACGTCAATCGTCCTCTCACGTTATAGAAAGAAACCAGCACGCACTGAGAAGAACGAAGAAACTAGAAAAGCACAAGCAAGAAAACCAGAAGCAGGAAAGAAGACAGAAGAAACGAAGTAACACAAGCCGAAGAAAAACACAAGCAAAGAAAAAGTCCCGTCCCGACATCCTTCGCCGGCACCACCAGCAGTCCAGCACAGACTCAGTACCTCAACGTTGTGGGACGGACAACACCCGCTACCCTTCGTCGCCGCTCCACGAGAACTTCAATCAACCACAATACAATTCTGTGAAGTATAATATCTTCCTTTAAGTCAGGTGTTATATATATATATAGTTCTGTTAACTAATTCCCCTCCTTTAGCAGGTTATCTTGAGTGTGAGGTGAGGTGAGAAGGAATTTCAAGATTTTCCTCCCCTGTCTGTATGTCCCCTCGCCGACGCCACCCACACCCCTGCAGACCACAAGGTTTTAGATATTACCTCTGCTCTCTCTCAGTCTCACCATTTAGCAAAGATATGAAGTATTACGTTCTGTAGGTGTATCATCAATATCAGTAGAAAGTAGAAAGGAATTTGTTTGTTATAAGTAAGTTAATTCAGTTAAACTTAACGCCGAAAATGGCAAGTGTAAACATGGGTTCCGTGTCAGACATCTCAAGGGTCTCAAGTGATTCCAACTCTATTGATGTTAACCAATTCATAAACAGGATAGTTACAATCATTGAAAATAAGGAAAGTGCTAATGATAAGTTAAAGTTGGAAGTCCTTAAAAGAACGGTAAATCCTACTGAGTATAAACCTCACCCGCACCTTTCTGCTTCACGTCCAGTAGACAGACCTCGCCAGCGTTCAAACAAAAGGTATTTCTGTTACTTTTGCAAGAAAACAGGACATTCCTTGCCATATTGTAGGTCAATGGATAATCAACAGTATATGCTGTACAAATATCGATTCTGCATTTTTCATAAAACCTGGAATCATAGTTCTCATGAATGTCACATAATCCAACGTAAACAGGAGCTGTAAACTACACACTAGACCTCCACAAATTAGAAAACAAGAAGTTAGAAAACAATTTAGATACCACGAAGGAGAACACAAGAAATTAGAAAACAATTTAGAAACCAGGAAGGAGAACACAGACGAGCAGTAAGCCGCGCACACCCTCAGCCGCGCACACCCTAGCCAATAGAACGACACTATGAAAATCACGAATTAAAAAGTACCGCTGAACGCACAGAACTCAGGCATGCCACGCCATACACACGTATACATTTTCGTGCTGGAAGAAAGAAATAGATAAAGACAGATAACGATAGAAAATAAATGTCGAGATATAGATAAGGTGAAAATAGATAAATTTGAAAATACGCACAGTCGCAAAGTAAACCCATTGAACATAGAAAAACAGCGCCACCTTCGGCAAGAAATTATAGACAGAATTTATGGACGGACAGAAACCCAGATATTATACAGAAAACGAAGCCAGTTACCAAGCACACAGAAACTCGTTATAATGTGTTACTAAAATAATTATACAAAAGATTGTGATAATTAGTCAAGCTGCTATTAAGAAAAAGGTGATAAGATAAAGAGGAAGTGTATGATATCATTACATTAGTTAACAATGGAAGTGAGCGAATACAAATAAACAAATTAAACAAGAAGAAAACTAGAAAACAAAAAAGATCAGCAAACAAAAACAATAAACAAGTAAACAAATATTTCATTATAATAAACAAATAAGTGAAGTAAGATAAATGAGACGAAGTTTAATATAATATAACGTAAAGGCCAAATAAACCCTTAAAAGTATAACTATTATACTTCTCTCATTTTTAATATTAACTTTTTTGTTTCTATTACGGTTATATTCATTTGTGTGTTGTTTCAACATCTATATTTCTCTCCTGATTGATTTAAGGTGATTGGTTTACGGATCTGTTGTTCTGGTTGCTGGAGGTAGAAAAGGCTTGTGTCAGAAAATAGCATAGTTAAGGACCCCTCTCTCTCTCTCTCTCTCTCTCTCTCCTCTCTCTCTCTCTCTCTCATCTCTCTCTCTCTCTCTCTCTCTCTCTCTCTCTCTCTCTCTCTCTCTCCTCGTTCTCTCTCTCTCCTCTCTCTCTCTCTTT
>JACEEZ010019417.1:137674-147674 GCA_016584305.1 Chionoecetes opilio
AAACAGGTTTAGCCAAAAAAAATAAACTACTCCTAATATTGTCGGATTGAGGCGAAATTTGACATGTAAGTAGTGCTGTCAAAATCAATGGGGGTCTGTGCAACAAACGTTTTGCGTAGAACAAGCCCTTAATGAGTAATTAGCGTAATTAATTAATCAGTGCTAAATAAACTTTGGTTTAACAATAACTTCTTTTTCTTGTTGTAGACTTCTGTAACTTCTGTAGACTTGGTATTTTAAAAGCACTTTGAGCTAGCTGCCACGTTCCAGCCGCAAGAACTGAGCCAAAAACAAAGAGGCCAGAGGCTGGACGCCTATACTTGATATTAATGTAATTCTCATCATCATCAATATTATAATCATTTTCATTTTCATGTGCGTATATGTGTGCGTATTTTTTTTTTAGCGTGTGTGTGTGTGCGCGTGAGAAAAGTGCGGGAAGGAGAGAGAGAGAGAGAGATAGTGAGCGAGTGAAACGGGAGATGTAGGGATTACAGGATTAGAATGGAATGTGCCTGTGTGCGCGAGCGGGCGGGCGGGTGAGGTCTCTCTCTCTCTCTCTCTCTCTCTCTCTCTCTTCCCCTCTCTCTCTCTCTCTCTCTCTCTCTCTCTCTCTCTCTCTCTTCTTCCTCTCTCTCTCTCTCTCTCTCTCTCTTTCTCTCTCTCTCTCTCTCTCTCTCTCTCTCTCTCTCTCTCTCTCTCTCTCTCTCTCTCTCTCTCTCTCTCTCTCTCTCTCTCTCTCTCTCTCTCTCTCTCTCTCTCTCTCTCTCTCTCCCGGTTTTGGGTCCTATCTGACTCTGCGGCCAGTTCGAGTTGGGTCCGAATTGACTCGTGGCCTAGACGGTTTGAGGCCAAATTAACCTCTGTCCCATATGGCGCGTGGACGAAGTGAGCTCGTGTTCAGTTGACCTCAGTACCAATCACTTCAGTACCAAATGACCTGCACCCTTAATTGTAACCCTTTGTTGCCTATTACTTAGCCAAGCTCTGATCCAATGAAGAACCTTCCAATCTATTCCATGAGCCTTAACCTTATTTAAGAGTCGCTCGTGTGGTACTTTGTCATATGCCTTACTAAAGTCCTGATATATTATATCATAATCCTTATCATTATCTGCCGTCTCATAAACTTTCCTATAAAAATTCAATAAATTGGTGAGACATGACCTACCCTTGTTAATTTCATGTTGTGAATTGATCAAACTAATTTTATCTAAGTGTTTTTTAATGTTTTTTGCAATAACAGATCCCAATAATTTACGCACCACTGACGTTAGACTTACGGGTCGATAATTTGACTTTAGTCCTCTGTCTCCCTTCTTAAATATGGGAACAACATTTCCTTTCCTCCACAATAATGCCACATAGCCTATCTCAACAGATCTCCTAAACATGTGCACTAACGACTCACTAACAACCTCCTTGCATTCCTTTAACCCACTCACGGACGAAAAGTTGATAAGTTTCTCCGTCTACTGCGACATCAGTCTTATGCTCCCTAAGGGGCCCAGCGAAATGGCCTGACTGTGCGGCGATTTATTTTTTTATGTTATCAATTTCACCAACGTGTATTCTTTTTTCCTGCCATTATTATATATCATTGGTTTTGCAAGAGATTATTCTGCTTTATGAAAGAAAAAAATAACAAGAAATGCAAATAATTAGCGGAACTTACCGACTCCGAAAAAATATTCAGTAATGAGAAATAAGAAATACTTACGTTCACCACTTCGTAGCTCAAAACTTCCAGAGTCAACCTTTTATGGTTTATATGCCAATAAAAGCGGATTTTTATAAGGATTCCAACGGTACCATTATAATTTTCATATGGCCAGTATGGCCAGCTCGGGACACATTTTAAAGGGACGACAATTCGCGCTCACAGGCTGCCTGCTAAGTGTAAACTGAGACACAAACCCTTATCATTTCACATCCACTCACACGAGAGAGTTGACAATTAATTTATTTTATAGGTCTATCTTGGATCTTTGATGCAGTAAAGTTTGACGCGATTCTGTTAAATACTTTATTTTGGGAGAATTTGTAACTGTTTTTTGACGCATTTCGCGTCAAAAGCTCAGATTGTAGACGGGCCCGTTTTGACGCGATCGCGTCACCCTGCGTGAGAGGTTTAATACCCTGGGGCTACATTCAGAGAGGCTAACTTCCGGTCTTCACGACCTAGCGACTTCCAACAGCTGTTTTGGGCAACTTTTGGCATTCTGCGGGCAGATTGATGACGTACTTAAAGACGTTAAGCTGTCAAAACATAGCGACCACGGTAGGGGTGGCGTAGAGCACGCAGTATACATAAAACTACTCATAAATTGGGTATATATGATGTTTTCTGACTCAAGAACTGAACAGGGCAAGTATACAAATGAAATTAGACCATAAAACAATCCCCTACCCTCGTGGTGAGTTTATTATGAGTTTGTTATGGGGTGATGGGCCGAGTGGTGAACGGCGGCTCCTCACACGCAGACCACCTCGCTTGAGTCGCTTCACCACCCCGGCGGGTAGCTGCCACTAACCGCCACGCATCAGACTGAATGTATAATGGCTCCCTTTTCCTTACTAAATCCCCAAGCCCTTGTCCATCCAGCCGTGATGGGTATCGGGTGTTAGCCGGGGTTTGTGACCCGCCTCCCGGGGTGGTTGCTTCCCCCAAATGGCAGGAAGACCAGTTACGAATAGAGAGATTATCAAGCGGAAAAGATCACAAAAAGTGACACCGTAGCGCCACTGCCATATCTCGTACCAGAATCCCCGCGACTTCCGGGTTGTAGTAATCGAGGAAGTTAGTTAAGCTAAACACCGTGCCCTTTAACTCTTTCTGAATGTCTTCCCTGGGATACACTTCATCTGGTCCTGGGGATTTAAAATTCTTCATTTTAGCTATACCCTCTTCCACCATTTCCCTAGTTATCACAATATCTTTGAGTTTCTCCTCATCGATTCCTTTGAACATCGGAACACTATCATGTATCGCTTGTGTATCCTCCTCTGTAAAACCACTTAGGAAATAATCATTTAGACTTTTATACATATCATCATCCGTGAATGTAGGAGTTACTTGAAGGGTGAAAGTTAAAGTTATTTCTATCTCTACTGCAGATTTTGTGTCCATGTCCTCTCTCACTTTCTCTAATTTTTCACTCTCCCCAGCAATATTGTATCTCGTGTTATATTGTGTCAGTTCCTATCTCCATATCTCTCTCTCTCTCTCTTTCTTTCTCCATATCTCTCTCTCTCTCTCTCTCTCTCTCTCTTCTCTCTCTCTCTCTCTCTCTCTCTCTCTCTCTCTCTCTCTCTCTCTCTCTCTCTCTCCCTCCTCTCTCTCTCTCTCTCTCTCTCTCTACTCTCCTCTCTTCTCTCTCTCTCTCTCTCTCGCTCTCTCTCCTCCTTCTCTCTCTCTCTTCTCTCTCTCTCTTCGCTCTCTCTCTTCTCTCTCTCTCTCTCTCTCCTTCTCTCTCTCTCTCTCTCTCTCTCTCTCTCTCTCTCTCTCTCTCTCTCTCTCTCTCTCTCTCTCTCTCTCTCTCTGCCATCCCTCTCCCTTGCCTTCTCATATATAACTTTCCTCCTCACTGTTTCTCTCATACATCTTGGTTCTTACTAATACAAGGCTTGCCTGGTCAATATCTTCATACACTCTTTATTGTCTAAGCAAACTGAACCATATTCCTCTTTCTATTCTTCATTCTCCCTTCTTGTGGTTTTATATTTTTTCCTTCCTTTCATATCTTCAAGTTTGTTCTGTCCAACATTTTTTTTGCGAAGAATTTGGAAGTATTTTTTATTTCGTTTAAAATTTGTATACTTCTGCGTTATTTTTTGGATTTTTCCTCGTTACTTTTTTGTTATAATTTTTATCTGTATAAATTAATTACCTATTTTTTTTACTCATGCTAACATGCTATCTATCCAAATCTATATAAAAAGGATGTTATTATATTCATGTATCCATCTAGCTGACTGTAGACGCTCCCTTTAGCCTCTCACAATCCTGTACAAAAGTGGCTACACATATTTTCTCTCCCACTCTCTTCATCTACATAATCCTTGATTAAAATTTTTCTGTAGCGTTGCGAGGAAACTAAGTTCATAAATGAATTATTTTTATTGAAATTAAATGGACAGGACCACATAAGAAAATAAGAACCTATTAAGAACCTAAGAACCTAACCTATAAGAACCTATAAGAACCTAAGAACCTAGGAACATAAGAACATAAGAACCTAAGGAAGCTACTAGAGGCTGGGAGACCTACACGTGGTAGTAATAGTAGTAGTAGTAGTAGTAGTAGTAGTAGTAGTAGTAATAGTAGTAGTAGTAGTAGTAGTAGTAAGAACATAAGGAAGCTACAAGAGGCTGGGAGACCTACACGTGGTGGTGGTAGTAGTGGTAGTAGTAGTAGTAGTAGTAGTAGTAGTAGTAGTAGTAGTAGTAATAACATAAGGAAGCTACAACAGGCTGAGAGACCTACACGTGGTGGTAGTAATAGTAGTAGTAGTAGTAGTAGTAGTAGTAGTAGTAGTAGTAGTAGTAGTAGTAGTAAGAACATAAGGAAGCTACAAGAGGCTGGGAGACCTACACGTCATGGTAGTAGTAGTAGTAGTAGTAGTAGTAGTAGTAGTAGTAGTAGTAGTAGTAGTAGTAGTAGTAAGAACATAAGGAAGCTACAACAGGCTGAGAGACCTACACGTGGTGGTAGTAATAGTAGTAGTAGTAGTAGTAGTAGTAGTAGTAGTAGTAGTAAGAACATAAGGAAGCTACAAGAGGCTGGGAGACCTACACGTCATGGTAGTAGTAGTAGTAGTAGTAGTAGTAGTAGTAGTAGTAGTAGTAGTAGTAGTAGTAGTAGTAGTAGTAAAGTACATAAGGAAGCTACAAGAGGCTGGGAGACCTACACGTCATGGTAGTAGTAGTAGTAGTAGTAGTAAGAACCTAAGGAAGCTACACGTGGTAGTTCCTGTCACCTAACACTACCTACATCCACCTTTCACCCCATCCATAACACTGTCCAGCCTCCTTTTAAACCTCCCTAATGACTCCCCACTAACTACCTGTCTACTGAGTCACTGTTCACATGTTACCTGTCTGTTGAACATGATCCGTAGCATGATCTGGACAACCCTAGAGTGAATGCAGAGACACAGACAGAGAGAAATAAAGAGAGACAGACAGAATGAAAGAAAGAGAGACAGACTGACAGAAAAAGAGAGAGAGACAGACAGAATGAAAGAAAGAGAGACAGACTGACAGAAAAAGAGAGAGAGACAGACAGACAGAGATATAGAGGCAGAGAGAGAGCGAGACTGACAGAGAAAGAGAGAGAGACAGACAGCGATAGAGATATAGAGACAGAGAGAGAGAGACTGACAGAGAAAGAGAGAGAGACAGACAGAGATACAGATATATATATATATATATATATATATATATATAGAGTAGAGATAGAGAGAGAGAGAGATGATGAGAGAGAGGAGAGAGAGAGAGAGAGAGAGAGAGAGAGAGAGAGAGAGAGAGAGAGAGAAAGAGAGGGGAGAGAGAGATGCCAGAGAGAGAAGAGAGAGAGACGAGAGAGAAGAGAGAGAGAGACTGCCAGAGAGAAAGAGAGAGACAGACAGAGACAGAGATATAGAGACAGAGAGAGAGAGAGACTGACAGAGAAAAAGAGAGAGAGACAGACAGAGACAGACATATAGAGACAGAGAGAGAGAGAGAGACTGACAGAGAGAAAGAAAGAGAGACAGACAGTGAGAAAGAGAGACAGACACAGACAGAGATATAGAGACAGAGAGAGAGAGAGACTGACAGATAAAGAAAGAGAGAGAGACACAGACAGAGATATAGAGACAGAGAGAGAGAGAGACTGACAGAGAGAAAGAGAGAGAGAGACAGACACAGACAGAGATATAGAGACAGAGAGAGAGAGAGACTGACAGAGAGAAAGAAACAGAGACAGACACAGACAGAGATAAAATAAGAACATAAGAACATAAGAAAATAAGGAAGCTACAAGAGGCTGCGAGGTCTACACGTGGTAGTTCCTGTCACCTAACACTACCTACATCCACC
The DNA here is from genome assembly GCA_016584305.1 of Chionoecetes opilio. NCBI lineage: Eukaryota > Metazoa > Arthropoda > Malacostraca > Decapoda > Majidae > Chionoecetes > Chionoecetes opilio. Next base: position 143,756 of record JACEEZ010019417.1, read on the forward strand.
TTTCATCCCCATCCATGAACCTATCCAGCTCCTCTTTAAAGCTCCCCAATGACTCAGCACTAACTACCTGCCTACTGAGACCATTCCATTCATTTGCCACCCTATCTGTGAACCAGTTTTTCCCTATTTCCTTTCTAAATCTACTCTTTTCCAGCTTGAATCCGTTACTTCTTTTTCTACCCTGGTTAAAAGCCGTAAGAACTTTTCCTACCTCTCCTTTATTAAATCCCTTTATCCACTTAAAAACTTCTATCAGATCGCCCCTTACTCTGCGTCTCTCGAGTGAGTGTAATGTTAATAACTTCAATCTCCTCTCATAACTAAAGTTACGCATCCCTTGTATCATTTTGGTCATCCTTCTCTGCACTTTTTCTAACAACACTATATCCATCCTGTAATATGGAGACCAACACTGAACTGCATAGTCTAGGTGAGGCCTGACTAGAGCCAGATAAAGCTTTAGAATAACTTCAGCACTTCTACTTTTAACACTTCTGGTAATGAATCCTAATACTCTATTAGCTCTATTTCTGGCCTCAATACATTGTTTCCTAGGTCGGAGGTCTGGGCTCACCCTCACTCCAAGATCTTTTTCACCTTCTTCTCTTTTCAGCGATACATTGCTTATGGTGTATCTATTACCAGGGTTTTTTCTACCAACATTCATAACACTACATTTATCAATATTAAATTCCATCTGCCATCTGACTGCCCACTCGTTAGGTTTATCTAAGTCTCCCTGCAATATGTTTACGTCAGACTGTGATCCAATAATCCTACCTAACTTAGTATCATCAGCAAACTTGCTGATATCACTGCTAATCCCACTATCCAAGTCGTTGATGTATATCAAAAATTGTAATGGGCCCAAAACAAACCCTTGTGGAACTCCACTTGTCACCAGTCCCCATTCAGATTTGGAACCATTAATTGTAACCCTTTATTGCCTATTACTTAGCCAAGCTCTGATCCAATGAAGAACTTTCCCATCTATATCATGAGCCCTAACCTTATTTAAGAGTCGCTCGTGTGGTACTTTGTCAAATGCCTTACTAAAGTCCAGATATATTATATCATAATCCATATCATTATCTGCCGTCTCATAAATATAGATAAATATAGATCTGCCGTCTCATAAATATGTCTCATAAGATATAGAGACAGAGAGAGAGAGAGAGAGAGACTGACAGAGAGAAAGAGCGAGACAGACACAGACAGAGATATAGAGACAGAGAGAGAGAGAGACTGACAGAGAGAAAGAGAGAGAGACAGACAGAGACAGAGATATAGAGACAGAGAGAGAGAGAGACTGACAGAGAGAAAGAGAGAGAGACAGACAGAGAGAGTATAGTAGCTACCAGTGTACGGATAAACTTGACCCATTGAGACAAGGAGACGGGACCCCATCAATGTATTAACTCATTATCCCCCCCCCCATCCCCACACACACAGACCCCCCTCACGCACACCCACCCACACAAACAGACCCCCCCCACACACAGTTATCATCCCCCCCCTTCCCCCTATAGCACAACTAGGTAAACACCCACACACACACCCACACACCCACACCCACACAGATAGATAGATAGATAGATAAAAATATATATTTATTGACCACAGTGTACATAAATCTTAACATTAACACATAATTAATCTTATAACAATACATACTGTTAGTACTAATATAAACAACACAAATAATGTAATCTGCAGTCCACATAATTATATTAAAACAAAAACAACATCAATTGTCGGTGCACGAACAGTGCCAGGAGATAGCCATGACACACATACCTTACGCATACAAGTGCAAAATATCATGAATAATTTTACAACATTCAAAATGGCTATATTTACCGTTAAATAGCTCACCTAAACAAGTTAGGCCTACTGTCTGCCTAATATTGTTTGATACAGGATAATTTTCAACAACATGTTCCTCAGCCTGTACATCGCCACATACACACAGACGTTCCTCCAGTGGCAACCGGCCCCGCCCCCGCCTATTCCATCTTCCAGTCTCAACACACAAACTATGACCTGACACTCGGAAACGAGTGAAGGAGATCCTGTATCGGTCGTCGACCTTGTGGCGGTCCCTGTACACTGTGCACTTTACTGTGCACTGTAAGGCCGGGGTTTATGCTGCGGTACACGGCGCACCTAGACCCACTGGAAGCTGCGATGCGCTCATGCACATTTAACAAGAGGCCATGCATGTCGGGCACGTTGTTACCAATAAACTCTGCAATAGTTCTGCTCATTGCCGTGTTGGCTCTAGTGACAATTTCTATAGTAAACATTAATGGATCATCCGTTATATGAGATCTTTCCAAAGCTAGCTTAGAATAAAAAGTGTGCTGCTTTAATCTGACTAAGTCCAGCAGTGAAGGGTATCCTAACTCAGCGTAACACACGTCATTCGGGGTTGATTTTCTCACACCCAACAGCTGTTTGAGTGCCCGGTTGTACAATTTTGTAATTGGCTTTAAATCGACTCCTACCCATGACTCGCAGCCTTACAGTAACACAGACATTAACACCGCATCAAACACCCTCCGTTTCACCACAAACGGTACATCGTTATTCTTATGAACAAATGACACAAACTTCAGTACATGACCTAATTTGTTCTTGTCATGCACCCTAAGGGCGGACGACACCGAGCCGTCGCTGGTGAAGGGCGACCCGAGGTAAATATAGGACGTGCATGGAGCAATAACGAGCCCATCCACCCGCAGCGGCTCCGCGTCAACCTCTGTACCACAAATCACGAAAAATTTGGTCTTACTTTCATTAATGGTCATCCCATGCTCACTACAAAACTCCTTCAATATCCTAACCTTGTTGATCATTCCCTCCCTGCTCGTAGCCAGCAATACAGTGTCGTCTATCAACACCAGTGTGTGGAGCCAGCCTAAGACCCCGTCAGGCGCACACCTCGCCTTGAGCATTCTGATAAGTTCGTTCATGAATACTATAAACAAGAGGCAGGAAGTGGGTGAGCCCTGTCTGACCCCGAGGGTTGCGGTAATGACGGCCCCGCCGATCACTGACTCGGTCTCACGGTACATGGCCACAAGTGCCGCCAACATTAACATTCCACACACTAGCCGTTTCAAGATAGTGAATAATTTGCCACGAGGGACCATATCATAGACTTTACTAAAGTCCACAAAAGTTACAAACAACTTAAGTTTTTTCCGACGCGCCATGTCGGTGAGGAGCCGCAGCGAGACGATGTGCTCACGCTTACTCTGGGGCTACATTCAGAGAGGTTAACTTCCGGTCTTCACGACCTACCGACTTCCAACAGCTGTTTTGGGCAACTTTTTGGCATTCTGCGGGCAGATTGATGACGTACTTAAAGACGTTGAGCTGTCAAAAACAGGCAACTGCCTCCAGGCAGTTGTGGAGCACGCAATATACATAAAAATACTCATGAATTGAGTATATATGATGTTTTCTGACTCAAGAACTGAACAGGGCAAGTATACAAATGAAATTAGGCCATATTACAATGCCATCCGCTCGTAATGAGTTTGTTATGGGGTGATGGGCCGAGTGGCGAACGGCGGCATCTCACCATGACTCACCACACCATACACCACCACGCACAGCTCCGCGACACAGACAAGGTACATAATTATATTCCTTCTCCTTCTCCTTCTCCTCCTAGCCTTTTCTTGTAGCAGTTGGTGGTAGTTGTGGTAGTGGCAGCGGTGATAGTGGTAGTGGTGGCAGCAGTAATAAAATATAAGCCGTGTAACACACATTTCAGCAAGTGTTATTGGAGTGGTCTTCGTACTAAGACGATGCTTGGACGACAAAAACACGGCTTATATTTTATTACTGCTGCTTCTGCTGCTGCTATTGCTGCTGCTGCTACTGCAACTGCTGCCGGCTGCTGTGGAAA
>JACEEZ010019417.1:152674-157674 GCA_016584305.1 Chionoecetes opilio
ATGAACTTCTCCTCCTAGTAGATTACACAATGTTTCAGGAGAATAGTGTCTTAGTTGTCGAAAAGTTCTAATAGTAGATTGTTGTCGCTTTGGCTTTCGAATGTCCAGTGTGACGGTAACAAGATCATGATCAGCGACAGGACAAGGAATTACATCGTGATGAAGAGTTAAATCAGGCTTATTTGTCACAATAATGTCCAATAATGTCGTGGAGTGGGAAGTAATTCGTGTAGGTTTATCAATTCATTGGGTCAATTTAGTATTAGTAACAATTATTTCCATCTTGTTATTCTTCAATAAAATATTACAATTAAAATCTCCAAGTACATAGAATGGTTTGTTACGCAAGCGTATATAATTAAAAACATCCGTTACATAATCAAACGTGTGTAAGCTAGAATGTGGATGACGGTACAGGCATCCTATGATAACAGAAGGTAGTTTACGGCATTGTACCGTGACCCATATGTCCTCCACTCCTTCTGGTCTTTCAACATTTATATCAATTGGGGTAACGGTAAAAATCTCCTTGACGTAGATACAAACACCACCTCCTCTACCTTTGTCACATCTATACACATTGTAATTAGGTATGGTAATATGCGCATCTAAAACCTCAGGAGTGAGCCATGTTTCACTCACACATAAAACATCAGTTTTCCGTTCATTAACTAGAAGACATATTTCATCCTTATTGGCTACAAGACTGTGCGTTAATGTGATATATGATTAAGTTATCCCTTTTGTCGACGTTGACTATACCGGCTATACCTTCCTCGCCAACCTCCTATGGACTGAAGTCTCGACACAACCTTTGTGTAGAGGTTTAGATTTTTACTGGGGGTTTTAAGTACTTAGACTTCACTTACCTCTCAATAATTAAATCACCTTCGGGTTCTTTGTTTGACTCACTATGAAGCTATCAGTCCAGGACTACAGGGTAAACAATAAACACTTGGTAAACACCTTATCTAGTTTATTTACAAGATCTACACATAACCAAAACAGCACCCCCCATCACAAGATTCATCCACTCAATCACGCCCTAAATATCTTCCCTACATACGCCTACGATAACCTACTGTCTGGTATCTGGCTGGGGAATAGATATAAGGGGTTATGGATTATGATTATAAGAACCTGTAGCCTGTGGTCCTCGTCGTGGCACACACGTGGTCGACTTCCTGTCTAGCGACTCGCTCCTTGCTCCCAGCTTGCGTCTGCCTCTACCAAGCCCTCCTTCTCCTCGCGGTATGACTTGCCCTGCGTCTGTTAGCAGGAACAAGCTCCAGACAAGCGAGGAACTGGAAGGAGGTGGCGAGAGGTCCAGAAGACGTCCTCGGCTGGGGGAGGTGTAGTCGTGGCCGTGACCTGTAACAGAGTGAGCGACCCAGGTCGACCTGGATCCTCCAAGATGGCGGCTGGTGGCGCGTTGCCACTTCGGCTCATCTAAACATATTTTCTATACCCTGTTTCTTATTATGCATGCCTGAATTCCTATCAGCCACCACATGCAATTTACTTCGGGTGTCTCTGCTAGCGCACCCTGCTGCTCGTGGGGAGGCAACTATGAGCCTAAAACCCCTCCCACAGACTGGAATCCTTTCCCGCCACCAGAAAAACATTAACTGGCATTCGCCAGCGGGGACAACAGCCTGGCGCCAAGCGCAAATATGGGGACTGAATGCATATAAAATGTCTAGCCATTACATTCGCCCCACCTAGATAAAATTCTTTCCGCAGAAAGAATTTCCCGACTAACTGAACATGTTATAGCATCATGCAGGTTAAATGTAAATTATCTAATTCATTAGATCCGACCTAAATAAGTCAGTCACACATCCAGGCACTCTGTGGTGTGTGTACTTTAAACCGTTTACAGGGGTTTTGCTTGTAACCAATGAGCGGAAAAAACCCCGCATGTACGTTAAGTTCAAAGTCTAGGGGATAAAAACTCCAAAGTTTCTAGCAAACCCTGTATCGGACACAATCTAGACGTCAAGACGCGTCACATTTAATTACCAACAAGTGTTATGTGGCGTAGGGTATGTATATACATAGTGTAGGTGGTACAGGTGAATGTAACATGGTATGTATACAATAGTGTTACAAAAATTCAATCCTGTCTACCTGCCTATGATTTCCTAAATACATGCACCCGTGCCATGCTAGGGAAATATTAGTGGATCATGCAATTGTTAATCCAGTCTAACATGCCGCCGTGGAGGATCCCCTAGGGTGGCCTCAGGTGGACACTGCCCTGGAGTCCTCTCTCTAACTCTGAGGGGAGTGGGCTCTTATACCCTACAAACACCCCATCTGTTCCTCATTGTACTCGTGAGGTTCATACAGCTCTATGTCGCTGTCGTTCGTGTTTTGACACATTTCGCAGGAATGCACCCATCTGCTCAAATCATGGCCCATGCCTGGCCAATAAAATTTCTCGGCGATACGTTTCCACGTTTTCTTCCTGCTCGAGTGGGCACCTGTGGCATCGCAGTGATCTAACTCGAATACGGCATAGCGATATTTTTCAGGCACGACGAATTGAAATCTCTCGTGGCCCCGGGGAGTTATGAACTCGCGGTATAAATTACCATCTCGCTCTACAAAGCTCGTATAATTACCGCGCACTGTTCTGATCGTTCCTTTGCAGTAATGCCGTCGCACGTTCTCGAGTGAAGGATCTGTCTCTACCTCCCTCCTGACGGCCTCACTGTTCTCAAAGTCAGCAGGAGAATCCATGTTTACCTCATCCCCGAACTTTGCTTCGTGCATGACGGCCGTTGCCATTACCTGACGAACTACCTTTCTCCGTGGAATATCGTCCCGCGGCCTTTTGTGGCTCGGCGAATTGCGATATACCGGTTTCGGTGCAGTATACTGCTTGTGGAGTGGGCAGTGGGGCTCCTTGTGAACGGCCGCAGCATTTTTGTGCCGTCGGGTATTACTCGCTTCGAGATTTACTCCACGGCCTCCAGTTTCCCTTTGTGCTGGCCTATAGCTTGCCTGAAAGCGACGAGGGTTTACAACTGGGGCACTATATGTGGGCTCAGTCTTACGGGCTGGCGTCGCCGTATCCCATCGTGGCGAGCTATCGTCTTCCCTTGGCGTATCTGCAGCCTCGACCCAGCCTGAAGCCTCAGCCTTTGAAATACTTGTAACAGGTAAGTACTGAGGTACTGAGGACTGAGGAGGTACTGCAACATTCCTCTTGGAAGACCATTAGCATTTTGCAGGGTATTTTTTAGGAAACACGTGAGTCTTATAAGCCGTAAAATATGGTACTACGCCTCACACCGGACTAAATAAACATTTTTACAGGGTTTTCAATACCAGAGTTTCGCGATCCTCGAGTTTAGCGCTGTGCCATGGGAATAAAGCAAGTGCAAAACTAGGGAGGGTAGTGTATCTGGCAGCCCTGATGTTACAGTGAACCAGGGTTGCCACTGCCAAGGAAATGTTACAGTGAACCAGGGTTGCCACTGCCAAGGAAATGTACTTATTATAAGGAAATTTTTAGAAGGAATGTTAACATTTGTGTATATTGTCACGGTCGGTGACACGAGGTCGCCACCCCAGGCCATGCCCCAGGGACACGTGGGTCTAGTTAAGTAATTCAGGATATTTAAAACAAGGTCAACATATGAAATCCTTATATAATTAACACTTAACTACAATTACTCTTTACAACAAATAAACACTGAACACTCGTCACGGAAGATTCACAGATAAGATACCACGCGCAACGCTGTCAAAATCTCACCCACTCTCACTTTCCGTCTCTCTCTAACCTCCAGCCTCAACACACAACCACCTTAAGAGCGCTTCTACGGAGCCTCTAACACACCAACAATAATGAGAGCTTCTACTGAGCCTCTAACACACCATGACAAAAGAGCACTTCTAACTGAGTCTCAACACATAACAAAGAGAGCTTCTACTGAGCCTCTACACATAACACAGAACCTTAGAGCGCTTCTACTGAGCCTCAACACACAAAAACACCTTAAGAGCACTTGTAACTGAGCCTCTACACACAAACACCTTAAGAGCACTTCTAACTGAGTCTAATCACCATCACAAAAAGAGCACTTCTACTGAGTCTCAACACATAACAAAGAGCGCTTCTACTGAGCCTCTATACACACCATCACAAAAAAAAGAGCGCTTCTACTGAGCCTCTACACACCAACAATAAGGAGAGCTTCTACTGAGCCTCATCTTAGCCACACACAATACTTCCCTCCTACTCTCACTTTCCGTAAATACAGCCAACTCGACATCAATCAATCAATCATTGGGGGCATACGCCGGGGGGCGCGTCGCCTCGCCCACCCTACGACGTCACTCCCGGGGGTCACCACGCGCGAGCTCCCATGCAGGCTCCTTTCCCATACCAAGCAGCTCTCGACAAGAAACATCGACTTGCCCCAGCCACGAGCCTTGTGGGCGCCCCCTTGGCCTCCTCCACGCCGGATTGTCTCTTACAGATACAACCCGATGGGAAGGATCGGTTTCAGGGTAGCGTGCCACATGCCCATATAGCCGAAGTTGGCGCTGACGGACTATGCAGGTAATAGGCCTCGATTCAGTCTCACGGTGCAATCGCTGATTTGACACGTAATCATCCTAGCAATACCCCATGATTCTGCGAAGACACTTATTACCAAAGGCATTGATTCGTCTCTTCAAGTCACTATTTAGTGTCCATGTCTCACAACCATAGAGTAAGACAGGGATCACAAGCCACTTGAAGATCCGGATCTTTGTCCTTCTGCACAGGTACCGACAATGCCAAATACTCCCGCTGAGCGAGTCCATAACACCGTGGGCTATGCCAATCCGCCGTAAGACTTCTTGACGTGACCCGCCGTCATTATGGACTGCGCTACCAAGGTATGTAAAACTTTCCAAGATCTCAATGTCCTCGCCACACGCATGAACAGACTGTACTGCTTCATCTAGTAAGTCTCCAAACACCTGTACCTTGGTCTTGA
>JACEEZ010019417.1:162674-167802 GCA_016584305.1 Chionoecetes opilio
ACACTGCTGGACTCCCAAAATCAAGCATACAAGAGCGCACTTGAGATATTTATGAAACAAACTAGTGACAAGATTCAGTTGTTCCAAGTAACTGTAAACGAGTTAACAAGAAGCTTGGAGTTCACTCAAAAGGAAGTTGACGGTTTGAAACAAGAGGTGAAACAGCTTAAACAAGAGAAGAATGAACACCAAGGGAGAATAATAAGTTTGACTGACAATCTTCAATCAAAAAGTGATTCGATCAAAGAACTGGAGGACAAGTGTAGCTATCAGGAAGACTACAGTCGCCGAAATAATCGCAAATTCAGGAATTCAAGAACACAAGAAGAAACATGGGAGCAAACAGCTGTTCATATTGCTAAACTACTGGAAGACAAACTACAGTTACCAAACCTTGAAAGGGAAACCCGAGCTCACCGAGTGGGACAACGAAACGAACATCGGCATCGACCCATTATTGCTCGTTTCACAAGGTTCTGTGATCGAGAGGCTGTTCTACGAAATGCCGCGAAGCTTCGAGGTACCAGAATTTTCATTAATGAAGATCTGTGTGTAGCCTCTCAAAATATAAGAAAGGAAAAATTACCTTTGCTTAAACAAGCGCGAAGTGAAGGTAAAATTGCATACTTTAGGCACACCAGGCTCGTCATAAAGGAGAAAACAAGGTGCGCACAGCAGACCAGTCCGAAGCATTGATGACGCGGCTGCAGAGAGTGGAGTGGTTCGCGACGCCGGTGCTGGTGGTCCACTTCACCCTGGTGAATCACTTGGTGCTGTTGCTGCTGTGGGTGCGAGGGACGCCGCCAGTCTCGCTGTTCCTGCTTCAGGTGTGGGTGCATCTGAAGCTGGTAAGGTGGTCGCTCGTGGTAAGGATACCCTTGCTGTTGGATCGAGTGTTGCTGCTGCCGTCGATGAAGCCTGTGGATCTACAAGAGCTGGAGAGGTTGAGGTAGTGACCCCACATTCTCCGTCTCAGCCACAAGTAATTAAGCCGGCAAACATGAAGACAAGATCACAAAAGCACTAAGGGGTAAATAGTAGGATTGTAATTATATATATATTATATATATATATTTATTTTTATTTAATTTTTGTAAATAATGAATTCGTACATATTTCCATTTTCTCATTTGGGTAATGAAGATTTGTGTGGAACTTCTTAATGAGAATTATCAACATCGGTTTCCATTAAATGTAATTAATAATTTAACGTATAAACCCTTAGGGAAAGCAGATATCTAAACTCCGTTGACAATTACCTTACAAATAGTGTTTTGAAAGAACCTGAATGTAATTATTACTTTTGTGAAGACTTGAATGAGAGATTAGACCCATGTAAGGGACTAAAAATATTATCTTATAACATTAGCAGTGTTCCTCTTCACTTTGAAACTTTTCAAGACCAGTGCCTTAATACTATTAATGTTAAGTTTGATATAATAGGCCTATGTGAGACTCGTTTAAATGATAACATATCTTCATTATATACATTTAACCCATATAATGCTTTCTATAAGAACAAATGCACGAGTGGCGGTGGGTTAGCAATGTACCTGCATAAAAGACATCAAGGTAAGATTCGGCAAAACATTTCCTTGCAGCTGCCACATATTGAGTCTTTATTTCTAGAAGTTAAAGGATTATGTGATTTTTTTTTGGAATAATTTATAGCCCACCCAATGCCAGTTTTGCAGAGTTTCTGAAGTCTATTGGTGATATAATTGATTATATAGCATCTAAACAAAATATGCCATGTTATATAATGGGCGATTTTAATCTAAATCTTCTTAAATTTGATATAAACAATGTATGTGAATTTACTAACTTGTTCTATTCATACTCGTTTTTCCCAACCATAACCAAACCCACAAGAGTGACAAGAACATCAGCTTCTATTTTTGGGACCATATATGGACTAACAACCTACAAAACTACCAGTTAAGTGGTGTCATTTATTCATTAATAAGCGATCATTTTCCAGTATTTAGCTCATTTGCCACTCCTAACCTTAATACTCAAGACTGTCAAACAACAATTAAAAAGAGAACTTATAGTAACGATTCAGTCAATAAATTTCAATTAGAATTGTCAAATTATAGGTGGGAATCTGATATTATAGGTCAAGATGTCAATGTAGATTTTGATATTTATATGAAAAATTTCTTACTACTGTATGATAAAAAATTTCCAATCAAAGAATATAGGATCAAAGATAAAAATTCCAATAAACCATACATTACTGCAGCAATCAAAAACTCTATTAGACAAAGAAAATAGGCTTTAGAAACTTTATGCAAGGTGGCCCTTAACATACGAGTCTACATTTAAGAAATATCGAAATATGTTAACATCTGTGATAAGAACAGCGAAAGAAAAACTCATTATAAATCATCATTGAGAGAAGGATCAGGGAATGCAAAAAAAATATGGAAAATTATAAATGATTTAATAGGGAAAAATTGCAAAATTAGTCCGACTTCATTTCTGTCACAAGGAAAATCTATTTCGGATAGCTTTCTAATAGCTAATGAATTTAATGAATATTTCTGCAACGTTGCTAACAATTTAGCACAGTGTTTAGAGGAAACTCCTATATTGTTTTTATAGTTTTTTACCCCAACCTACCTTGTTTTCATTTTATTTTCGGCCTACAACACGCCATGAAATCAATAGTGTAATTTCTAATCTTAAGGTTACAGCCCAGGTCATGATGATGTGAACATGAAAGTAATCAAAGCCTGCAAAGAAGAAAATATCTCCATTTCTAGAATATATAATAAACAAATCATTTACAGAAGGATGCTTTCCAGACATTCTGAAGACTGCAAGAGTAGTTCCAGTTTAAAAAAAGGTGATAGTTCAATTTTTTCAAATTACAGAAACCCATTTCAGTTCTTCCCGCCATAAGTAAAGTCTTTGAAAAGATTATTGCAAATAGATTAATGAATTATTTAACAGAAAACTTACTTTTAACAGATAATCAATATGGGTTTCGACCTAAATATTCGATAGAACTCGCAGTACACCACCTTTGCCAAAAACATATATAATGCAATAGATAGTAAAATGTATCAATTAATATTTTTTGTGATTTATCTAAAGCTTTTGATACTATTAATCACTCCATTTTATTAAAGAAACTAATGATTTACGGTATTCGTGGACCAGTCTTCAGATGGTTTGAAAGTTATCTCAGCGGCAGGAACCAGTATACAGTCTTTAATAGTAGTGCATCGTCGTACAAAAGTCTTACTTGTGGTGTGCCACAAGGATCTGTCCTAGGACCATTATTATTTTAATTTACATCAATGACATAACTCTATGTACAAAAAATCTTAAATTTTTACTTTTTGCTGATGACACTACCATTTTTCTACAGGGAAGGGATTTAAATGATATAAGAAATACAATGAACACTGAATTGGTACATGTTGCTGATTGGTTAAAATGTAACAAGCTAACATTAAATATCAAAAAAAACTCACTGTATGCTGTCACATTCACACATGACACACACACAATGCAACAATATCAAAATTGATAATCTCATTATTAAAGAGGTACAAGAAGCTAAATTCCTTGAGTTGTTATTGATAGCAAGCTAAGATGGAAAACACACATAGAGAATGTAATGAATAATATTTCAAAAATAATAGGTGTAAATATATAGAATACGAAACCATTGTAATATTGAAGGTTTAAGACATATTTATTTATCATTAGCATATCCATATTTATTGTACTGTTCAGCTATCTGGGGTGGGGCATATAAACATATATTGATCAACTATTGTAAATCAGAAAAAATTAGTTTGCATAATGTCCTCTAGTAATCGGTATGACCACACAAGCCCAATCTTTCGTGAGTTGAAACTTCTAAAATTACATGATATTATAGACTATCAGACTATAACTTTGTTTATAAGGCGTTGAATACATACAAAATTGACAGTGGTTTTCAGACCACAACGCATAGCATACAAACCAGACGAACCAATAATCTCAAACTTCCATTGTGTAGAACTTCCCATGCTCAACAAAGTGTTCTCACTCGGGGAACTAAACTGTGGAACAAACTTCCAGATGATGTAAGGAATAAAGAATTAAATCCATTTAAACTGCAAATAAAAGAAAAGTTGAAAAGTAACTATTAAAATTAATTTATTATTATTATAATTGTGATTTGTATAATTAATGTGATAATTATCATTGATCTCTTTATCAGTACTATTATGTATGTGTACTGTTATGGTATGAATGCTTGTTTGTGTATATTCTTTAATATACTTATTAAATTTATTTAATTTAATTGATAAAATTAAGTAGTATATTCAGTAGGGAATATAATTTTTTTTATTTAATTTAGTTTTTCATATGTAAATTAGCATTAGGCCGTCCTACACGCTACATCTGCTGACCTCTTATTTTAGCATGAAGTCCATAAAAGAGTTACGACTCAATGGACAAAGGCTTTGACATTTTCTCTACATGTATAATAACTTGTATAATATTAAGGCCAATAAAATTATCAATCAATCAATCAATCAATCTCTCTCTCTCTCTCTCTCTCTCTCTCGCCCTCGACTTAGCATAGTGTTAATAATAAAATGAAAAACATGGAGCATATTATAAAATGTCAAGCCCTCAAACTCCAAGACGTTGCTGTATATGTACGAAGCGGGAACACAAATGTCTTAATTGTAAATGTGCTTAGCAGAATAGAAGGGGTGTCAAATGTAATAACGGAAATGAGTGTCAAAACCCCAGCAGACGGGAATAGGGCAGGGAGAGGGAAGAAGAGGAGGCGGGCGACAACCTGGAGCTCCAGGAAGAAGGTCAACAAGATGGAAGACAGAGGGACAATGAAATGCCAGAAAGCCCGATAGCACTAACACCGGTATCGTCACCGCGCACACCACCACCGCCACAAGAGGTACCCCAACCGAACATTGATGTGGAGGAAAATGAGAGAGGGAGCATCTTCTGGAAAGTTCAAACGGAAGAAGAAACAAAAAGATGGGTAGATAACACATACCTTGAGATAATGGGCTGGTCTGCCAATAATAATTTTGAGCCACCAAAATGTACAGCCATGACCAAACTAATAAAAGAAATGGCCTGCCAAAAA
>JACEEZ010019418.1:0-10897 GCA_016584305.1 Chionoecetes opilio
GACCTTAAATTGACTTCATTTCTAGTTTATTTTTCATCTCAGCACAGTGTTGCTATATTTTGGGCTATTTTTTTCATTCGTGTGTGATTTCTGTGCGTGAATTGGGCTACAAACATTTTGTGTGTGATTTTCTTTATCTCTCTGTTCATTCCCGCGATTTCTGATGGTGTCCCGGCGCCTCGGGCTACGTGGCCTGCCGCATCGCCCCCGCCACCTCTTGCCTCAGGCGCCCGTCAGGGTGGCAAGGTTGGTAGAGACGTGAGCTTGCAATGTGTAGCGTCCCTGCGCATTCGGTCAGCGGTTCGAGTCCGCCTAGTTCGTGCTGACGTGGCGGTGCTTTGTATAGTCAATAACCTTGTAGTTGGTACTTGCAAAGTGTCTAGATAGGATGAAAATCTTATCTCTTGCCTCAGGCGACACGGCCTGCCACCCGCCCCCGCAACTCCCCGCACCCTCTTGCTCCTCCCCCCTCTACCTCCTCCACTGACAATGGACCCTACCCATAACTACGTCACGGTTTGTTTACATCGGTGCATTGTGGGGATAAGGCGGGGTCGCCGCGGGTGGACCTACGAAGGGAAAACTACGGCGATGGAAGAATTTAGAGTTATTTTGCGCGAAATTGATATTCCAGGTGCTATATTACTGTGCTCTGTTGTCGCTGACAACACTATAGAGAAGACCTGAGGTAATGGCTGATGTGCAGAGGCTTCTAAACCAAGAAAACAGAGTCATAACAGAGCCTCGTCAAAAGGTAAGCAACTGGTAGGTACGTAACGTGTCCCTACTACTTGCTTACTTCTTAATGAGACTCTGCTGTGACTGTTTTCCTGGTTTAGAAGCCTTCGCACATCAACCATCACCTCAGGTCTTCTCTATGTTGTCAGCAAGCACGGAAATATAGCACCTGGAATATCAATTTCGCCCAAAACAACTCGAATTTTTTTCATCGTCGTAGTCTTCTCTTTGTAGGTTGTATTCATGGTTATGATAGTATTAAAATACCTTATTAATTGAGTTCCTTTTGTTGTCTTTTCTCATAATAAGTAGGGTATTATTCTAGTGTTTGCCCATACTCCTCCTCTCCCACAAAACAAGCTTGGGGACCTGGGGGAATGCGGGATTTTTGGCTGGGGTACAAAATATGCGTCGCAACCACATAGTTTTCGAGTTAAGGGTGTTGTAAAAATTGCCTAGATCAAGGGAAAATTCATTGGATTTCTTCTGAGTCCAGAAACGTGTGAACCTGACGATCCTCACAGAATGATGCCCCAAGTGTCGAGAACCCCCCCAACCTCCCGCTAGGAGGCTAGGTTAGATTTGTGGTTAGTTGTTAGATTTGGTTAGTTGGGTTATATTTGGTTAGGTTAGCTTAGGTTATATTTGGTTTGGTTAGGTTAGGTTAGTTTAGTTTTGGTTAGGCAAATTTCTCTAGATATAAGGTAATTACCCTAGATCTAGGGAATTTGGTAAAATTCTAGTGTTTGCCCATACTCTCCCACTTCCCCCAAACAAGTTTGGGGACCTGTGGGAATGCGGGGTTTTCGGGTGGGGAACAAATTATGCGTCGGAAACACAAAATTTAAGAGTTGTGTATAGGGGGTAAAATTCCCGGTATTATTCTAGTGCACGTTTGCCCATACTCCCCCTCTCCCACAAAACAAGCTTGGGGACCTGCTGGGGGGAATCGGGGGACCTGGGGGAATGCGGGCTCTTTGGCTGGGTACAAATATGCGTCGCAACCACATAGTTTTTGAGTTAAGGGTGTTGTAAAAATTGCCTAGATCAAGGGAAAATTCATTGGATTTCTTCTGAGTCCAGAGACGTGTGAACCTGACGATCCTCACAGAATGATGACCGAAGTGTCGAGAACCCCCCCAACCTCCCGCTAGGAGGTTAGGTTAGATTTGGTTAGGTTAGATTTGGTTAGGTTAGGTTTGATTAGATTTGGTTAGGTTAGCTTAGGTTATATTTGGTTAGGTTAGGTTAATTTTGGTTAGGCAATTTCTCTAGATATAAGGTAATTACCCTAGATCCAGGAAATTTTACCACCCATACACAACTCTTAAATTATGTGTTTCCGACGCATAATTTGTTCCCCACCCGAAAACCCCACATTAAATATTAAACCCCACATATAAAATTATAGTGTTTGCCCATACTCTCCCAAGTTTACCAAAGAAGTTTGGAGACCTGTGGGAATGTGGGGTTTTCGGGTGGGGAACAAATTATGCGTCGGAAACACATTATTTAAGAGTTGTGTATGGGGGGGGGGGTAAAATTCCCTAGATCTAGGGTAATTACCTTATATCTAGAGAAATTTGCCTAACCAAAATTAACCTAACCTAACCTAACCAAATATAACCTAAGTTAACCTAACCAAATCTAACCTAACCAAATCTAACCAAACCAAATCTAACTAAACCTAACCTAACCAAATATAACCTACCTTAACCTAACCAAATATAACCTAACCTCCTAGCGGGAGGTTGGGGGTGTTCTCGACACTTCGGTCATCATTCTGTGAGGATCGTCAGGTTCACACGTTTCTGGACTCAGAAGAAATCCAATGAATTTTCCCTTGATCTAGGCAAATTTTACAACACCCCTAACTCAAAAACTATGTGGTTGCGACGCATATTTCGTACCCCAGCTAAAAATCCCGCATTTCCCCAGGTCCCCAAGCTTGTTTTGTGGGAGAGGGGGAGTATGGGCAAACACTAGAATAATACCCTACTTATTATGAGAAAAGACAACAAAAGGAACTCAATTAATAAGGTATTTTAATACTATCATAACCATGAATATGTATACAAACTACAAAGAGAAGACTACGACGATGAAAAAATTTAGAGTTGTTTTGGGCGAAATTGATATTCCAAGTGCTATATTTTCGTGCTCGCTGACAACATAGAGAAGACCTGAGGTGATGGTTGATGTGCAGAGGCTTCTAAACCAGGAAAACAGTCACAGCAGAGTCTCATTAAGAAGTAAGCAAGTAGTAAGGACACATTACGTACCTACCAGCTGCTTACCTTTTGACGAGGCTCTGTTATGACTCTGTTTTCTTGGTTTAGAAGCCTCTGCACATCAGCCATTACCTCAGGTCTTCTCTATAGTGTTGTCAGCGCGAACAGAGCACAGTAATATAGCACCTGGAATATCAATTTCGCGCAAAATAACTCTAAATTCCTCCATCGCCGTAGTTTTCCCTTCGTAGGTCCACCCGCGGCGACCCCGCCTTATCCCCACAATGCACCGATGTAAACAAACCGTGACGTAGTTATGTCTGGGGCCCATTCTAACCATTGAGTTCTTTCTGGTCTTATGGTCACACTTTGTTGTATCCTTATATGACAGCTTGATTTATGCACCTCCTCTTTGCACTTTTCACTCTTAACTGCTCTGATGGTACCGTATCGGTGTTTAACAAAATTTAAGGGATAAGTTAGGTTAGCCCACAGACTTTCTTATGTTTGTAATTTATAGTTATTTCTTCTAGTCCATTATGTTCATCCCTATCAGGGCTTGGGTGGTAAAATATGATCTGCAACAACTAAACATCACACTTCTATTGTTCTATCTATTCTAAGGGTTATTTTTACTCTTACTGACCATAAAGATTATCAACTCCTGCCCGTTATACCGGTTAAAATAGGGATGTTACTGTGGGTTCTCTATATTAAGGTAAATCTAAAGCTGCGCTCTTTTTATAATGTGAATATTCGCTTCCTGTGTCTAATAAAACTTGCCATGACATGATCATAATGGCTAAGGGGATTATTGGGGATCCCCCGATGTTGTAAATAGTCATCTGGAGTTCACTTTCTCCCAGAACAACTTGAACTGCCCTCTCCTACATCCTCCAACAATCGAAACAAGCGTTGCCACTTGGCTTCCTTTCGACAGTCTGCGATGAGTGGTGTGCATTCTCAGTAGGGGCAAACGTCCTGGGAACTCTTCCTCCAATCGAATGGGTAGTTGCTGGTCGGTTACCTACTACCAAATCTTGTATTCTCTCCCCATTCCTTCTATTGTGCTTGCAGTTCTCTTACCTCGGACTGACTAGCTGACAGTCCCTCGTTGACTGTTCCTGTTTTTTTGGGAGGGACTACTCTGGGAAGCGGTGTGTTATTATCTGATAACTGCCGGGGCTGTTTAACGCTTACCTATAGTCTCTCTTCCGATAATGATGGCCCTCTCGGTCTCCCCTCTCTCTATGCATTTTTTTCAACCGGGATTTGCTCAATCCATAAAAAGCTCTAATTTATCTTTATTGTGTTGTAATCCTCTTAACAGTTGAGTTTATGATTTTTAGACCTCGGGGAATTTCTCCTGATGTTTTGGACTTCGCTGTCCAGTATTGGCGTATTTGCATTTGAGTTTATTGCAAAAGTTGTGTGGATCTTCCATCCAGTCAGTACTTTGACTTTCAAAAAATACTGTTAAGGATTCTGTCAAATTATTGTCTGTTAGTTCCCCCATCGCCTAACCAATAAGTTAAGGTGTTCCAGATCTAAAATCATGCTGGACTGAGGGCATTCTTATTAAATAATGCCTAAACTGGGATCTACTCGGTCATAAGTATCCTCTCGCTCCTCCACATCCTCTGAAACAAACTTTCTATTTGGGAAAGAAAAACTTTCAACTCTCCCTCTCCTTCGATACCTTGTAAATCCCCGAGGTTCAGCACTCTACATCTCGAGGCCTTACCAATGACCTCACTGGTCTCCTGGTTCCTTCTCCTCTCCCTTATTTCTCAACAATAACTCAAGAGTCTCTTCGTTCTTTCCACTTCTTGTTCTAATGGACTCATCCACTTGAATCGCTCGCATTGTTTTGGACCCTCCTTAAGCTCGCTACCCTTTGCTTTCTTTTTGGAGGAAATCTCCAAATTCCTTACTGAAAAATCCATGAAATCCTCCATCTAAAAAAAAAATACTCCCGTGCGTAAATAAAATAATAATATTTTTTTTTTTTTTTCCTATTTTTCCAACTAGTGTTGGGATTTCACGGTGGCTATTAAGACCACGACAACCTACCGAAGTGATTACTTGCTGGGGGCGTCTTCCAGGCTCAACATGATTTACGCATTCTATTACTATTTCGGGTTGGTAGCCCTGCCTCTAAAGCCGCACGCCGCCATGCCTGATAGTTGTGCGTGATTACGCGCTTCTCCCCTGTCATCCATGGCGCTCTATAAACTATTTTTACGTTAGGATCATCTTCCTCCAACGGTCTGAAGCGAACTAGTCATAGTCACTAACCGCTACTCTATACACCTATAATGTACACCTATACTCTGTACACACCATACTGTACAGTTATGTGATCACTGAGTAACTGGCAAGTTGGAAAAAAAAAAACAAATAACAAGGCGTAGTCAGCACGTGTGGATACGTCGGAAACAATCGAATGGACCCTTCGCGTAACACCATTATGTAGTTGCCACTTTGAAGGTATACTCTACAGTCCTGGTTACTCTGCGCACCACCCACATCAAGTGGGAAAAAAAAATATAAATGGAATAAAAAATAAAAGATGTGAGAAAAAGGTAAGTACGTTTGGATCTAAATAATAATTCGTTAATACAAAGAATCTTCAATATATTGTCTCCCTTTGCTTGTAATATTATAATAATTATACATTCCAAAGTTGTCTTAAATTCTAAGTCTTCTTCTCCCCCTAACGATACGCACGGTAATGCTCAAGTCGTTATCCTAATATAGTTACTATCTCTGGTACCTTCGGTTGCACTGTTACCACTTAAACGATACGACCCACACAACACAGTGCTCAAGCCGGAATCATATACAATGTAGTCTACCCACTTCCAAAAGGTTTCCCGTCTCACTCCATGTTATGCTCCATCTTTCTCCTTGGCCTCACACGGTGCTGTAATATGACTGTAGTTGCCCCCTCTGACTAATTCGTGATCGCTTGGCCACCAGGTTCCGCCAACGGCTCCTTACCCTTGGGACCCTAGGTATACAATTCATTAGTCCTTATGTCAACAAAAAGGAAATCACAGTAAGTCACACCTACATCTCAGCTAACAAATATTTCATAATACACATGTAAAAAGGGCGAGCATATCACATCCCCACAGGCGACTTACTCATGCGAACGTATAGCTGCTTCTCAGGTTATTCCTAATGTTAGAAAACCCCCCTTTCTCACTTCGTTCGCTACGTGTCTAATTACTACTGGCTTAAAATATAAGCTAACAGTCGGGTACGCCGTAAAGTCCAATGAAAGTGAAATATAGATTATTTCGAATTTGGCAGGTGTTTTCGTATGTAAAAGAATTTTAAGGGTGGTTTGTCTGCCTCAACATTTGGTTGAGCACATCTTGCTATTGAAAAAATGGAACCTTCATTTAGTGCAAAACATATGCTTAAAGTTTGCGATGTTTGGCATAGTAAGAATTGATCAAATGCAAAACTGGAAAACTAGATAAATTCGTCTTAGAATTCTATTGTACATAGGAAAGT
The DNA here is from genome assembly GCA_016584305.1 of Chionoecetes opilio. Taxonomy (NCBI): domain Eukaryota; kingdom Metazoa; phylum Arthropoda; class Malacostraca; order Decapoda; family Majidae; genus Chionoecetes; species Chionoecetes opilio. The sequence goes on from JACEEZ010019418.1 coordinate 6,495, forward strand.
GCCCGGCCAAAGTTGAGAAAAAGAATTTTTGTGATATACGGGTACCCTAACCAGGGGGTACCAAAAACAGGTGGAGTGGGTTACGATGGGAGGAAGGACAAGACCAGGGCGATGGTGCCCGACAGCTATGGGAAACTGCACCCAAGGTTTGATCAGGGAGGAGCATTCTGTCATTGACAGAAGAGCCATCTAAAGGTACCTTTGGCACTTTGTAACAGAGGACCCGGTGCCACCTGAGGAGCCTGCGTTCAAGGTGGCTCAGGCTCTCTATGATGTGCTGGTGACATACGACTCCACCGACTCACTGATCGTGACTGCAAGGTGACTCAACTAGGGCCAACATGGAGTGGACGGGTGGGTACTAACGCCCATTTGGAGAAAGATACTGGGACGCAAGCTCTTCTGGGTATATGCGTGTCTGCACACAAACGATAGTTGCCCCTGCGCCACCTTAATCACCAGCTCGACGAGGCACCACCTCATCTGACACTGGCTTCACGGGTCCAGTGTGCAGTCTGCTTGTCCCCCCAGCGTGAATGAGATGCAGTACAACGCAGAGTCAGAGGAGTGCCAAGGCGTGAAGATCTCACGGAGATTACCGGGAGTAATCCTGGCAACATGTCACTGACAGCCAGGTCTCATACCAGCGGGTTAGGCTGTGAAGCGGGGCGTTCTCTCGTCCGAGCGCAGGAGATCAAGTGTTGGCAAGAGTGTCCCACTCCAGATGGCTCACCACAGCCCAGTCGCTCGTGTGTACATGTGGACCAAAAAGCATGGACTGACTGCAAAGAACTGAACACCCTGGAAATCCTAGTCAAGTTACTGCCTGCAGTTGTACTTAGAAAACTCTTAACTACTACATCAAGGTTCACCACAGACTAGAGGACGGCCCCAAGCACATCCCCACGCAGCTCAGAGTGATGGTGATAAGTCGCAGCACAAGGAAGGTCCAAACAGCTGTGACCTTCTAACGTGGAACGGAGCCTGTTACGTTTCGCACACTCAGAATGGTCCTCCTTGTCGCTGATGCGAGTCGAAGTGAGAACGACCACAGGTTCGCCGTTGACCCAGATTTTGAAGTGGGAGGGCTAGCGAGGAGAATGGGGGACACCAGTGTAAGACCTCGCATCACACCAAAGCTGAACTTGTACAGCCACCAGCTTGCAGACACTGATCAGATGGAGCCTGGGGGGACCAGGTGCACGAGCCGGCATTCACCTGTCACTGTCCAGGGATCAGATCCAGGAGATCCTGGTCAAGCCGTACGAGGTTCCGGAGCTCTTGATATCCAATCAGGAGCACCGAAAAAGTCGTTGAAGCAGGTGGACAGAGCTGCGCAGCAGTGGGTGGGGCAGCAGACCAGAGGACGGGTTCATCCGGGCGTCGGGGCCCATCCACCGGGGAGAAAATGCCTGCTTCGGTCCAAGAAGGACATGATGGACACGTTCTAGGCCCAAACGTAGAGGCTTGTGGACCACTGGGATGTAGTGCAGGATGAACCAACGATCAGAAAGAGCTTACCAAGCTAGTCATTGGAACTCTATTGGTGCATGATGCAATACACAGGACGAACCGGACACTGCGTACTCATTTACGCATTATTTCGACACGGGGCAAATATAAAAGTGCGATTTTGCTAGGTAGAATTGCTCAAATGCAAATTAAAGGAGATAAAATCGTCTTAGGAATTCTATTTTACAAGGAATTTGGCATGCAAAGTTGCGATTTTTTTTGTTTTGTTATACGGCGTACCCTAACTAACCAGTGGTCAGTGGACTGAAGGCGTGGAGAAAATTCCTCGTTAGCTTAATTGGATATGGTATATGTTATTTCATCTCTTCCCTATTAATTGTAATTTCTCTCGTTACAACATACATACATGTAGTATATTTATAATGTGATAAACACCAAACGTTTCCATCGCGGCTTATCTCTGTGAAAGGCGGGCTTTTAAGAAGGATTATTGGACCTGACCAAACTGTTAAAGTCGAAGCACGGTATTAGCAGCCTATAAACTAATGTTAGGGTTTTTGTATGGGGCCAAAAAAAAAAAATATATATAAAATAAAATAGATAAATACATGAAAAAGTTGAATGCCAACAACAATCAGGTTTCCCGGCGGTCACCCATCCAAGTACTAACAGACCCAACGTTGTTAACTTCGCTGATCGGACGAGAAGTGGCATTCAACGTGGTTATGGTCGTTGGCTTTGTTGAAATGGTGAAGTATATGGTAAATGCCAAGTGACGATCTTGAAGATATGCTATTTCACAAGGGCGAAATTATTCCGATTAGCAACTAGCAGTGCATAATCAAACAGTGATAGCATGCATCATTGCCAACTTGCAAGTGTGTGTAGCCTCACAAAAACATTTAAAAAACTAATTAACCCATTACTGATTTGGTAGGTGACATCATTATGGTTTCTTTAACTTGTATTACTATCCTAGGTTCTGAACCCAATAAGGGCAAATTTCCAATGTTATTGGCTGATTTAAAGACTTCTAAAGCAGGGGCGCACCCACAAAATTGTCTTGGTGGGGGGTTTCACAATTTTATTTTTGCCAAAATAAACAAACAGATTCTCGTTAGCTCTGGAGGGTAAAATTTGCCGCCAGAAGCTAATTCCTTTTCAGGCTAATTTTTATTTCAGCTACTTAAAACAATAGATTTGGTAGTGTTAGATGCTTGTCAAGGAATGGTATTTTAGTGTTAAGATGCTTGTCCAAGACGTTACGTGAATCATTAAGTGCGACCCAAATGAGGGTAGGTGTTCACGAGCAGAATGACGCGGTCACATTGCTAGAAACTTTAATCATTTTTGGGATCACATGAAGACCACCCCCCCAAATTTTTTACCCCTGAAATCAGCCCCCCATCTTCCAAATTTTTACCCCTTATTGACATAGGGAAACAAACTCCTATTGACCATCTTCAGCCCCTAGCCGGGGGCATTTTGCCATCCCAGGGAGGCACATACTTGGAGGTCCTGTAAAATCTGCCATTACTCCTGGCTGATTGGTCCCTTTGCATCCTTTTCCGTCTCGTTGTTGATTTGAGTGACAAACTTGCCAGGTCAGCTCCACCAGCCTTAAATGTACAGAGACAAAGGCTTTCACTTGATTGTCAGCCCATCCCAGACGATCAGCGGTACTGCAGATGTCAACCCCACTCCTGCCCTCCTGGAAATGTAGAGTCCAGTGTCTTGGTGTGTGAACTCCAGGACGAGGTTTTTTGGTAACCATGTCCTTGCTTCCCCTTTCACTGTGGGTTTGGGTCAGCCCAGGTAAAAATCAGCAGCTCCTTCGCTGTTGGCGCTAAAAAAATTTTAAAATTTTTTGACAAATTTTTAAAACTTGTTCCCCTTTTCTGCGCAGCTTCACCCCTCTGCTTGCTGCTGGGGCCCTGACTCAAAAATCTTGTATGACCAACATTGGGGCCTTTCTCTCTGTCTTCTATCCTGGTAAACCTGAGTCCTTGTCCTTCTTCTCCCTTTTAGCAGTCGGTTTCTCTCTATTCCTGGGTGGCATCTGAAACTCCCATGTCGAAAGGCTATCTAATTTCAGCAAAAGGGACTCCTTTTCCCCCCCCGGGCCCTGTTTTCTACCCTTTTTTCCTTGCTAGATCTCTGTCTCTTTGTGAAGTGTCATGAAATGCTCGCTGCTTGTACTTGGTCATGGTCTTGATTCTAGCCATCTGCCAATGGGATGATAGCCTCCCGTTTCATCGCGGTTTATGCTTTGGGTTCCCTGTATTTTCTGGCAACTCTGGAGATAGAGGAAGTACTGGAAAGGGCCCGTCTGTTGGTGGTAAATGGAGCCCTGAGCTGGATGATGGGTAGCCGATCAGAAAGGTTTTGTAGCGATCTAGTAGCAGGTCGGGGTGAGCTTGTCTCTGACTGCAGGTGGGGTTCTGAGTGTCAACTTTTCGTCCTCGGAGCTCCTTGCTTACTGCCATATGAAGTTACTGTGGTAAACTCTGGTTTGTTACAGGTTTTTAACAATCTAACAAACATAACAACCTTAATGTCCCTGCTAAAACCATTGTGAATTTGTGACTGATGAAATAAAATTTTTTTAGTTTAATTTTTTTGAAATTTTTCTTAATATCCATGTAATTTTCCATAAATGTTTCTTCTTTTGGTTTTAGTCAGCATCTATTTCTTTTCTTTTAACCTTCTTATCCCATTTTTGGTGAAAAAATGGCGAAAACAAACATCAAATGCCCGAAAAGGCGTTTCAGAAAAAGTGATAAATAAAAATTTTATGCTTCATGAGGGAAAGGTTTTCCTGACTTTTGGCTTATAAAGTTTTTAACTTTTGACTTTTTAAGGGCAAAAACTTGCAAACCGTGCAGGACGGTAAAAAAAATAGGAAAAAAATTTTTTTTTCTTTTTGGGAA
>JACEEZ010019419.1:10702-43202 GCA_016584305.1 Chionoecetes opilio
TAACGTGCGGCATTTGCGGGTCGAGGTCCCAGTTTTTGGGGGACCAAGTTGGGCAATTTTTGCCCCGGTGTCGCGGGTCGGACGGTGCTTACCGTCTCTCCCTGGCATTGGTGAGAGAGGTGTTTCTCTCGGGACATGAAGTCCATACATTTATTGAGAAGGGGGCCTTCTCAAAAAGTTATTGATGTTTTTAATTTTAACTTATGATTGTTTTTAATGTACTCTTGTTCTTTTATGTATTTCGTAATTTTCAATATTTTTATATTATCTTAAATGTTGTTTTTTAGTTTTACTTTACATGCATCTTTTGTAAGCAGGCGTCAATAACCCCGCAGTTGCGGCGCCTTAAAACTTTAATCAATCAATCTCTCTCTCTCTCTCTCTCTCTCTCTCTCTCTCTCTCTCTCTCTCTCTCTCTCTCTCTCTCTCTCCTTCAGAGAGAGATTGAAGAAAAATTGACTCCTGTGCCAGGTCAGTATGCCTCAGGCTGCAAAAAAAAGAACTATTCTTTCAACTAATGAAGGATTTTAATAAACCCGGCTGAATATAGTTTAAAACTATCCCATGGATGACCTTAACCTTTCCTCAAAGTTTGGTTGAAATTAGGACAGAAATGGCGGTCCCGTAGCCTACACAGACGGACATTCAGTGAATTATACCAAAAAAAATTAAAAAAACTCTGCAGTAAGGCTTTGTCATGTTTCACTAACTCCGTAAACTTGTATGCAATATTATCATAGATTATATTATAATAATTCCTAATCCATCGATAATTATCGATGGATTAGGAATTAGTGATTATCGATAGATTAGGAAAACGAAAAGTCCAAGTGTCATCTATTTTGTAGAGGATGGATAACAATGTAACATATAATACAATATAATATCCCTTCAGATAATGACTTCCACAAGCAGAAAAATAACCACATATAATCTTCATTGCATCACTGTATTTCCAGGTGGGACTGCTCAAGAAATGGACTGCAGACGTCTTAAGAAAAATAAAGTTCAATAATCGTCTAAGGGACACGAGACTGGCGGAGGAAAGCAATGCCCCGGCGGAGGACGGCAATGTTGGCGGAGATCAGACATTCATGGCCCTGACTCTGGTCCACATGCAAGGCCCTCTCTTACTCTACCTCGCAGGCGTCTTCCTCACCCTCGCCATCTTCATCGCGGAAAACGTCATCACACTAGGTCAGAGACCCAGAATTCGAGAAGAGCCAGTTTCTTCAAACTTGGCAGAAAAGCAGTGCTGATGGAGCCGCAGTGTACATTATGAATGGAAATTACGAACAAGTACAAGTTAATAAGTACAAGAATTCATCTCAATATTTTCCAAGAGACCAAGGACCTAGGTCACATACACTATTGTACTGCGGCTATCTATGCCAGCATTTTATCTCTTTTTTTTAACGATAATTTGGACATTATTAAAAAAAACTCGCATTCCGTAATTATATTTATGAATTCTTTCCAGTGGCAGCCCGGGGGAGAGGGCCATCAGAAGGTTTTTACGCGTTAAAAAAGTTACTTTCCAGTGTAATTTTCCCCTACACAAATAATCTTATACGAATAAAATTTTATAATATGATTTTTGGAGATGTTTATTCTATAAGAATATCGCATAAACAACTGTAAAACACACAAAACAAATGCCATTTTGAGGACTGAGTAAATCTGCCACAAACAAGTAATTGACTTCAACTCTTCACTAGTAAAATTTCTGAGAAAGCTTTGATAATGTTGCATGCCAAAAGAAGCGGAATTATACCAGTCTTCCATAGAAAACAAGTAGTTTTCTGATAAATTGAGTATGCACCGTAGTATAAAAGTAGCGTAACTAAAACATTTCTCGCGGAAAAAACACTCAATTTGTTAATTTCTGATTTTTCAGCAAAGTTTATATGATACAGCTTGTTGAGTTTTGTTTCACTGTGCTAGACCTCCTGGAAAAAAATATGAATGTAAGCTTTTAGTCCTATGTCAAAAAACCTTTTTCTTGCGAATATTTCTTGAGTATTTTATCAACACCCGATTTAATTACGGACAGTTGTACCCCCCCCCCCCCCCCCCAGGGTTCACAATTTTTTTGTCCTGTAGTGGTCAAAATGACCATCCTATACCGTGGTCACCCCATTATGTAGATGACCCACCTTGGGGTGTACTCTACAGTCCTGGTTACCCGCTGCCACCACCAAATAAGTGGGAAAAAATATATGAATGAACAAAAATAAAAAGATTTAAGAAAATATGTAGACTACTGGTTGGAACTGAATGACAACGCGGTAAGATATGTCTAGTATAATATATTTAACTCTTTACGGTCTCATTGGTAATTATTATACATCACAAGTTATCTTAATATTAAGTCTTCCCTTTCCACCTAGCGATACGCACGCGACAAATGCTCAAGTCGTTTCCTAATATAGTTTACTACTTTGGTAACTTCGGTGGCACTTCGTACCACGTTAACGATACGCCACATGTAATGCTCAAGTCGTTCATCCTAATATAGTTTAATATCTCTGTAACGTCAAGTCGCACTGTTACCCCTTAACGCTACGCACAAGTTAATGTCAAGTCGTTATCCTAAGATAAAGTATACGTAGTCCGATCCACTTACAACGTTCCCTCTCAATATTTCTATTCCTTCTTTCGCCTTGTCTCACACGAGCTGGCTGTGTGTGACATGTGGTGGGTTGCCCCCTCTGCTAATTTGTGAGCGCTTGGCCCCTGGTCCGCCAACAGCATCCTACCTGGACCCTAAAATATACTTTATGAGTCCCTGGTCAACAATAAGGAATACCAGTAAGTCATGTCACATCTCTAGTAAAAACATTTCAAAACATACCTTTACCAGGGCGAGAAATTCACCCCCACAGGCGATTAACTCAGAATGAACGTTCGAGCTGCTCTAAAATTATCCTAACTCGAATCCCCGTTCTCACCCGTTTCGCTACGTGTTTAATTATACTGGCTTAAAATATAAGCTAACAGTATTAGGAATGGAGGCGTGGAGGAAAAGTCCTCGTTAGCCTTATTGATACTTATGTGTATTTCATCTCTTACCCTATTAATGAATTCTCGCGTTACATAGCTTCTTCCCCCCTCAAAAAAAAAAATTTCCTTCATGGCCTCAGTCATTCATCAAGCATCCTACGGATATCTACTAAAAATTTAAAAAAATTATCTATACATCACAACATATTTCATATAAATCTTTTTTAGGATCTTCTATCACTACAAGCCAAATATTCTCATCCTGCATTTTCCAATTCTTACAACAAATTACAACAAAAGAAGATGTATGTATTCTTAACTATCACTGTCCTCACAAGAGTAGATGTTGACCAGTTTGGGGAATACTCATTTAAATGTGATGACTCTACTACCTTGAAATGAGAAACCTTCTCACTTCCTCTCTTATTGTATGGCCCCCCTCCCCCGAAACCCTATAGAGTCGCAAACTGGACTCGGTCCCTATAGTCTGGAATGGACATTTCCAATTTTTACCCCACTAATCCTAGGCGTAGGTGCGTAGGGAGAAATCACGACGGATCTACTCCATACAATCAGTATCTTGGGATAAGTCACCTCCTGCTTGAGGATACATACTCCTGCGTCTATCCACCCACACGAGGCAAAGCTCAGAGCCAAGCCACATCCTCGGGTCTTACGACTACCTAGCGGGTTAGTGTTCAGTGCAAACTGTGTACACCCTCTAAAGCAAAAAATAAAAAATTTTAAACCACTACAAAGTCTGTTAGGGGACCTTCCTCAAAATCTCTCTTTTCACTAGGAGAAGTGGATGAACGTTAATCTCTTTCTCTTAGAGGTTAACAATTATCGCCTGTCATCAACATTGTTCTCGTATCTCCTCACGGTCTCCTCTCTTCTAGGTGGGGTTGCTCAAGTTTCTTCTTTCTAAACTACATATCTCTGCTGGTTCAACAGCAGCCATCTGTCCTACATATCCTTATTTGTTCGGCGCGCGCTGTACATGTTTGACGTCCAAATATATATACATTTTTTTAATACATATGAACCTACCATATCTCAATACTGCCACCACTTTGTATGGTCACAACCACTTAAATGAAAGTTTTCTATTGGTGCCCGTTCTAAAACGTCTCTTTTTACCCACGCAATTCGTCTTTTTCCAACTTTCATTTTTCCTTTTCACATTAAGCTTTCTTCCCCGCCATTTTCCACCTCTCGCCAAATTGTTCTTTTGATTATTTCGAGTGCCACTGTTGTTTCAATCCTTCTGAGTCAATTTGTGGTAAATTTCACCACTAATCAACCTTGGAGCGTATCGGGATAAAAAAAAGCATAGAAAGGTTGGGACCCATTGTCTCATGCACTGCACTATTTAATTACTCTTGAGTTTCTAAGAGATAACTGGGCAACTATGAGGATAAAAACCCTTCGCCACAGGTTTGAGAAGAATTGTTTCATTGTTCGCGGTGCATCCTTTCTGAGATACATTAACTTGGGATGTTAAGGCAGTTGTGTATCAAATTGTATCTACATGATGTCACACAACTCTTGAATTGTTGTGACGTAAACTCCTTAGCATATCCATAAGGTATGTGCGGTGTTTGCTCCCAATAAATGCCATATCCCTAAAATTCTTACATACTTCGTCGGTCATCCTAGTCCTTAATTTATAAAAGGTAGTAAAACCTACTATAATGATCATGTATTGGTTATACATAGCGGTATTCCGTGGGCTCCCGTTCCCATGTCTGTTATGTCTGATGCTTATCCTACTATAGAGGTTAATTACTCGATGTATTTCTTGCCATTGTTGTGGAGTCCACGACTACCCCTTTGTTTTTTTTTTTTGTTGGCATGTCAAACAGTTCCTCACATTATTCTCTCACAATCCCGTTTCAGGTTGGCCAAATAAAAATACCCTCCTGCTTACTATATTGATTTCCTCTGCCCTAAATGACCCGATTCCTTATTGTGAATTAATCCAAAGCCGCTCGCTTCAGTTCACTAGGTTAAACAATAAATAGTAATATACTGTTCTCGAACTGTGGTTAGTTAAAATATAAAATTCTCTTCTATACGAATTGATCTAAAGTATTTCTGGGGGATTTGAATCTGGGTATACTGCATCCTTTAGATACTCGATATTTCTCTCCATCTACGGTCCTCCGTTGCATTTCCTTTACTTTTCTTTAGTTTTCTAACCAATTCTTTCTACTTGACATCGAATGTTCTTAACGTCTACTAAGTTGGTCTGCAACAGTGTTCTTATCCATGCTTTATACTCTACTGATACCTATCGTCTCTCATCTTCGGATCCATCTGTTCATCCTAGGTGGACTTGGTTCGTTGTTAAGACTGACCACTAACGGTGTGGTCTGTTCTGATGATCCCTTGGTCCCCACAGGAAATGATTTGAAAACTGTCTGCAAGCTAAAACTATCCTAAGGCTTCCCTATCTGTGATGAGCATTCGCGTCTCAACTGGTTTTAATTCTTTGAAAAATAAGAGATTACTTGGGCTTTGCCCCATCACTATACTGCATCAGTACTGCTCCTACGTGAGTTGGCTAGCAATCGGTAGATCCAACACCAACTGGTTTATTTAATGTTGGCCGTAGTCAAGATGGGAGCACTAGTCAAGATCATCCTTTAATATCTTAAAACTGCTTGCTGGCTTTCCTCTGACCATTGAATGCGGTTATCTTATTGGTCAAATATTGATATGGCACTGCTATCTTAGCAGATCCTTCTATGTACTCTATAGAAACCTACCATACCTAGAAAATCTTCTGGTTTCCTTGACATTAGTTGGGGGTTCATTTATCGACGGCTGCCATATGTCTGGGTTGGTTGGTAACCTCCTTGTTCACTAAGTGTCCCAGAAAATCACATTTCTTTGTCCTAGTTTACATTGGTCAGATTTATTTGACTCCAAATCTAGTCAGATGTCCAACTAATTTATCGATCCTTTCCAATAATTTCTCGTTAACTGGGTGCCATCAGGATTATGTCATCCAGATAATTTAAGCAATTTCTTTCTAGTAAAGGAGTTAAGATCTGAGCTAATTGCGAGAGAGAAAATTGCGCACTGCCAATTTATTCCAAAAGGGAAGTCTTTTGAATCAGATAAGATATCCCTTCACTGAAGTTGTTAGATATTTATACGTTCATCTAACAGTACTTGTACATACGCCATCTTTCGATATCATAGGGGTGCCACATATTATTCATAGCACGCCACATACCGTTCTACTAACTCTTCCAGTTTAGGTATGGGCGGGGTCTACAGTGGCTAAATGTTGATTCACCGTTCTTATAGTCTGACACATCTTTTTTCCCATTCGGCTTGTTTCCACCCAGTACTATAGGACTTAACATCACGCAGCTGTGGGAATTTCTCTATTATGTCCTGTATCTTCCATTTTCTCTCAACACATTTTAGCATTAGTTCTTTAGCTGTCTCCGGCATACCTATATGTAAATCCCTCTACATGTTTTGGATCAACACCTGAATATGAGGCGGGTTCAGTTTCATGGTTGCCTAGTTCTCTACGGCATCTAAGATAAATAGTTCATGGTGCTCTTTTTCAAGGCAAAAAGATGATGCCTCGCCTGTCACTTAAGTGTTTCCAGTCTCTTTTTCGAGAATTGCCTGTTATTTCGACTCCGGTCGAGTACCATTACCCTCGCTACCATCACTATCGGTGGTAACATTTGCCGTTACTCATCCTAGGGTGAGACAACGTGTTTTCGCCCCGTAACTTGCTGTTCTTGAATTTCTTCTGAGTTTACTACTCTCTAATTTAGCTAAAATTGTACCAGGACGTAACTTCAGCACTGTCCACTATGGTTATATTAAATTATTGTAGAAAGATAGTTCTTTTATCTTTGTAACATGGGACGCATACAGGTGCATATATTTGCCACTTGTTTTTTTGTGTCACCAAGAGAGTGGTTCCCGCTACTCGTTCACTGACAATTCCTTAACCATTTAGGCCTTTTGGTTTTATGATCACACTTTGCTGCCTACATACTATATGACAGCTGATTTATGCACATCCTCTTCGCTCACGTTTTCAATCTTAACGCTCTGATGGATACCGTATCGGTGTTAACACAAAATTTAAGGATAAGTTAGGTTAGCACATGACTTTCTTGTATGCTTGAATGATAGTTATTTTCTTCATAGTCCTATTATGTTCATCCTATCAGGGCTTGGGTGGAGAAATACTGATCTGGAACAGCTATACATCAACACTTATATGTCTATCTAGTCATAAGGGCATTTTTTTACTCTTATGACCTAAGATTCTCAACTCCTTGCCCGTTATTAACGGTTTAAACTAGGGATGTAATGTGGGTTTCACTTATTTAAGTGGTAAACTAATTATGCTTGCTACTCTTTTTATAAGGGTGAACATCGCTTCCTGTGTCTAATAAAACTTCCATGGACGTGATCATTAAGGGCTAAGGGGATTTATTGGGGATTGATGTTTAACGAGTCACCGGGGGAAGATCTTCCTACCCGACAATTTGGATTCCCTTCTTCCTACATCTATTCTCCCGCAATCGAAACTATAGCGTTGATATTTGTCTTCCTTCGACAGTCGTAGGCCTGAGTGGTTGTTCATTATTCTATACACTATGTAGGGAAACAAAAACATCTGTGAATCCCTTCTCAAGCTAACTCGAGGCTTCTGGGCTCGTTACTTATTTCTACAAGGCCTTGTAATTCCTTCACCATCCTTCCATCTGTGCACGCAAGTTATCTAAACCTCTGCCTGACTAGCGACAGTCCGGCACCGCACACCCCCACTGTGTGTTGGGAGACTTACTCGGGAAGCGGGTGTTAATTTCTGACGGATTGCCCGGTTTCGGCTGGTTTACGCGAACATTTTGTCGGTGTCTCTTCCGATGGCATGGCCCGCTCGGTCTCCACACCTTCTCTTTAGAATTTTTTTAGAGGGATTTGTTCATCCTAAAAAGTTCTAATTTCTCTTCTACTGTGAACTTGGCAATCCTGCAAAGTTTTTTTCTAATGATTTATCCCTACGGGGAATTTCTTAAGGGTTATTTTGACTTCGCTTCCAGTATTTGCGTATTTGCCATTTGAGTTTTTTGGCAGTCCTATGTGGATTCTTCCATCCAGGTCATAGGGGGACCAGAAATATGTTAAGATTCTGGTCGACATTAATTGTCTGTTAGCTCATCGGATAACCAATAAGTGTAGGGTGTTCCATGATCTAAAATCATGCTGACGAGGGCATTCGTATCAATAAGGCTTTAATTGGGATCTACCTAGTCATAAGTATCCTCTTTCTCTCCTCCAAAAATCCTCTGAACAACTTTCTACTGCGGAAAGGAAACCTGTCAACTATTCCTATGCTTCGATACCTTGTAAATCCCCCGAGGTTTCAGTATTTTTACTTATCTCTTCGGTTTTTATTATTGAGTCAGTGGTCTCACCGTAAACTTCCTGCCCTCCCCTTATTTGTCAAAATAACTCAACCGGTTCTTTACGGTCTTTGCTACTTGCTTGTTCTAAGCTGACTCATCTATACTTGACATCGCTCGCATTGTCGGACGTAGGTTTAGCTCTCTAGTGTGTTACCCATTCCCTTCTTAAGCTCTCTACAATTGATTCCTTTTGGAGGGAAATCCTGTCCAACATCTGCGATACTGAAAAACCCATGAAATCATCCATCCCCAAAAAAAGTAATTTACCGTAAATGTTAAACAAAAAAATATCTATCCCTGATTTTCTTAACTAGTGTTGGCTTCCACGGTGGCTATAAACTCACGAAAGCCCTCTGAAGTTGCTTACTTGCTGGGGGCGTTCTTCCAAGGACCTCAACACTTATTACGCATTTTTATGTCCTAATTACGGTGGGTGACCCGGCCATACCTAACGCCTGCACTGCCGCCCATGCCTGATAGTTGTGTCCTATTACATTTACTAGCTTCTCATATATAAAACCCCTGATCGTCTACCGAAATGACACCCCGTCATACGCTGAGACGTGTCGTGTGCATAGGTTTGGCGTTAAAGCTTAATTTCCTTATTACTGTGTAGTCTTTATTTAGTTTATGGTTATTGCCTCTGCTTATTTTATCATAATTTTCTTTGTTCTACTCTCCTAGCGTAATGTCTGTTATGATCCTATGTTTATCATATTAAATCCTTATCTCACATCTGCGCACGTTGCGCAATGTTTCTACTACTTGATCCTAATATTTGCCACTATGCTTTCCACTTACTGTGGGCCTTTAATAGCATTACTGCCTAACCATATTTGGATGAACTAACTCAAATTCTTCTGTAATACTACGTTGAGTCGTCACATCTACAAGATAAGGTTATATGCATTGCATCCCGGCGCTCTGTAAACTTCTACTGGATGTTAGGCTCATTCAACCTGTCACCACAGTCTGAGGATAGGGATGTCCATGTCCTACTTAACGCTACTCGATTTACATGGATATGACCCTGTGTACTGGCATTGGCAAATAATAAATTAACAACAAGGAGTTAGTGGCTTGTGGTAAGCGGAAACCATCGAATGGATCCACCGCTGTCACCAATTATGTAGTGGTCAAAATGACCATATACACCCGTTGTCACCATTATGTGTAGTGCCAACTTGGGAGTGTACTCTACAGTCCTGGTAATCGCTGACACACACTATCAACATTAAGGGGGAAAATAATTATATGAATGAACAAAATGTAAAAGATTAGAAATAGAAGTACTGGTTGGGAAACTGAATGTTTTTACCAACGTATTGTTAATATATTTCTAGTTATAATATATTTAACTCTTTAAGAGTTCTCACTGGTAATAATACTATGTATACAAGGTATCTTAAAGTAAGTCTTCCTTCCTCCTTAGCCCGATCCGCAACGCGAAAATGCTCAAGTCGTTATCCTAATCTAGTTTACTATCTTTGGTACTTCGGTTGCACACCTGTAACCACATTAACGATACCGCCATATGTAATGCCTCACAAGTCGTCTTCCTAATATAGTTTACTATCTTGGTAAACTTCAGTCGCATAGGTTAACCCCTTAACGATACGCACATGTAATGTTCAAGTTCGTTATCCATAATATAATGTTATACGTAGTCGAATCCACTTCAACTTTTCCATCTACACTTATTTTTCTATTTCTTCTTTAGCCTTGTCCTCATACACGGCTGGCTGTGATACTGTGTGGTTGCCCCCTCTGCTAATTTGTGAGCGCTTGGCCCCTGGTCCGCAACAGATCGATACTTGGGACCCTAAGTAATTATACTTTATAGTACTGGTCAACAAAGGAATCACCAGTAAGTCATGTCTACATCTCTTATGTTAACAAAAACATTTCATAAATACGTTCTTTCTTATCCAAGGGCGAGAATACATCACCTCCCCACAGGGCTTAAATCAATGGAACGTCGAGTTTGCTTCTATATTATTATTATCCTAACCTGAGAATCCCCGTCTCACCTCGTTTCGCTATCGTGTTCTAATTACTACTGGTCTTAAAATATAAGCCTAACCAGTTGATTCAGGGAATGAGGCGTGGAGGAAAATATCCTCGTTAGCTTATTGATACTGATGTGTATTTCATCTCTTCCCCGATAATGTAATTTCTCGGTCACGTTTACGTCCTATAATCCCCCTTTCCAATTCAGTTTCCACCTGTGGACCCATACATACCGAAATATTCAGCATATCAAAACCCCAACAAGCACAAGCAAAATATGAAAAATTTTTTCTGCAACAATATGAATTGCTGAATGTAAATGCCTTGCATTGTTATGCCGGATTAAGATGTTAGGCCTACTTTGTTTTCTATGCAAAACCAGAACACGTTCTGCTCATATGCACTTTCTCTATTTAAGTAAACTACATCAGGAAAAATGTCATGTTATTGTTGTTGTCAAAACAGCAAAGTTCCTTATTGATTTTTTTAGTTAGCCATGAAAGCGAACACTGGTGCCATCTCTTCCTGTTCCAATATTATTACATCTAAATTATCATTTCCTCTTTATTTATTTGTTAGTACTTACATGGTGGGGTTTTTAAATAAGACAATAAATTAGATAAGGGCACTAGGTGTATATTAGTGGAATTTGGTATCGTTAGTAGTTGAAACTGTGTGTAGTTGCAAATGTTGTGACATGTTAAAAGACTGTAATGTTAAGAAGAAATAGAGAAGACCAAGAAAACCGGTGTTTTTGATGACCTGCTGGACTATTCCGCCAGAATTCTTTTCCACATAGAAACCCAGTGAATGTCCCCTCTAGACTTTTGGTGCCCAGAAACGGGGACACAAGAACTGTTGACTAGTTCGGCGCCAAGACTCCATTAGTTTAGAGATATGGAGCGCTTCAGAGGACGAAAGCAGCCTGCACAAGGATGGCTCACTATAGGGTATATACAACAAGATGGATGCCATTCTTAGCAGGGACCACCAGCAGATACAGTGAGGTTACTCGATATTAATGGAAGAATTTGATTACTGAGTACTTCGCCCAAATTAGAGAATTCGAGGCCAGCAAGAAATAGAATGTCAAATAGATCATGACGAGTAGAAAGAAAGTATATGTAGATTAAGCAGGACGGATACAGGGAGAAGGTAGGCAGACTAGAAGATCAGTGCAGATAGACTGAAGGTTTGACTGTAGCCAATGATGTCAAGTTTTCGCCAGACTCTACAAGGTACTACACATTAGTCTATTCAATGCCCAGGACTTCCAAGTTAGTAGCCAAAATTTGATGTGACATCACACAGTGGGCAGGAGTTTTGGGAGTTAGTTTGTCACATATAGATAGCACAGACCTGCTACCATCAGCAAGAGTTTTTTTTAAAAAAAAACAAACAACAAAAAACCCCCTTTTTACCTACTGTACACTTTTAGAAGTCTAGGTCACTGACAAGGATGTAGTACAAGGGGTGCCACACACAAGTGCGAACTACACAAAAGTCATGGCCTGCTATAAGATCGGTTGGCAAGTTGAGGGATATCATCCATGCACATGTACAGCTCTCTCTCTCTACAAATACCTATACGACCAGGGACCAAAAATACATCACGAAATGTGGAAACTTCGAGATGAATGTGCGTCAAGCACAGAAGCTTATTGGAGTTTGCTTATGTGCGGAGTCCCCGGTAAGCATGTGAAGTTCTGTTAACCCCAATGATAGTGTCCGAATTGCCGGACAGAGCCCGGTTGGATGTGCGTCAAAGAGACTGCATTGGCCACGAAAGTGATCTCATTGGTTTGCCGATTGGCTCCAAAGGGAAATTGGGGGTGCTTGAGAGAAGTGAGATGTACAAACAAGTGTTACGAATGAAGCAAGTAAGAAATGTTCTAGCAAAGCATAAAGAAAAATGTATGCACAGGCCTCAGCCTTACACGCCACCTTCCAAACGGACAAACTTAGGTTGTGTTTTTTGTAGTAAGAAGAACCACAATTCTGAGAAAATGATATAGGATTTTGTGCACTGGAGGGTGAGCAAAGGCTTAAGATTAAATGAGGAGTTAGGCGTGTGTGTTTAAGATGTCTGAATACAGTGGGCATATGTTAGGAAGTGCACAGCTAAGTGGGTCAAAGCAGTGCCAAGGTGCCCATACATGTAAAATGTGTTGGTGTTAAGGTAAAACTATGTTTCTCCAAAGTATATGTGCAGGGGAAAATAAAGAAAGGGGCCCACAGTACAAATGAGAATATAGCACTGCTATCAGTGGACTATAGTAGTAAATAACTGTCTATACAATCAGCTAAGGTAAAGTTAGTGGATAGTAATGGAAAAGTTATCTTGCCAAGCTGTGTTTGATTAGTGTGTTGGACCGCACCTACGTTAGCAACAGATTAGGTCAAGAAATGTTAAACCAAACTGGGTCACTAAAACAGAAACCCTGACACAGTAGCTGTGTGGTGGCAATCGCTTCATATCAGAAAGGAGCAAATATGTGTACAAACTAAAGTTATGGCCTAATGAAGGTAATAAGTTTACATTGCAGCAGCAATGTCAATTCCCATATATGTCAACCTTTGTAGACGACCAGTAGTGCCAGCTTCATGTTCTAAATGCTTTTAGTCATTTAAGGCTAGGGATGATTGTGACCATAGGTTCCATGGAAATAGATATTCTCATTGTGTGTATCTGGATTAATACTGTGCAATCTCACGAACTCTTACAAGATGCACTATTAAAATAGGAAACATTGTTGCCATGGAATTCTGTGTCCCCTTGGTGGGATTTTGTCTGGCAATATGGTAAATATTAGACTCTTCAGGTAGCATTCTTCACCTCAGCTATTATGCATTTCCTAATGTATCTGCATACTGATCTGGTCAACATTTGGGGATTCTAGAAAGGATTTGGTAAATTAGTAGCATAGAGAATAAGGAAAAACAGAGTAGCTGTAGTTGTATATGACGTTGGTAATGTACGGCAAAATTGTGAATGGTCAGTATGGAATGTACACAAGTTCCCAGAAGGATGACACTATGAGGATATCTTGATGAATAATGAGAATACCATTGCCATAAAGAGGTTAAAATAAGATTTTGCGTAATACTAGCATAAGGATGAATAATTGAAGGCTGAGTATAAGAAGGTGTTTGATAGTTATGAATCTTTGGGGATAATTGAGGAATGCCAATAGAGTAGATATTCCTAGCCACATTTATTACATGCCCATCGAACCTGTTATTAAGTTAAGCAGGTAGTATACAAAGGTGCGACCAGTCTTGATGCATGGCCAGGGGACCGAATGGAATCTCCCTTAATGATTGTGGTATGGTGACGGGTCCGTCCCTCAACCCAGCTCTTTTTACTGGTGGAGCTATTGTGATAGATTTTAGACAGTCGGCCCTATGTATTTTCGCTGATATTGCAAAGGCGGTTTTGTTCGCAAATAAGTGTACATAGCAAAGATAGAGATTCATCATTAGATTTCACTTCCAGTGAAAGATGGGGTGAGATCACATGAGATTCACTAGAATTATTTGGCAAACACTTCTCAAGCCCTTTTAACTCAATGATACTATTCTCGTACCATTAAGTAAATACCCTAGAGTGAAGTTGTTCAGGATTGCAGAAAAAGAACATGTATGCTGGACATCTAGGTTAAGGGAGAGCTGACAGATTAGAGCATGCAACACATAAGTACAAGATCTGGCACATGACATTCATGCCTGAAGCCATATCATGTCCATGCCGAAAACTTGTTTCAATAGTGTATTGATAGCATTTAAGTAGGTGATAAGATGTTTGTTTTGGAGCTGGTGTAGATGAAATAGTAGTATATTAGGTCTTAAGTGGTGTAATACGCGAACCTCTCATCCATGATGGTCTCCGTTTTAGATCCCTAACATAGAATTGTTAGGCACTAAAAGGACAGTATTGAGTCTAATAGCTAAGAGGTTTGATCCTTTGGGATTATTAGTCCTTTCGTTATGTAGGCCAAGATATTATCTTCAAGACTTATGGAAATTAGGTGTGTTCTTGGGATGATAAATTGCACTTATGAACTAGAGGTTAGGTTTAGGAAATGGTACAAATCAGTACTCAGGTTATTGAGTTCACGAGTTGTAATAGATGCTACTTTACTAATGTACAGTGGAAGGCGTATGAATACATTGAACTGCATGTGATTTATGGGGATCGCTCAGAAAGGGGTTATGGTGTGCTTGTGTGTACATAAGACTTTGTCAAGGAGCACATCGTCAATCTTCATGGTCATATCTAAGAACAAAAGTAGCACCCCATTAAGGAAACTAACAGTGCCTAGATTGGGAACTAATGGAGCATTTCTGTGTGCTAGATTGTTACATTTGTTAAGAATACCCTAGATATTAAGTACCAAATGTAAAATCGCAGGTTGGACAGATTCCACCAAGCCTTGGATGGATAAAGGGTGTGATCCACATAGAAAGGATGTGTTTGTTACACAATAGAGGTAGAGAGATCCAACAATTGCACACTCCTGCTGTTGTATCCTGTAATGGGAGTCAGATAATCCAGCTGAATTGTGGACTCGAGGGATACTGTTGGAGAACCTGTTGGACAATAGTTATCGGGTTCAACGCGTCACATAATAACATGTTCTGGATCCACATTTAGTATTAAGGATGGTGGTAAATCAACACACATACTGGCCATGTTGATAGTGAATCTGAAGACAACATAGCCTGTTTACACTGTACAAAAAAATCATTTTCCCATGTTGAGCTTGAGAATACATAGATAATCTTAACAAATCATTATAGGATTGTGGATATATTCTTAGATTTAAAAAAAACTGTAGAAATAAGAAATTAGGACTGGTTGAAGACAGGCAATTAACTAGTGAAGAAGTAGATACTGCCCAAGACAAAAGTAATATATGTAACTCAATTAGAGAGGGCATTCTCAGAAGAAATCCAAGCTCTAGCTGTTAAGAAGCACAGTCCTAAGCATTCCAAGTTAGTAAATCGAACCATTTATTGATGATGATGGTAGTGTAAGGATCAAGAGGTAGACTGAGTATTTGATTTAAGTTATGATTCAAAGCACCCAGTCATTCTCTTAAAGGCCATTTAGTAAGCTTCTAAGTACAATTTCAACATAAATCCTATTTAAAGCATACAGGTGTAAATTAGTATATATTTCATCATAAAGAACAGTTTTTGGATTAATTGGCACTGAGGCGGACTGACTAAGACTCGTAGTAAAGGAATGTTTGAGTTGTCGCAGATAGATAGCCATCCCTGCACAGTCAAACAGCCGCACCTTTACTGACCTGCGAGTCAACCTGCTCCCCAATTCTCAGTCACGGGGATAGATTTTGCTGGTCCATTAATTAGTGCGGACCATCAGGAAAGAATTTGCTTTTATATTCTACTTTTTACATGTTTGCAGTAGTAGCGCAGATTATCTGGAACTCTCTCAGAATTCTATGTATTGGTAGAAACTGTTATTGCATGCTATAAGGAGATTAGTTGCTCCGTGAGGACTTCATAGTGTTATCTATTCAGGACAACGCCATAAGACCTTTGGTGGCAGCCTACTTGGAGGTACCGAAGGTGTTGGAGAAACTCCATAGCACCTAAGTCGGAGGGTTAATGTACCTAGAGCCCCATGTGGGGGGTCGTGTGGTTTGAAAGACTCATAGGCTCCGTCAAAGGTAGCTTCTAAGAAAGACTTAGGAGTCTCAAAATATGTAAGGAAGTCAAGAGTGAGTTAGTAACCATTCTTATTGAATTGAACCTGCATCAATTACTCGCCATTTGACCTTTGAAGTGTATGACATAGGAGTTTACTCATATTCGTATTACTCAATCTCATTTTATTCTTGGTAGAAATATAAATCTAAGTCCTCTGTTATATGTGCTTGAGCCTCAGTGTTATAACATCGGAAGATTAAATAAAGAGAAGGACACGGAATCAGAGATCTATTAGAACACTTGTGAATGTATGGAGAAAGGACATGAGTCAATCTTAACCCCTGAGTGAAAGGTGTTCAAACAGGAAGGTAATTGTGGATGTGGCTCGACTGGTACTTATTAGAGAAGATAACGCGACCTAGGCTACAATGGCCCCTCGGCGTTAGTGTAAATGTTATCCTGTAGATGGTAGTATTGTACGCAGTGTGAGATGCTTAAGACCTACAAAGGTGTGTCAAGTAGCGACAGTACAAAAAAAATACATGATTAGAAATAACTACACAATGTGACACAACCTTTCAACACAAAGAGTTTATTTAGTAAGTAAATGGAACATTCTCGGACTATAATGATGTAACCCACACTGAAGTCAACCTGTGTTTACTAGATCAAGGAAAAGCTGTGACATAATGTGCAGTATGCTCAAGGCGTGGTCGGCGATTAATAGACCTGTCAAACTAGACCTGTAATCAAATGTACTAGATCTCAAGCATGACATGTTTAGTTTCGGAATTAACCAGTGATATATAACGATGTATAACTACAGTTGTAAGATAAAAGCGGCTAGCCCCTTATGGTGGGAGGATGTCAAAACAGCCAAAGTTTCCTTATTGAATTATTTAGTTAGCCATGAAAGGCGCACCAGCTGGTGACATTCTCTTCCGTTCCCAATACTATTATTCTAAATTCATTTCTCTTTAATTATTGTAGTACTTACCTGGTGGGGTTTTTAAAATAAGACAATAATTAGGAAAGGCATAGTGTATATTAGTTGGAATTGTTAGTAGTTGAACTGTGTAGTTGCAAATGTTGTGATGATGTTAAAAAGATTAATGTTAAGAAGAAATAGAGAAGACAAGACCGGTTTGTTTGTGACCGCTGGAAACTCCACAGGACTCTTTGCACATTAGAACCCAGTGAAGGCCCACTTAGACAGTTGTTATAGGGATAGGCATTCTTACGCAAAAGCTAAAATAACCTTATATACTTTCTTGCCTTATTTTGAGCTTGCAAGCACATGTGTATGATAAAAAAAAAAATAAATTTCACATAACAAACATATCAGTGTTTCCCGTTTTTAAAAACAGCAATCTATGTATACAATTTCAAGCATATTCAGATTAGATATTTCCAAGATTTAAGACAAATAAAAATTTATTATATCAACAAAATTGCATTATGATGCTTCATGGTATTAAAAGTATGCTATTACTAATAGCAAGCCGGATCAGGACAACACTGGTAGTTGACACCTACTAACTGAAAACACTAATATTATATAGAGGGAGGAAAAGGAGAGTTACAGTCCAAAAATCACAAAAAAAGCCTGCATTAAATTCTATATTTTTAAAAAATTAATAAAAGAAGATAAACAGCAGTGAATGACTGCCTTGGTTGCAAATATATGTCACTATACATTTTCAATGGGGACTTTGTCTGGTGTTTTCTTGAGCAGACCACGCTCATGAAATCCTTGGACTCAGTGCGGCAAGTGACACGCAAAGTCATCGTCACATGAGAAATTTTCAAAGACGACCTTGCAGACACATCTACGAGTTGACGAATCATTCCATGTCATGACATAGTTGTTGGAACAGTCTCGTGTTGAGGGCAGAGTTTTTCACATAGTTTACGACCTTGACAATACCAGTGAAAATTGTGAGAGGCCCAGAAGGAAGCGATTTAGAAGCCAGAGCCTCCCGATGAATGAAGCAGTGCACACCAACTGCATTTGGTGCTTTGGATTTGACTTTTGCTTGGAAACCCGACCTTGACCCAAGCAATGAATAATCAAGCATGGCTGGAGCTCCATCAGTTGTGATTCCAACGAGATTATTCCAACTCAAACCATGCTTGTCAAAAAACGATGACACACAGCATTCATCACATCAGTGGCCGTACTTGACGTTTCAAGATTTTGACAACAAAAGAAATTCCTCTTTGAATATGCCTTTGGACAGGTATCGGCAGTATACCAACAGCTAGCACCACATTGCTACATCAGTGGATTCATCGACCTGTATACCAAAAAAGGGGGATGCTTTTATCTCTTCAATAATTTGATCTTTCACATCACCTGACATGTCACTGATTCTTCGCTGGATAGTATTATTCGAAAGAGATACATCACCTAGTTTATGTGCTGCTTCTGCTCCAAAAGCCAGTCTAGCCATTTCTTTTGCACAAGGTAAGATCAATTCTTCAGCAATTGTATGTGTTTTTTTCTTCCGTGCTACTAAATAAGCTACTCTGTATGATGCTTCCACGACGTTCCCTCTCTTTTCTTGGAAGAAGGCTGCGGCTTCGGTCCGTTAAACTTATTAGAGATTTTCATTTACATAAACATCTTCCATTTATAATAGATGCAATTGCTGTATTACTATAAATAGCAATATGAATTACGGTTATTATTGCACTTACTATTACCATGATAAAATAACGGTTATTCATTTTATCTTGCTATTATTATTATATTCCAGTAAAATAAATTTAAAAATAATTAGATTCTTAGAATCTCTATGGACCCCTTGGGGACCATGGACCCCTGGTTGGGAAACACTGGACTGTACAATGTTCCCACCTTCTTTTCTCGAAACTTTTCTCACTAAAGTAATTTGTCTATGTATACAACATATAAATGACGATTTTCATCAGCATTTCTGGGATGTCTTCAGAATATTCGTATCTGCAATATTTCCTGAGATATATCCGTGTAAACTTGACCATATACTAGCAGTGCAATATTATTTACAACCTATATATTTTGGTTAGTTGGTTTGGAAAATATGCACGAAAGTTGTATAGATGATATGTCCACACTGTAAAGACAAGAATGCCACTAAGCTATAGTTTCTAGCCTCAATATTTTTGGAGATGAAGAATTTTTGAGCTGAAGCCAAACCCCATCCTCCTCCGCCTTCCGTCTCACGTTTCCAATATTTTGTGGAATATACTGTAGTAACAAGAAAAAAAAATGTTCATGCATACACCCAAATACACGCACACATACGCCTACAGTCAAGCATCACAACGAAGATGCGCTTGTTTCAGTAAAAACAAATCAAACACATTACATAACCAATGTACACATAAAACCATATAGTGTAGGTGGAAACACGAAGTAATAGAAATCTGAATGTGTGCATGTGTATATATAAAACAAAATTACCCGTGTCTATAATTCATACAAAATAGTCTACTCGCACTGCACAGTTTCACTTTCTATATCATCACCTCGCTAACACACACGTCAACCATTCAGGCTAATAGGCTATATAGGATATAGATCGCTATAAACTTCGTTCATGAGCTTGAACTGTCCGTTATCAACGTTACATGATTATGTATAGCCTATTTCCAGTACAAAGTACCGTAATTATCATTATATATGCACTAACAGGTCATTCACATCGGTTTATTATGCAACAAATACACGCTAGAGCACTGAACGCAGACTCTTGAGTCCCCGCTTGGCCTTTAAATCTCCGGCACTCACAATGCCCTAACAGGCTGACTGCCGAGTGGCAACTAGGAGGCGTTCCCCCTAAAACAAAATTCTGAAAGCATTTTGGGCACCTCTAGGATCTCATCTTTAAGAATTTTGATGTTACCAGAGAAAAAAGATGTCCCACGGGGGTCATATTAGCAATTTCCAAGATGGCGGCCGCCCGCATCCACCGATGCTTGTCGTCCTATTTCAGTTACTAATCGACCGATTTCAATTATTAAGGTATCGTTATTGTGGTTTTTCGGGGTGCTGATATCATTGCTGAAGTATATGAAACAATTTGAGGTCAAGATCACCCGATTCCAGGAAATTTACAGACAATTTTGTAAAAACAATCGCTGTTTTCATTAGTCATACAATATTTATTTTTACAAATCGCCCTACATAACCAGTTCCCGCCTCAGGGAGTCGGTAGGTGTATATAGGAGTGTTAGATGAAAGTTTAGTGCATGAGGGCATGGTAATGTTTGAGCAAGAAAAGACAAAGAGAATGGAGGCGGTGACAGGTCGTGCCAGGTCAACACGCACAGCACAGCACACGGCAGCTCTCCCTACACATGTGCGTGGCGGCTATCACCAATATGAATGTGTCATAGGGGTGCTACGACCATCTAGGACAGTATTTCCCAACCTGGGGGAAATTTAAAGATTCTAAGGGGGAAATTTATTCTGTGGGACAACTAAATTACTAGCATTTAGTCGACAGAAGAAAAATATATCTTAGAATGCGGCTATTAACTTTCTTGAAGTATATACATAGATATAAAGGAAAGCGTCTATATACTTGTGTTATTAAGCAAGTAAATTTTATGTTTTGGCTACTTTTTCCTTGTCCACATGAAGGGGGAAATCCGGATGGTTGAACTGGTTGAAGGTGGAAACAACTGAGAAAAAGGTTGAGGACCACTGATCTAGGATATACGTGTGTCTTAGTGATCTCATCCATAAACGACACATCCAGCCCTTCGTAAGTGTAACTTGAGAGCCTGTTTGCCCTTCAGTATAATTGTCTATATTAGTCTGAAGGTGAGGTCGCTAAGCTCTTCTGACATCATTTTTCTGTCTTATTGTTTAGTTATGTAGTAATGTACTTATATTAATTTATCCGTATCATAGGTAGTGTTTAAAGACCCAGTGATGTACTTGATTATACAGCATGCCCCGCATGTTACTTGTTTATGTAGGTTACTTGTTTGTAAAACTTAAAACTAATTTCTCCTGGTAGTCTACTTTTACATTAGAAAACTTGAATATATGCATGTGTATGTCCAACTGCATGTCGTGCACCCACCCATGGATGTTTGTTGTTATATTGTTGAGATTATCCCATTCACTGTGAAATAAAGCATTTCCTTCCCCACAAATTATGTTAGGAGTAAGATAAATTTAATCTTCATCTAGGGTCTTTGCTATGCCAGTCTCCAGCTAAAACCCAAAGTCGTAAGACTCACAATGACCCAGTCGGTTCAAAATTATCATTAACTGTTTACTGCGGTACATATGACGAAGAGTTGTGCACAATAATGTATGCTTTGATAATTTGCACTGCCCATTAGTCGCTGCTCGACAGAGGTCCTCTCCAATAGAGTAGGTAAGCCGGCGCGGTACGTCGTTTCACACATCTCCACCTTAGGGCCACAGTCGGACAGCACTAGGTTGAGGAATTCCTTGAGCTCCACAGGCAATTCCTCCTCTGCTCACTTCTCCAACTCATCAGCAGTTGGTGGCCACGGTAGGTCAGCTGATTCCTGGAAAACCTTCAGGATTACCAGTCGCAAGCAGGTATCTTCAAGTACCTAGCAGTGTTCTTCAACAGATCCCCTGCCCCTAACTGATAGGCACAGGCTATCGCATCAGCTACGGAAATGTCAGCACTATAGACTACCCATAATGAGAAGCAACCTCGTTCATTAAAAGTAACTTTAGAGTACGACATTTTTTTCCAAAGTTAATCATCTTTCTCAAGCCTTGCTTTTAGCTTGGTAGACCTGTAGTCAGGAATTGGTGTTCCTTGAGCATCTAGTTCATTGGCGTAGCTGTCACGAAGAATACTAGGGGCATGACTTGATTGTTATCTATGACTTGTTTTTTTACAAGCTCCTTCACAACACTGTATGCTGCACTGTGAACATCAGTCTGACGAGCATGCTTCGTGTCAGAGTCAGCTTCGTTCTCAAGCTTCTGCTTGTGATTTTGGTGGTCATTGAAAAATCGATGATACATACTATATCATGGTAGTGAGCCTCAGCTCCAAATAGATCAATACCTTTTGACTTTCCGGTACAGATGATGCCTTTTCATTGTTTCTCCCATACGCTCAATTTTTTTCCATCCTGATTCCTTTCTCTTCCAAGCAGGAAAAGTGTGAGTAGACCTCTTGGTTTTGCCATCCACCTTGATTTCAATTTTCTCACAAAAAATACATTTATTTGGTGGGAACTTTACAAAATTCCTTGCTGCAGATCTTTACTTGCGAGGAGAATGCTGCCGCTCTGATGTTGATGGTTTATATGTTTCAGCAGAAGGGGTTTTCAGTCTATCCAGGTGCATTGTGAAGCACTGATAGCAGCGTCTCTGGTAACCAGTTTTTTTCCAAATCAAATCCCTCTAAGCTTCCAGGTAACTTATCACATATCCTTTTCATACGTTGTGGAGAATCCTATGGCTCAGCAAGTCTTCTGTCTGGGATATTTTGCAAATATGACAATTTATCTGATGGCACACATTTCAAAGAACTGAAAGAAGTAAATGGACTGTCGACAGGTGTCTTCAGGTTGTGCAGCACACAAGTCACTGATTTACATTTTTTCACGCAGGGTCCAGAAACATCTGGACTTGATCTTGATTTCTTTTCTTTTTATTCATGTTAACTAGCTTGAAAATCCACCGCTAATAGTTTTGAACTAGTATTAGTCTCCTTGAACTAGTCTAAATCATGCAGTCTATACACATATAAAAATCACTGTCACCAAAATCAATCATGCAAGGATTCACTTAGAAAATATCTTGCATGTTCCCTGGAAAAATGGAATTCTATATAATCAAGTACATCACTAAGTCCTTAAACACTACCTATGATACGGATAAATTAATATAAGTACATTACTACATAACTAAACAATAAGACAGAAAAATGATGTCAGAAGAGCTTAGCGACCTCACCTTCAGACTAATATAGACAATTATACTGAAGGGCAAACAGGCTCTCAAGTTACACTTACGAAGGGCTGGATGTGTCGTTTATGGATGAGATCACTAAGACACACGTATATCCTAGATCAGTGGTCCTCAACCTTTTTCTCAGTTGTTTCCACCTTCAACCAGTTCAACCATCCGGATTTCCCCCTTCATGTGGACAAGGAAAAAGTAGCCAAAACATAAAATTTACTTGCTTAATAACACAAGTATATAGAAGCTTTCCTTTATATCTATGTATATACTTCAAGAAAGTTAATAGCCGCATTCTAAGATATTTTTTTCTTCTGTCGACTAAATGCTAGTAATTTAGTTGTCCCACAGAATAAATTTCCCCCTTAGAATCTTTAAATTTCCCCCAGGTTGGGAAATACTGTCCTAGATGGTCGTAGCACCCCTATGACACATTCATATTGGTGATAGCCGCCACGCACATGTGTAGGGAGAGCTGCCGTGTGCTGTGCTGTGCGTGTTGACCTGGCACGACCTGTCACCGCCTCCATTCTCTTTGTCTTTTCTTGCTCAAACATTACCATGCCCTCATGCACTAAACTTTCATCTAACACTCCTATATACACCTACCGACTCCCTGAGGCGGGAACTGGTTATGTAGGGCGATTTGTAAAAATAAATATTGTATGACTAATGAAAACAGCGATTGTTTTTACAAAATTGTCTGTAAATTTCCTGGAATCGGGTGATCTTGACCTCAAATTGTTTCATATACTTCAGCAATGATATCAGCACCCCGAAAAACCACAATAACGATACCTTAATAATTGAAATCGGTCGATTAGTAACTGAAATAGGACGACAAGCATCGGTGGATGCGGGCGGCCGCCATCTTGGAAATTGCTAATATGACCCCCGTGGGACATCTTTTTTCTCTGGTAACATCAAAATTCTTAAAGATGAGATCCTAGAGGTGCCCAAAATGCTTTCAGAATTTTGTTTTAGGGGGGGTGCATGGGAACGCCTCCTAGCTGCTAGACTAACTGCCGGGTGGCAACTAAAGTATTTCATTTACGCGCTACCAAAATAATGCTTACAGAGGGATGCCGGATAATTAACTTTCAAATAGATCAGCTTACTGAACACTTGCTCAAAAATGACGCAAATAGCGTTATTTCTCGATTTTAGGCGAGTATTTTTCTGCCGCGGACGGCTGAATAACACGTTTCGAGTCATAGGTGTTCCAGACTTCACTTCTCGAATGACGCGAAACGCGTCATAGAATGTGAGGGGGTTAAAGCTCCCTAATGACTCCGCACTAACTACCTTTCTACTGAGTCCATTCCAATCATTTACCACCCTATTTGTGAACCAGATTTTCCCTATTTCGTCATTGAATGTGAGGGGGTTAAGAATATAAGAAAATAAGGAAGCTACAAGAGGCCGGGAGACCTACACATGGTAGTTCCTGATACTTAATACTACACACAACCACCTTTCATCTCCATCCATGAAATTGTCTAGCCTCCTATTAAAACTCCCTCTTGACTATTTAAAACTCCCTATTGACTAAAAACTCCCTATTGACTAAAAACTTCCTATTAACTAAAAACTCCCTATTGACTAAAAACTCCCTATTGACTAAAAACTCCCTATTGACTAAAAACTCCCTATTAACTAAAATCTCCCTATAGATTAAAAAGTCCTTATTGACTAAAAAGTCCCTATTAACTACAAACTCCCAATTGACTAAAAACTCCTTATTGACTAAAAACTCCCTATTGACTAAAAACTTCCTATTAACTAAAAACTCGCTATTGACTAAAAACTCCCTATTGACTAAAAACTCCCTATTAACTAAAATCTCCCAAAGATTAAAAAGTCCTTATTGACTAAAAAGTCCCTATCAACTACAAACTCCCAATTGACTAAAAACTCCCTATTGACTAAAAACTCCCTATTGACTAAAAACTTCCTATTAACTAAAAACTCCCTATTGACTAAAAACTCCCTATTGACTAAAAATTCCCTATTGACTAAAAACTCCCGTTTAACTAAAATTTCCCTATAGATTAAAAAGTCCTTATTGACTTAAAACTCCCTATTAACTAAAAACTCCCTATTGACTAAAAACTCATTATTGACAAAAATACCCTATTAACTAAAAACTTTCTATTGACTAAGGAATTAAGATTGGGTAAGACTAAATAAGGTATCATGAACATCTACAGCTCTACGTAATTGTCTAGCCCCCTATTAGCACACCCAATTGACTATTGACCTATTGACTTGACACTCCCTATTGGCTCTATCCACCTTTCATCCCCATCTATGAAATTTTCTAGCACCT
Source organism: Chionoecetes opilio (assembly GCA_016584305.1). Taxonomy (NCBI): domain Eukaryota; kingdom Metazoa; phylum Arthropoda; class Malacostraca; order Decapoda; family Majidae; genus Chionoecetes; species Chionoecetes opilio. The sequence goes on from JACEEZ010019419.1 coordinate 36,132, forward strand.
TTTTAAAACTCCCTATTGACTTACTGACTATTGACCTATTGACCTTGACCCTCCCTATTGACATGACGCTCACTTATTGAATAGGTTGCAGGAGCCGCACAGGTCACTTGAAAGAGCCGCATGTGGCTCCGGAGCCGCAGGTTGCCGACCCCTGCACTAGGTCATCGGGGCTACAGTTTCAGTGGGCCATAAATCCTCACCTGGTTTTACATATACTTTGTTAAGTTTGTTAATAATTCATATCCGAGGATCCGACTAACAGACAGTCCTAGGAAACGATAGTGTTTATTGATATTTTGTGTATCGCTTCCGGACAACCTGTCCTGTCGCCTCCGTGGTGCAGTGGCTAGCGTGCCTGGCTACGAATCTGCGGGCCCTGGTTCGATCCCGGGCCAGGGCAAGTCGGTGACCAGCCTACCCAGCTGTTCTTACTTCCTTTCGGGGTTGATAAATGGGTACCTGGGGTAACCTGGGGAAGGTAACTGTGGTAACCCGAGAGTCACACTAGCCCTGTTTTCCGGGGTAACGGGTTCTCACCCACCACAGGCTCTAAGGGCTAATGCCACGGAGATGAGCACCGCATGCCACGCGCAGCTTAGCGTATGCTCCCATCTTTACCTTTACCTTCCGGACAACGCAATTTCTATCCTATGACATTGTAATAAAATAAACTACAATAAAACGTGGATGGTATTTCAAATAAAGTTGCTTATGTTTTTGAACATATGATTTTGAACAATTCCCTGTACTTTGAAGGAGAGAACCTATTCTGATAACTACAATTCGCTAATTGAATTAGATGTTCTAAACTGACAGGTGTGTTCAGAGATGATTCTTTTTTACATCAAAAGGGGACTGACAAAGGGCAAAAGCAGATCCAACAAAAAACCCGCTGGAATGTCAGTCCCCATAAAGCATATAGTATGAGACAATAAAGAGTGAGGGCCTAGATACTTTGGGAGGTGTCTTGATACTCCTCTCTTGAAAGAAAAATGTTATTCAAATAGAAAGATAGTTCCAGAGTTTACCAGAGAAAGAGATGAAAGAGTGAAGATACTGGTTAAATCTTGCATTAGTAAGATGGACAGAATAGGGATAAGAGTGAGTACAAAGTCTTGTGCAACGAGGCCGCAGGAGGGGGGATGCATGCAGTGTTCAGGTTCAGGAGAGCAGTAAGTATTAAAATAACGGTAAAAGATAGCAAGAGAAGCAACACTGCGGCGGTGATTGAGAGATTGAAGACAATTGGTTAGAGAAGATGAGTTGACAAGGCAAAGAGCTTTTGATTCCATCCTGTTTGAGAGAGCTGTATGAGTGGAACATTCAACCCCCCCCCCTCCCCCCCCCCCCCAAACGTAACATGCATATTCCATACAAGGACGGATATGGGCCCTGTACAGAGCAAGCATCGTGAAGTAAGAACAAAAAATTGACACAGACGCAACAGGACACCTACCATCATAGAAGCTGTCTTATCAAGTGATGAAATGTGAAATTTTCAACTAAGATTTCTTGTTAAGGAGAGCAGAATAATGTTTAGTGAGGAGGAGGGAGACAGTTGAGTGTCATTGAAGAAGAAGGGATGACTGGAATCTGGAAGGTTGTATAGAGAAGAAGGGTGAAGAAACGGATTTTTTGAGGCATTGAACAAAACAAAATTTCCTGTGCCCTTTAGAAATATAAAAAAATCAGAAATCGGATGCTCTGCAGCATCCCTTTAGTCCGGTGGCAGAGCAGCATATTTCCAGTGAGCCTTGCAATGTTTGGCAACAATCGTTTTTTGGCTTATTTTGATAGGTATTAGTGTCTAGATAAAATTTAGGCTGGGTGGCCACTTGTCACGGGCTTGGCTTTTTCAGAATCCAAGATTGCCGCCAAGATGACCGCCATATATAAATAATCAACATATAAATTAGGCTGTAACTCCTGTTCTAAGTACAGTAAAAGGATGAAATTGGTGTCTAAATATATGTTTTTAGAGACCAAGGAAGTGAATTATGATGTTATTGGATCGTTTGGCGGCCATCTTGATGGCATAAATCCAATATGGCCGCCAAAAATACATGTAAAAATGCCAAAATCACACAAAATCGCACCAAAAACTAGCATAAATCGGTTGTGAATGCAATTGAACAATGATCTTGCTGTTTATGCATGTGCTTGACATATTAAATTCTGAATAAATTATGCCATTTAGAAGCCAACTGCGTGTCACCTACAGCCCCACTCGTGACGTAAATGGCATTGGTGATGGTCATTTTGTGTGCTTTCAATGTGAAATCCACCAATATATCAGTAACTCTTAACGATCTACGTTTCTGTTGCAGGATCTGACGTGAGCGATGATATGGCTGAAATAGGAGGCCACAAGGATGCCGAGGAATGCTTCTTCAAGACTGTTTACAACTGTGGGGTTGGGAAGTTGATACAGTCTTCACGAATCGACACAATATTGGCAGCTAGTAACCTTCGCCAAGATGATATCAGACTACGAAAAGAACTATCTGATGGATCATCTACTGTCAGAGGTCACAAAAATTGCGTATCTAAGTATGTATCTCCTCCCACTCTCAATAAATTGGGCAAGCGTATGCCAAAGGAAGAGACAAATGAAGACTCCAACGCTGGGCCTAAGCGATTGCGTTCCAGTATCGGTGGTGATGTCTTTGACTTTCAGAAGCACTGTTTGTTCTGCCATGACATTACTCCTTGCATATTACCGAATGAGTATGATCCCAAGGTGCCACAACAGTACTTCGATCTTCTATTCTGTGCTTCGATCGCTATTTTGAATACTCTACAAAGAGCAGCACCAGATCGGCTCGAGCCAACGCTACCCGGGTCCATCAGCACGAACGGAAAACTCCACTGCCGTCTCGGGACGCAGTACTTAAGAACTCAGCCAATAAGAAACAGCTCAACACTCTGCTTTGCGATGCGATCCTGAGTGATGATAACTTCCTGCAGCATGCGACACAGAACCACCAGTTGGTGGTTACTGGGGAAAACGACATGCCCACGCAGGTATCGAAGGGTCGTAAGTCGCCTCGTCTGGACCTAGCATGAACACATGAAGAAGCTGACATACTCATCACTCAACAGGCCATCCACCTTGCAAAAGAAGATCCAGAATCACACGTGCGGGTCGTGTGTGACGACACAGACGTGTTCGCGTTACTTGCTTACTACTACTTGAGTGAGAAGCTCCAGTCATCATTGACAATGTAGTCTCCAGTCATGGGTCGGTCTTGCATTGACGTGAAGGAAACCGCTCGTAAAGATTCAGCAATCGTACCCGAGCTCTTGGCGCTTCATGCTCTAACTGGCTGTGATTCAGTTGCTGCGGCTTATGGAATTGGGAAAACAAAAGCAATCGCTGTGGCTCGAAAAGGCTACACTCTGGATCAGCTTGGTAAACCCTTGGCAAATATCGTTGAAGTCACCGAACAAGCAACAGCTTTCATGGGTGCGTGCTATGGCATTACAACTCCCACCTCTTCGATGACCAAGATCCGCCAGAAGCTATGGGCACAGAAGACTGGCAAATCTACAGCAGCACCGAAGCTGTGTAGTTTGCCCCCAACTACAGAAGCGTTTGAGCAGAACGTTCGTAGAGCACACCACCAAGTCGCTCACTGGTACAGTGCCCTGAGTGGGGATCCACCAACTCTCGCTGCAGTGGAACACGGGTGGGAAGCTGATGACACTAACAAGTGTCTCATCCCTCGAAATATGGAGGACGGTGTATCCTACGCCCCGGAGCACATTCTCAAGCTGGTCAGATGTGGCTGCACATCTGAGCGAGCATGTACAGGTGGGAAATGTGGCTGTATGGGGCGCCAACTTCCATGCACGATGTTCTGCACCTGCGGTGGTGGTACTGCCTGTTTCAATCCATTCAACATCACTGAGAGTGCAACGGATCATGCCGATATCCCTGATGACAGCGATGAGGCAAACGACCGAGCAATGGATGTCGACGATGAGGACGATGAATAGTTCCTAGATATAAGATATTTGGTCCATTGGGGCATTAATTTAGCTTCATTTATTAGAGTATAACATGTATAATATGTATTGATACAACGTTGAAACATTTGGGCAACGTGAAGATGCCAAATTGTTGCATTTATTATTAGTAGTAGTAGTATTTATACTACATATTATTATTTATATTATTATTATTATTATTATTATTATTATTATTATTATTATTATTATTATTTATTATTATTATTATTATATTATTATTATCGGTAGTATCATATACTTTACATGTATGTCTACTTTTAAGTCACGCCAATGTCATGTTTGAGAGGTGATAATTATTACAATAAATGTTGTCCGATTCTAAATAGATTTGTTTTCTTATATTTTGCTTGCTATCATAATCAATATTGGTTGTAAACTGGCGAATGACTTCAGAATCATATTATATGCTTTACAAAGCACATATATATACAGACACTTTATAATTCAACTACATGTACAACAGATTATATTAGTTTTAGCGTGATTTTGGCATTTTTACAGGCATTTTGGCGGCCATATTGGATTTATGCCATCAATATGGCCACCAAATGATCCAATAACATCATAATTCACTTCCTTGGTCTCTAAAACATATATTTAGACACCAATTTCATCCTTTTACAGTACTTAGAACAGGAGTTACAGCCTAATTTATATTTTGGTTATATATGGCGGCCATCTTGGCGGCAATCTTGGATTCTGAAAAAGCCAAGCCGGTGACAAGTGGCCACCCAGCCTAAATTTCATTTAGACCCTAATATCTATCGAAAAAAGTAAAAAAATTATTGTTGCCAAACATTGCAAGGTCACCCGGCCCAGCCACCGGACTACTTTGTGAATTAGCTAACTCCTGTAAAGTTGGACGCCTGGTGAATGATGTTGAAAATGGAGAGTGGAGTCATCAGCATTGAGATAGACTTAGATAATAAATGGATAATATAAAGAGAGTGGGTGATCGGACAGAGCCCTTTGGAACACCATTGTTAATAGACTTAGGATTTCATCTTTTTTGTTGCTTTTTCTTGCAAATTTGCATACATGCACGCCACAAGGTACGGTTTCCCAGCTGCGTGCTTCTACTGTCATGTTTCCTGCTGTTGCTTGCTGTCCAGCCAAGACTCTTTCGGTGTTGAACGCTTTCTTTCCATCTCGTGTGTTTTCTATAGTGACACCTGTGATCATTAGGGGCAACACAACTTATACAAGATTTTGAACGCAGACTACAGCCATGAAAAAATATAACATGGCAACACTGTTACCAGCAAACGTGAACTGAATGTGAATAAGAGCTCTTAAGCTACGTCCACACTGGGCCTCAAGTAGCGCTACGTGTTACGCAACTCGCATAGCGTGAAGTGTTGCAAACCGTGAGTCCCAGTGTGGACGGGCCAATACAACTTGTCAATTTAATAATAGCATTCTTGTGTTAGTGTCCAAAATATTCCCTGGCCTTTTGCGCATCAGTGGCTGACTTGTACCAGAGAGAGCCAGATAATAATAATATATAAAGGTTTATGGAACTGTCGCCGATGGGAATTCTCGCCGAAACACCAAACTAGAACTCTCGCCGACGTAGAAATGTTAACCTAACCTGGACATTGGCACCTAACTTAACCTAACTGATCAAGCTAACGATAGTATTTCTTCCCTGAATGCAGAAACACGGGTAAAACTTGATTAAATGTATATATTGAGTCCTGAAATATCAAGAATTGGAACACTCGACGACGGCGGCGAGAATTCCTATCGGCGACAGTTCCAGGTACCTATATAAACCTCTGATACTAAGAAAGATCCTTGTAATAATAATGATAATCTTTTATTAGTAAGAAAAATTATTGTAAATACTATTTATAAGCCTTTGATAGTAAGAAAGAAACGGCAGGCGGTAATAGATCCTCCCTCAATGACAGCTCGACGGCTACTGTTGCGCAACGAGTTGCAGAAATGCCCCGCACTAGACTTGCCTCGAGCAACACACCCGAGCAACACGAAAATCGAGTTGCAGCAACGAGTTGCGCAACGTGATTCCCAGTGTGGACGAGCATTCAGACAAGTCACAAATGGTGAAATTTTGGACATTTCAATCATTTTGACATTTTTTCCCGGCCTGAGTTTTGAAAAAGGAGGCCGAAGAAAGACATATCCAGGATAATCAGGACGTATGGCAGCCCTGAATAATATACTTGGTTTGAAATAAATATGTACAGCAAATCACCTGTCATAATGTGGAACAATTTTCTCTTTTTTTTTACATAACAAAGGACTGGCCAGAGGCAAGGGCCAGGGGACGTACTGTCGCTGTCGTCACATTTCCACCTCTTGCCAATGAAAGACGAGATCAAGTTATAATTACCTCTCATTACAGATTCATGAGAACTTAATAAAATAAGGAAGCTACAAGAGGTCGTGAGACCTGCACGTGGTAGTTCCTGTAAAGCAAAGTAAAGTTATATACGTACTTAGGGTCATTTATTTCAAGAGAGTGATGTTTTATTGTCACAGAGATGATTCTACGCCTTGCACTTCTATAAACATATGTTGGCGTGCGGTGGTAAAAAAAACAACTACCCAAATTACCAAAAAACCTAGGGAAGGTAATTGTGGTAACACTGATGTCACACTAGCCCTTGCCCCGGGATAGCGGGTTGTCACCCACTACAGCTTCAAAGGCTAATGTGACGGAGATGAGCAGCGAGGCCACGCGCAGCATAGCGTAGGCCCCCATCTTTACCTATTATACTAGAATGGTAAGTAGAAATCATCACCATGTCATCTGAATGTGAACAGTGTCGGGAAGAAATCTTTTGCTCTCCCGGAGTTTCCCTTGTCGGTTAGGCAAATATTTTCTTTTTTCAAAACGGCGAACCATGTGACTGATATGCAGGTAGGTAACTATACAATATCGATGCACGTAATGAGGCTTTTTGTTCACTTATTCTGTATCAATATAGTATGACATCCAAGAAGCAGGATTTGGACAAGAGTACATTTTCAGCTTACCAGCAAAAATATTGTTTGTCATTGACTTAAATAGAT